>JASAUF010000656.1:16980000-17549640 GCA_030180095.1 Magnolia changhungtana
AAAAAGATCTCTAAATTTGATGAATGGTGTAGATGGTGCGGTCCACTTGATGTATATGAGGCCCATTGGTGCAGCCCATGTGATGTGGCCCATGTGATATATATGTGGCCCATATGGTGAGGCCCGATGTGTTGTATATGAGGCCCATTATGATGTATATTTGGCCCAAGTAATGAGGCCCATTATGATGTATATTTGGCCCATATGATAAGGCCCATTATGATATATATTGGCCCATGTGATGAGGCTTGTTGTGATGTATATGAGGCCTGTATGATGAGGCCCATTGAAAGTATATTAGACCCTTGTGTAAGGCCCATTGTGATGTATTTAGGGCCCATGGGTTGAAGCCCAATGTGATGTATATAAGGACCATGAGAAAGGCCCAATGAGAAGTATGTGAAGCCTTTGTGTGAGGCCGAATGTGATGTATATGAGGTCCATTGCAATGTGTGATTCCACCATGATGTTTATGGCGGGTCATGCCTTGGGAGCAATGATGGTTTGACGTCCACATTGTAAGAGCAATGATGGTTAAATATCCGCATTGTAACTCTCCCTAGGGCCCATTGTTAGGCCCATACTTGTAGTGTGTAGGCTGTCTCGGCCCATCTTCGTTATAAATAGATTTCATCACCATATAACATGCTTAGTATAGCTCTATGATTCATGCTTATACGCATCATGTGTATGCTTGATATGAGGAGTGATTGATCATAACATATGCTTTCGGGCAGATTGCTTATGTGGCTCCGTGATAGGCGGAGTTATCCCACATGAGCACACGGTAACGTAGGTTTGTTGTAGGACTAATAGTGTGATTCATACACCTCGCTTTTGTATGACATGATTACTGTACGTCCTAGCAACATCAAGGTTGTGGCCTCTACAGGTATATCGTGGATGGCAGGATCGGACATCGAAAATACTGTTACTAGCATTGGGACGCCATAGATGTCCTTGGGTGAAAATTCCTAACCTGATGGTACCAGAGGATGACTCCAACGTCGAGACCAAGTGGATACATGAGCACATGAGGGCCGAATATTAGGAGGCGGCGTCTCCCACTGTGTCGTGGTCGGTTGGAAGGGGGTGAGGCCTTACCCGCCCAAGGGTTGGGGGCATTTCTAAGCTGAGTATGACTAGCTCGTAAATGGGTCCGCTATCGACGTGCTGGATGCGTATTGGTAGACTATTGGCCAGGTAGATAATGAGGTTTATTATGCTTACTTGGACTGTGCTCCTGAGAAAGGAGCAGTGTCATTTGGAGTGTACAAAACCCCGGTGATTGTGTAATGCCCTAAAATTTGAGGGTCGAGTAGCAACTCAACTCTCGATTTCCAAAACATCACTTATACAACATAGAGGATGATGATTGAATGTTGTCTATGTTAGTGCAATTAACATGAGTGAGTTATACCAAAACAGTAATCCATACTCCAGATCAATGTATAAAACGCAAGTGGAAGACTGAAAGACATATATAAATGTGTATAAAAATAAAATGATCTCGATCTTTCTCCAAAGTATAATTACGTCACTGAGTCATCATATACATGTACTGAATCAAAAACAAAATGTCAAAAGAATAGTCCAACTGTCGTGATAGCCCAGTAGTCTCGTTATTCCAGATTGCTTAAGCAAAGCCGTCGGAGAACTGCATGAAGGAAAACTCATCCTGATCATCATAATAATCAGGCTCAACCTCCCGTGAATCGTCGGTACCTGCGTCTAAGACAGAGTCTGGTGGGTGTCTAGAACACCGTCCCATAACGTGGGAGTAAGTAGCTAACTCAGTGGAATAATAAAGCATAGGTTAACATATTATCAAATCAGTCAAGCAGTAATGATAAGCAATACAATCAACCATCTTAAGTACTCTTGTTAATGCAAGTATGAAATGCAGTCGTGATGCATGCCCCTCACCTAACCACCCTCATACGGCACCATCTTACGTCCGCGGCATGCGTTCATCCCTCAGTGCTCCACATCTTCCAGGCACATACAATGCGATGATGAGCATGATTACCGAGTTATTATTAGTTCATTTCAAATAGCAGTATTGGGAAACTAGGGTACCTCTCTTATATCATTCCCAAACATGATCCATTCTAGGGTCGTCAGTCCTAGTTCATCTCATACGATGGTGTGTTTCTAGGTCACTGCAAGGGCTACCAGGGCTGTTACATGAAATCGTTACACCACTCCCTCGTCACCTTATCAATACAGGAGTAGTTTGTACTCTTATTTATACGGAAGGGTCGTCACCTCCACGTAGACTCAGAGTACTCTCAAGGTCACTACAAAGGGCTGCCAAGGCTGTTACATGGAATTGTTACACCACTCCCCCATCACCTTATCAGTGTAGGCCGACAGCTCGAATATGGTATCCCATACCACCATAATTGGCTCACGAGTCTGGTTGCTCAATGGTCACTACGGGGAGGCTCGTGGCCCCAGCATAGGCCGATAGCTCGACCACGGTGTCCCATACCACCATGCCCGGCTCATGAGTCTTAGTGGATCGAGGTACCACAGTTAACGGGATCCCACTGGTAAGCTTGGTACCTTAGGTTCAAACAGAAGCGTCCAAATATGGTGAACATACATTAGACAGATCGGGTTACTTGATAAGTCAGACTAGCACGAGAGCACAACCAACCGAACGACATGAAGTGCATAAGCACTTCATGTGACCTAACCACTGTTGCCAACCGAAGTACGACTCGGGTTCGTCGAACACATCTCGCATGACGAATGAATCTCAGCCATGCATTCATTTTCATTTCCGATAGCCTGGACTATAATCATAGCCCCAAACACAATCAATCCTTGACTAGAAGCATGTAGAGTAAAGCAGAATAAACAAAGTAATTTAAGCTTGTTAACAAGCATGTCATACAACAGGTTATAAAGTACGAAATAAACAGGAAATACAAACACATATATTTTATAAGCGGTTAAAGTAAACAACTAACATGGAGGAAATCATATACATCTCTACGTTAGTTGAGAATCCTATCTCAACACCTACCTAAAGCACAATCAACTAAGTACTTACTCTTACAAATATTTTCACAAACACTTAGAATACACTCTTTTAACATACATAACGTATACTAGCAAAAACATGTATTAGGGCGAATCCTTTCGCCGAGTAAGTATTATATATATATATATATATACATATATATAACATGTTCATTTAGTGATTAATCATGGCTAACATACTTTCAAAATTTATACGTATACGGTATTTTCTACAATTATACAGAATACACAATATATCATAAATGGTATACGCAACCGAAACGTAAAACGAACATCGGTTTGTGCATGTACAATTACCCCAGATCATGAATCTATCATTATTTGACATTGAAAGTGTTGAAAACCATAACCTATATGTCTAAAGTTTGCACCTTATGCCGTAGAAGTGGAATAAATTTGGTAGGAATGCTAAGTCTTCTTTCACGACAGTATAACGACTTAAAGCACAAGTAGTGTTAGCTATTTTATTAATTGCATTAGTTGAAACCCTAAATCAGATTAGGGTTAGGTTTTCTTACCTAGAAATGAAGTCGGAATCGCCAGGAAAGCAATTAGATTGGGATGGTTAAGCTTAGATAGCGATAAGGTAGAGTATCAGGGAGATTCCCCCACTTCTCTCACACTTTTTTTCTCTTTTCTCTCTTCTCTCTCCTAAGGTTTTCTCAAATTCGTATGGGCTGAATGAGAGAGTGTTTAAGGTACTTATATAGCCTAAAACATCACCAAAATAGACCTAGGGTCAAGGTATACTTAAGTTATGTCCAAAGTGGATTTGTTTCAGCTCAACGGAGCACTTCTGGAGCCCCCCTTGAGCCAAAGGTCGGACTTAAGCTCACAGACCATGGATCTAGGTCAAGTTAAGCTTTCACTCCAGTCGGGTTCCCAGATCACACGTGGCGGACCAGTTTCAGTTCAACGGTCACCGCAACTCGATCAGGGTTACAAGTACATGGACATGTGTATGAAATTTTTCCTGATCCGATGGTGTATTTGGGTCAAATTCTGATGGTCTGATTGCTTATATCAGGCCCGCAAGCGACAAGTCTCAGATTACTTAAATGAGATTTAATTTCTAAAGAAAACCATATTTTCTCACACTCCTCGCTCTGGGCTGAAGCGAATAGCCCTGGGACACTATTTAGTTTTGATTTCTGAGATGGTTGTTAAGTCGATCAAGGTGGTCCTAATTCTATAACTTCGTATTATTCGGACTTTCGATGTACGGTCCAGATCTGATACAGAGTTTTATGATGCTCCCGAGAGCAGCCGGGCAATGAGATTAATCCTAAATTTTTGGATAATGTAGCGCCAACGATTTCACAGTTTTTGGGTCTTGCAGATCATATTTAAAATAGTTCGAGCTAATTATATTGATTGTTTAGTTCAGTACTTAACCAAATTCTGCCCTAATTATGATAGAATACGGTCGTAGGAAAGTTCTATGCCCCTTTCTGGCATTTATAGTTATTATATTATTTTAATTATTTTTCTAGTAGTTTATCATCAAGTCTACTTCATCTCCACCAAATTTCATTAGGTTTCATGTTGTAGAAAAATTCTAAAAATTCCAGAAACAGCAGCTGTCCAAACTAATAATTTTCGGACAGTTGTCACAACGACCTATATTTAACTATATTAAAATTTTTATTATATTTTTATTATATTTTTATATGAAATTAGACTTATTAAGCTTCAATCTAGCTTATGAATCACCTAAATCAGAGTCATAACGAAGGAGATATGAATTTTTAAAATAAGATAAAAATTATAGAATTTTCTGTCGAAAATGGGCCACTGGCCCGCTGCAGCCCTGCCAGGCCCGCAATTTGGCAAGGCCTCGCCAACTCGGCGAGGTCCTTTCCGCTCGCTGTCCTGTTTGAGGTAATTTCATCATCCAGTATTTGAAATAGGTGTATTTTACAACCCAAGATGAGTTATTTGATGTGCAATACATGTTTTTGGGGTAGGAGAAGCTGATCTATCATAGTATTCAAAATAGGTGTATTTTACAACCCAAGATGAAATAACCTACTTATTTCATGAGATTCCAAAAGGTTAATGGTTAAAAACCCCTTTTATTTATTTATTTATTATTCATAGTAATTTTTAGGTTGAGTATTGATCAGCATTACCTAGACTTTAAGATTTGTGTCTAATATGAAAGCACTTAGAAAATTTTGAAGGATAGGGTAGTGAAAGGTAATATTTTTGAAGGAAATGTGAAGTTTTAAAGAAAATAATTTGAAAAGGGATTTGATACTTTTGAATTAAGTGTTTAAGAAGTTAATCAGGTGTTAGGATCGACCCATCGCCTAAGGACATCTAACTCCAGGTTGGGAAAAATCTGGAGTGTTACAGATTGTCCAATGTGAAAACTATACTGATATTTGATGCTCTAGTGATGAGCTGCATTGATATATGGATTGGTATGCTTGAGCTGCATCTTGCACATGATATTGGCTATCTAGGCATTGTATTGTATGACCTTGGTATGGCTGATAACATTCATGCCTTGCATCGCATGACCTTGGTATGACTAATTACATTCATGGTCTCATCAGCATGATTCCGCATTACTCTAATATTACATTCTGAGCATGCTCATATTGCGCACATGCTTACACCACCCTCTAAGCTTTCTATAAGCTTATGCACGATTGATGCGTGCTAGTGACGCCAGGACGCAACCGTAGCTTAGTTGCAGTAGGAGCATGCGGTCGTGCTTCAAGATTTTTCATTATTATTATCATTGTATTTCCGTTCATGCGCATTGTACCTTAAAGTTTTTTATCATAGTAGATTTTGTGATGGTGTCTTGGTTATTATTCATGGGTTATGCTTATGGCTATATTATTACGAATCAAATTCATGTTAAAAATCCTCCTTATAGGATCCCAGCATCGGAACCTAGTGTATGGGTGCCGGGAGCCGAGAATGGGGTACTACGGAGGCTGTTAGCGCCAGATTCGGCGATCAAAAATTTTGTGAGCCCGGTTTCCGAGTTTGGGGTGTGACATTTAGAATAGCCCTTAAGTAATTCTAAAGACTTTGGAGGATAAATGATAATGTTGCGGCTTGTAATTGGTGGAGGAGAGGGTAATGCCACATGGCGCTTCCTTATAGGTTCATAAGCTTGGTAAGATGGTAACTAGGGTGAATCTCAGGGTCAAATTGGTGAAAGAGTTGACTTTGGAAGGGAGCAACACCTGTAGCTCAGATTATCACTAGTGGTAATCCGATTACCGCTCCTTCACTGTTGTTCCCGAACTTTAGCTAGTGGGCTCTATTTAGGCCTTGGGTGTGGCCCAAAGCCCGTTTTGGATTTTTTGCTAAAAAATGGCTCGAAAATGGCTCAGTAATGGTTAAAAAATGGCTTGGTTATGGCTTGAATTAAGTTATGGTTACGGGTAATGGGATGATTCAGGTTTGGCTAGGGTTTGGTTGCGGTTTTAGGTAGGGTGTGGGGTTCAGGTTCAATTCCTAAGGATCATCCATGTCTTATCAAATTGCTAGCATAGGTCGGGTGTTTACACTTTCATGTCCAAGATGGATCAGAGAAGGCCTGACCGGAGGCAGAAGTCATCAAGACCGTCAGAACCTTAAAATAGGCATATCTCGCGAACCGGAATGACTTACACGACGTGCCAAATATGATTTTGGGGTTGGACAAGCTAATTTATCCAACTCGGCCATGCCGGGTTGCCCACGCTGAAGTTATGAGATTCCATCATATCGATCATCAAATTCCATGTTTATTTCCATTTTTACTTTTTTTAGTAAGTTTTTGTTTGATTATAACTCTTCATCCGTTGGGCTTTAGGAGTTTTGTCCAACATGAAAAGTGTTTAGAAAAATTAGGAGAATAACATGGTTAAGCCACACATGGCACTTACTATAAATAGTAAATTTATTATTTATAGTAAGTTGCGAATTTTAGAGAGTTTTAATTATAGTTAGATGGCTAATTAGCCTTTTTAAGAGTTTGGATGGCTTGGATTAAGCTTTTAGTGATCAGATTGGGTTAGATGTGATTTTGGATGAACTTACACATACTTGATAGAATGTGTAGTTTTGGTTTTTGTGTGAAAAACAATCCTTCTGATCGAGCCAGCGATCATCTAATTCGTTACCAAGTGAATGAATATTGTAATGAATCTGGGATAAGGTTTAGATGATAATGATGGGGCTTGATGCTCATTTAGGGTAGTCCAGGGACAATGTTCCAAAAAAAGCCATACATCTCATTGTTGGCAATTTATCGGCGTGGACAATTTTCGTAAGATTTTCATAAGTTTGATGTTTTTATCTTATGATGAAATAAGGAAAATCTAGCTGGAGTTAAAATATTAAAAATATTTATTATTATTGTATTTGATGTCTTAAATCTAATCAGATTCTACGCAGATTTTTTCACAAAACTGTGAAAGTGCGAGATTTGTTTCCGATTTCGTTTAGGATTCTTTTCGATTTTGTTTGGGGTTCTTTCTACAACTATTTATATGAGTGTAAACAGGATTGGGAGATATTTTAAGGGATTCTAAGGCTTTTTAAAAGGGTTCTAAGATTTCTAAAATGGTCGAGCAAAGAAGAGATTTGAGGATTACTCAAGTCTGGTAAGTTCTTTCTCTTTGTAATTTCTGCTTTCATGGTAAAGATCTGTCGCTTTGTGCCATGGTTTTTTCTTGAAAGGGTTTTTCATGTTAAATGTTTGTGTTCTCTTGTATTTACTTGGTGCTCTTGGATTGTTATCCTAGATCCATCTCTGTGTGATTCTGCAGCATAATCCTCAACAAGTGGTATCAAAGCAATCGTTGGGGCACAGATTTGTATTTACAGGATTAACATCAATAGGAAATACCAAGTTTGATATTGAGAAGTACTCAGGTAAAAATAATTTTAAGTTATGGAAGATCAAGATGATTAGTATATTATCCAAGCAAGGTAAAGTTAAGGCTCTTGAGGAGCGAAGATCAACTATAAATAACGAAGATTGAAATACTCTTGACATGAATGTGTTAGCTTCCATCCGTTTATGTCTCACGGATGAGGTTCTCTACAACATTTTGAGGGAGAAAACTGCGGCTAGTTTATGGGCAAAGTTAGAGGATATCTATGAGAAAAAACTCTCTGAAAATCGCCTACACTTGAAGCTACAGTGGTATACCTTCAAGATAGATGAAAGTGGAGATCTGGAGGCCCACACCAACAATTTTAATAAATTGGTTTACAAACTATTGGATATGGAGGAAGTGATCAAAGATGAGGAACAAGCATGTATGTTGTTAAATTCTCTTCCAGCAGCGTATGAGTCATTCAGGGACACAATGTGCACCATAAATAAAACCTTGAGTGTCGACATCATTATCTTAGCCCTTCAAGGGAAGGCCATTGTAAAGCTAAATAGCGGCATGGGGACATCTTTTGATGCACTATTTACGAGGAGAAGAAATACTAAGCGAGGTGCATGATCTTTAAGACCTAGATCCAAATCCAAGGGTAAGAAAAAGGAAAACTAAAGTACTGGAACTATGGGATGAATTGACACATGAAGAAGGATTACATAAATCCTAAAACAATGAAAGAAAACTTAGAGACTTCTTCCAGAGAGGCCAATGTTGTCACATCTGATGAAGAAACAAGTGGAGGTGATGTTCAGTCCGTGTATATAGTCGGACACTTGTATGACAATATTAGAGATGAGTAGAACCTTGACACAGGAGCATCATATCACATGACTCCTCATCGGAGTTGGTTTGCCAGTTACAAGGAATACGATGGTGGACAGGTCTTTGTGGGCAATGACAATGCTTGTAATGTTGTGGCTATTGGTATTGTGAGCATCAAGATGTTTGATGGGATAGAGCGTACCTTGATTAATGTCAGGCACGTTCCTGATATGAAGAAAAGTCTGATTTTTCTCGGTGCACTTGAGGCTATAGGGTGCAAGTTCACTAGTATCAATGGTGTCTTTAAAATTTTAAAAGGGGCACTCATGGTTATGAGAGCGCAAAGACACGAAAACTTTTACAGGTTGATCGAGAACACTTCGACAGTTGGAGCGGAAACAGCTGTTGCAGATTCCACGTCTGTATGTATGTGTCATACTTGTTTGGGCCACATGAATGAGCGAGGTATGAAAGTACTATCTGATCGTTATTTAATTCCAGCCTTTAAGAAATCTGATTTAGATATATGCGAGATTGTCTATATGGTAAATAATCTAAATTATCTTTTAAATCTGGAAGCGTATGTAAGGGAGTGCTTGATTATGTGCACTCTGACGTATGGGGGCCACACCAGAGGTTTCCATTGGGGGGTCGTCATGGTTCGTTTCATTCATTGACGACTACTCCAGAAAAGTTTGGGTTTACTTCATGAAACATAAATTTGAAGTTTTCACCATATCCAAACAATGAAAGACAATGGTAAAAAAAAGTTAGAGCGAAAAATAAAGGTTTTAAAGATTGACAATGGTGGAGAATTTACTTTAACTAATTTTAATGAATAGTGCAAAGATGAAGGGATCATTAGGAACAACACAGTGCCCCACACACTCGAACAAAACGGTGTGGCTAAGTGGATGAATCAGACTCTCTTAGAGAGGGCCCGATGCATGTTAAGTAATGCTGCGTTGGGTAAGGACCTATGGACAGAGGCCGTTAACATGACTTGCTATTTGGTGAATTGATCCCCTTCTACAGCAATTAAATGTAAAATTCTAGAAGAAGTATGGAGTGGTCTTAAACTGGACCACTCACATTTGAGCATATTTGATTGTGAGACTTACTCTCATGTACTGTTAATTGAGAGAGATAAACTAGACCATAGAGTTAAAAAGTATAATTTTGTTGGCTATAGAGTTGGTGTGAAAGGTTACAAGTTATTCGACAAGGTCATACGCAAGGTCATCACTAGCCGTGACGTCAGATTCGATGAAAGCTCCTCATTTCATAAAAATGATCAAGAGGGACAAAAGGAACTAGAAAGGTTGATCGTAGACGTCCAGATTGACATAAATGATACTCAGGCAGAAATATATGCGTAGACAGAGGTACAAGAGCAGGCGGAGCAGCCAGCTGTGAGAAAGAACCCATCACATGATCATAGGTTACCGGCAAGATATAGGGACGACTCTAATATCACATATGCCCTCATTACAAATGATGATGACCCGTCAATGATTCAGGAGGCTCTTAATGAGCTTGATGCAGAAAAGTGGAAGGTGGCCATGGATGATGAGATGAACTCATTACACAAAAATCACACATGTGAAGTTATGGAGCTTTTAGTGGGCAGAAAAGCGATCGGATGCAACTGATTATTCAAAAGGAAACAGGATAGATACAAAGCAAGACCAGTAGCGAAGGGTATGCTCAGAGAGAAGGAATTGACTTCATAGAGATATTTGCGTCAGTGGTTAAGCAAGTGTCCATCAGATTCATGTTGACGTTGGTTGCCCAATACGATCTCGAGCTAGAACAGATGGATGTCAAGACTGCTTTCCTACACGGGGAGTTGGAAGAACAGATCTACATGAAGCAACAAGAGGGCTACGAAGTTAAAGGGGTAGAGAAAAATGTTTGCAGGTTAATGAGGTCATTATACGGTCTGAAATAGTCACCTAGGCAGTGGTATAAAAAATTTAATTATTTCATGTTGAGTCACAAATTTACTCAGAGTGAATATGATCACTGTGTCTATTATAAGACACTAAGTGATGACAAATTCATCATCCTAGTATTGTTTGTTGATGATATGTTGATCACCTATCATGATATGTCTGAAATCAACGTACTGAAGTCTTAGTTATCAGGAACATTCGAGATGAAAGATCTAGAGGTTGTAAAGAGGGTTCTCGGCATAGATATTCATAGAGAGAGGAAGAAGAGCAGGCTTTGGTTATCACAGGTAGAAAATCTTGAAAATGTACTGATCAAGTATGAGATGGATCATGCAAATCTATTACACGTTCCCCACGCGGCTCACTTCAAGCTTTCCTCATAACAATGTCCTAAATTAAATGAGGAAAAATAGGTTATATCTTATGTGCCTTATTCGAATATGGTTAGCAGTTTAATGTATGTCATTGTCTATACGAGACCAGATATTTTACAGGCAGTCAGTGTTGTAAGCAGATACATGTCAAACCTTGGCAAGCAACATTAGAAAGCAGTGAAATGGTTAATTCGATACATTCGAGGTACAAAAGACAACGTCTTAACTTTTGAGAACATAGGGGCAAAGTTGGTAGGGTATGTGAATTCAGACTATGCAGGCAGTGTGGATTCTAGAAAGTCAACTTCAAGATACTCGTTTGTACTAGCAGGTGGAATAATTACTTGGATGTCGAAGCTTCAATCCATGGTGACACTTTCCACGATCGAAGTAGAATATATGATAGTGACGGAAGCGTTTAAGGAAGGTGCCTGGTTAAGAGGCATGATAAATTAATTAGGACTTCAGCAGGAGGCCATATCGGTTAATTGTGATAGTGAGAGCGCTATCAATTTGGCTAAAAATTCTGTTTATCATTCTCGTACTAAACACATTGATGTTCGTCACCATTTTATCTGACAGGTGCTTGAGGAAGGAGGCGTAACTCTGAAGAAGATTCGCACCACTGTGAATCCAATAGACATGCTCACTAAGGTTGTTCCTATAGAGAAGTTCAAGTTCTGTGCAACTTCTCTGGGCTTGGTGATGACGAAATAGGAGGACAAAATATGTACGAATAGCATTGATGAAGCTATGATGAGAGACAGAGATAAGGGAAAAGGACAAAAAGCTACATATTTGAAGATTGAAGACATGATGATGATTGTTGTATTTGATGTCTTAAATCTAATAAGATTTTGCGTAAATTTTTTCGCAAAACTGTGAAAGTGCGAGATTCGTTTCTGATTTCATTTAGGATTTTTTTCGATTTTGTTTGGGATTCTTTCTACAACTATATATATATATATATATATATATATATATATATATATATATATATATATATATATAGCTGTAAATGAGATTGAGATGTATTCTAAGGCTTTCTAAAATAGTTCTAGGGTTTCTAAAAGGTTGGAGCAAGGGAGAAATTTGAGAATTACTCAAGTCTGATAAGTCTTTTCTCTTTGTAATTTCTGCTTTCATAGTGAAGATTTGTCACTTTGTGCTGTTGTTTTTTACCCGAAAGGGTTTTTTACGTTAAATCTTTGTGTTCTCTTGTATTTACTTGGTGCTCTTGGATTGCTATCCTAAATCCATCTCCGTGTGATTCCGCAACACAATTCCCAACAATTATAAATATTTTAATGATTTTAAAATATAAATATGAAGTATTTTATCTTCTAAATGGTTTTAACGTTAAAAGCATGGTAATTTCGAGATAGAATCGCCAGAAATTAAAAACCGCTAAGATTTTGTTAATCTCGAGATATAATTGTTTCATCAAGTTATCACGATAATATCACTGGATATTCAAAATCACAACTATTTTTGTAGCAAACACGTGCTTAAATTTAAATAAAAGGGTATTTTGGCAATTAAATCCATTCTACTTCGACTTGCAGTTAAACATTTTGTCGTTATTCGGATAGATTAGCAACAAAAAACGAGTGGTGGGTTGGACCGGTGCTGGTGCATCTCAGTTGCATTGATCTTTCGTATCTCAGCCATATAAGATCTCTTCTGATTTTTTCTTGGGTCATTTCTATCTTCACCATCTGATTTTTTATTCCCTTCTTTCTTGCTATGGGGACCATCAACGAACATAGAGCGGAAGAACTGAGACTTGATCCGACGCCTCCTAATCTATCTCCATCTCCTTTTGGTCCGTCTCCTATCGATGCTCAGAAGCTCGACGCCGGCGCTCTCTTTGTTCTCAAATCTAAAGGTATTGGATTTTTCTTTTATTGAAAATTTTCATTTATAATCTTGTCGTGTAAATTTCTATCTAGTTTTCATATTTTCAGTTTTTCTTTCTCTAGCCTGTAAAATAAGTACTACTTGTATCTCATTTTATTCTTCTCTTTCGTCGTTGTATTGTCGATTCTCTTGTGAGGAAAAAAAACAAAAGAGAAAGAAGAGAAACTTTGTATAATTACTCCACGTAAAAAGGTGGAAATACTTTTATGCTGGTGTAAAAACATGCTTGACTAGGTAGTTGATCCAAACCATTCAATTAGTGGACCACCTCTTAGATGAGCCATTGCAAAAAAAAAATAAAAAAATAAAAAAATAAAAAGTGCTTTTTGGAACTGACCAAGTATTGGATCAATGGCCATGAGGCCCTCTTGATCCCAACTGTCCATGCTGGAGATCTCAAGTAATCCCCACATGGGCTTGTTAATCAAACTTCTAAGGAGTAATGATATTATTATTAATGTTATTTATTTTGGAAAATTATTTTTAATATTTAGATTCTGATTAAAATGATTCTTAACATTACCCAAATGAGAGGGCCGTTTCACCTTAGGAGAGTTGATGATTCAACCGTTGTATTGGTGATACAAGAGAATACACCAAAACGCCACAAATCTTACTTACAGTTAGGAAGAGACTCTCTCATTTCTAACTAGTTATATATGCAACATTAATATCATCTTCTATTTCGGCAATGTCCACCGGCCGGTTCAAATCTTTTGATTTTTTTCACCCACTGTGTTTCTTGCTGTCTAAAATTTCCATCTCACGGCTAATAATTTTTCTAGTCTAAATTCATCTATGAATTCACAAATTTGTGAGACTGCTCTAGATTTGGGTACATCTTAAGATGATAGATGAGATACAGAGAAATACATATTGAATCCTACCATTACAGATTGAATTTCTCATAGTAGATACACAGCCAATAAGTAGTTGTGATTTTTCAATGAAAAATGGAATAAAAATGGTTAGAACTAAGAAAATTATTTGTAAATCTATTTGATGATAGCTGCAAAGGCGCATGGTAGAAGAAAATAATATACATAATAATTGCATCTTGTGATTTGGGGGAAGCGTTATACTTCTACTTATTCTACTTTCACCCAATTCTTCATATATATATATATATATATATATATATATATATATATATATATATATATATATATATATATATATATATATATATATATATATATAGACTATATATATATATATATATATAAACCTTCTATATATATATAATCTATATTATATATATATATATATATATATATATATATATATAAAAGTAGACAGTGTACATATTTATAAAAACCTTCTAAGAGAGAAAGTTTCACAACCACTATTTCTTGTGGTGTGGCCCACTTGAGCATGGGAATTTCCTCATTTTTGAGTTCGCGTCCGAAAATGTTTCAGTAAAATAAATAGACAATGTGGATATATCACAAGCATCACGATGGGCCCACAAATTTAAGCCAAGGACCAATTCTTGATGTAGAAATACTCACCAGCTTCCAAACATGTGTAAATAATAATTTACAAGATATTTACCAAATGAAAATGAAAAATCAAATAGCTCATTAAAGAATTATCAGACAAGTAACTAACGTGGTTGTGGCATTTGTAGGTTCATGGCTACACTGTGGCTATCATTTGACGACTTCAATTGTAGCACCAGCACTTCTGAGCCTGCCTTTTGCGTTTGCCTTCTTAGGCTGGGTGGCTGGAGTTATGTGCCTGACTATTGGTGCCTTAGTCACCTTTTATTCCTATAACCTTCTTTCCCTTGTTCTCGAACACCAAGCACATCTTGGCCGGCGCCAGCTTCGTTTCAGAGACATGGCTGAAGATATTTTAGGTAATGAAAAAAAAAATAAAAAAATAGTATTTACACCCACCACAAAAATAAAAAAGCATGGGCCAAGATAAAGTACACATCAGCTGATCCTTTGGTACTGTGACTACAAAAGACCAAAAACGTGGGGAGAGACAATCATTGCCAGAACCTGGTGAGGATTGGGCCATTTCTACTGATATGGACTAGCTATATCTTTCATTAAATGAAATGAGTACGTATCTGGGGAGATTCGTTGAACCCTAGTCTCCAAAATATTTTATTATGGTAGCCTGCCAGCTCATGCTGTGGTGCACCACATGGCCATACTCGCGGGTCCGAGCCCAATAGCAAGTTGTTGTGATAATATGCTAATTTAATGTTAGGATGACAGATGGACCCATGTGGTCTATTTTTCGTGTGTTTTCTTGGAAGTGCGAGACTACCCAATTATCTACTCCAGACGGCTCGTACCTACCCAGGAGACGAGCGGGTTAGGTGCGGCCTGGCCTCACCTGGTGCATCCCTAACCATGGAGCCCACCTTGATGTATGTATTGTATGTCCATACCGTTCATCTGTTTTGTTAGCTCAAAATGAAGTAGATTCAAATCTTAGGTGGACTCGCACCACATGAATCAATAGTGATGGGCCATTAAAAGCTTCTTATGGGGTCACAAAAGTTTTGGATCTATCTGATATTTGTTTCCCCCAATTCATCCAGGTATGTGTGACCTTAACAACAGGTTGGATGGCAAACAAACATAACCGCCGGCATATGCGCTTTACTGTTTGGCTGATTCTTTGGTTGTTTTGTTTGGCACCATAAGGTAAATGGGGTTTCAAATTCAAGGGTTTGGAATCCAAGATGAAAGCATCGATTGCATCTAAATCCTTTCAATAGATGTATGTGTAACCTGTATGTTACTAGGCTATTAATTGATTGGGCACATGACCTATGGATGATATCCCAAAACAATCATATCATCAATTACATCACTATAATTAGTTTAATAGGATGATATGTGCCGTCCAAACATTGTCCATGTAAATTAAAGGTTAAAAATTGTTGATTAGCGACCGGGATGTGATTTTGTGCTTGTGGCCCATTCGAGACTTAGAATTTCATCATTTCCAAGTAAAGTGTATATTTCAACAGGTTTATTACAACCATTGTGTCAAACATTATATACATACATTAATTATAGACCTTAATTATAGATATAGAAGTTAATTTAGTAATTAAAGTCAAACCCTTGTAAATATACTATGCATAGCTACTTTCGGATTATAGGGGATTCTGAATTCAAGGGGTAAACACGATAAGAAAATTTCAAATCTAAGGCGTTTTAAATCCAATAGATTCCAAATCCATCCTCCCAAATGGACCCTTAGTGCTTGATTGGGAGCATGGATTTGAAACCCGCTAAATTTGAAATTCTCTTATTGTGTTTAACAAACTGGATTAAAAATATCAAGCAATCCAAAAATATTTATACATAGTATATTTACAGGAGTTTAAATTTAATTAATAATTCAACTTTAATATATTTAATTAGTGTATATATGTAATGTTTTGACATAATGGTTGTAAAAAGCCCGATTAAGTATATACTTTGTCCAAAAAAGATAAAATTCTAAGTCTTGAATCAGCCACAAGCACAAAATCACATCCGAGTGACTAACTAACGATTTGTAACCGTTAATTTATATATACAATCTTTGGACGGCACAAATCATTATGTTAAAGTAATTATAGTGGTGCAATTAATTGATAATTTAATTATTTTGGTATATCATCATTGGGTCATGTGCCCAAGCCTAATGACACACATGCAGCTCTTGAAAGGATTTTCGATGTAATCCAAACTTTCACCTTGGATTTCAAACCCTCTATATTGAAACAAAAATATTTACTTTATGGTGCCAAATGATATCTAAAATGATCCGGCAAAAATGAATGGACTATATGGATATACAATACATGCATCAAGATAGGCTTGATAATAAGGGCCATATCAGCTGGACCTACTCCACTTTCATACTTTGAACTTAAGTTTCCATAACCTTCTATTGAAGTGACATGCCAGCTCTTGCATTAGCACAACACACATCACTAAGGCCCCAATGGCAAGCTATTGTGAAGTTCATTTAATATCATGTTGACCAATGTGGGGTTTTCTTTCAAGTGCGAGACCACCCAATTTTCTTTGAAGTGCAAGGCCCCCCAATTATCCAAAGGTTTCCTACTTGCCCAGAAGGTACATGATTTTGAGTGGCTCCATCAATCAAAGTTGGGTCCTATGGTACAATACATTGGGTCCTATGATTTTGAGTGGCTCCATCAATCAAAGTTGGGTCCTATGGTACAATACATGATTTTGAGGGCTCCATCAATCAAAGTGGCTCCATCAACCAAAAGAACCTTTGTTTAGATGTCATGTCCTTACTTAAGATCGGCTTCATTAATGCACCAACAGAACTTTTTGGTGCGGCCAACCTTCTCAATGGCTCCAATGCCAGACATAAAGGAAGAGCGCACATGCACTCTGACTGAAACAATAAACATTTGAAGATAACGAGATGGGATTCATTTGTCGGCACTTCCGTCGTATCTTTCGGTCGGTAGCACTTCCCTAAGTTAGATCCATTTTAAACTAAGCACTTTAACAAATATGGTCAACATTTTGAATATCTTGCAACGTTATCATGATAAATTGATTAAATGATGGTTTCACCATATTTTCAAAATCTCGGCAGCTACTAAAATAGCAAGTTTTATCACTATATTGTTGGGGTGTTAGTTGTAATAAGAAAATTTAGGAATTTGTTGTATTTATATATTTTTAATTTTTAATTTATTTAGTTAATTTATAATAAATATTTTAAAATACTCTTATGTACATTTTTTTTTTAAAAAGGGTAAAATTTTGAAAATATCTTGTGAAATTTCTAGGCCTAGAAATTACCAAGATGATATTTGTAACTACTACACTGGTTAGATACGGGTGGATGCAATCATAGAAGAGGGATGGATCAAAGATACCGACGCTTTGAATAGTCAATAAATAGATGGCTAAAAATAAAATAAGGTAACGGTCCACATCAGTCAGGAATAGTGTAGTTATCGAAGGGCACTAATTCCGGAGAATTTTTCCCCGAGCGGATTAGGTGAGATCCTGGATCCATCGAGGTGGGTGGGACTCTTGATTGTGGGGCTCATAGTTACGTATGTGCCTTAAATTCATACCGTCCAATCATTTTGAAAGCTTATTTTAGGGCATCATCCCAAGAATGAAGTAGATCCAAAACTTATGTGGACCATAACACAGGAAACGGTCGTGATTGAATTCCCGCCATTAAAAACTTCATGGGGGCCATCGGAATGTTTATTGGCCATCCAACCTATTATTAAGGTCACAAAGATCTAGATGAAGAGACCACAGAAATATCATCTTGATCTAAAAATTATATGGCCCACAAGAAGCTTTTAATGGTTGATTACCAGTGTTTAATGTATTATGGTCTACCTGATTTTTTATTTTATTTTATTTTTTTATTTTTTACGCACGCACACACACACCCCCACACACGCACACACTCACTCCCTACACCTGGGGATTTCCACCCCCCTATGGATACTCGAACCCTGGAACGGAGTCTACCACCCGTCCAAGAGTAAGGATCCGGTCTACCTGAAATTTGAATCTGCATCATTCCCTGAAATGAGCTTTCAATATAGATGGACTGTCGTGGATGTAGTCACATACATCACAGTGGGCCCCACAGTCAGGGGTCCCACCCATCTCCGTGGATCCGGGGTCACACCTAATCCGCTCCCAATTTTGCCGTCCATTGTCCGAGCTATCAGATCAATGGTTTTGATCAGAAAACCTAGATTTGCTGGTCCGCATCGGATAACCCACTTGGATAGATGATGCCATCCAGTTTGGACCGTTGAATTTGAAATGTGGACTTTTATTTATTTATTTTATTATGGTCAGAAGCGTCCCATTGATGAATCTGAAACTTGGGTGATGCCGAAAATAAGAAAAACTGATAGTGTTTTTGCGGTTGGATTTGCAGGACCAAGGTGGGGCCGCTTTTACGTGGGCCCAATTCAATTCGCAGTGTGCTATGGTGCGGTTGTTGGATGTACTCTTTTGGGTGGACAAGCCCTTAAGGTTGGTTAGGTTCTTTCTCAATGAGACAAACGACCGAAAGGAAATGTTTGACCGTCTGAGTCCTTATCTGTAAGGTGATGGGACTACCGGATTGGTGGACTACCCTGCAGCTTGGGTATGATCTAAAAATTACGGTGATTACCGAAATTTGTGGTCTTCTAATCACACAATGAGGATGTAGGTTACTGTCTTCATCAAACAATAAACACTTTGAATCCACAATGTCCTTTCGTATCCACAAGAAAACATCCCCATTTCAGGAGAGAAATAAAAGAATCTGTAAAATTTTATAAAAACCTATCCAAATAAATAAATTTGCATGCTTAAATTAATATTTTTAAATAAACTCTAAGAGGCAATTAGGAAAAACTAAACAAATAAGGAAGCAAAATTGGAAAAACCTGCAAAATACTTCATTCCGTTGATCATATTCGCCGATTCATTGATTAGAATAGCACAGAATGTTCATATACTAAAATCCATTAAATTAAATTTGTTCCGAATGATCGACCAATCGATTGATTGGAATGATACAAAACATTTGGGTCCTTGCTCTTACTCCAGTTGTAGACTCCCAGTAGTTTCAACACCAGGTTGAGGGTTCAAGTACCCATTGGTGGTGAAATCCCACTACGACGTGAGTGTGTGCGCTGGTGTGTTTGCGTGTGTAGAAAAAAAAATGGTACAAAACGTTCAGAGAATAAAATCCATAAAATTAAATTTGTTTCGATTGATCAATCGATTGATTGAACTGAGTAAAAATTATTCGACAAGTTTTTCATCTAAATCCTAATTTACATTGATTGACCCAATCCATTGATGATCAATTGGGTTGATCAATCTGCTTGAGGGACCTCGATCGATCAAACCATGCTGAAAGTTTATTGTTTTCTTTCTAGGTTACTCCGTGTTCTACATCAAGCCCGATTGGGTCAACTTAAAGACTTAAACAAGTCTTTTGTTGACTCTCACTCAGCATTTAATAATTAAATAAGAGTACATTTGTGTTACCCAAAAATATATAAATTAATGTCTAATACAAAATAAGATTCAAGCTCATATTAGAGACGTTCGCCCAGATCAAGTCATTACCTAAAAGCATGTTTCTCAGCGGATAGGTGTGTTGATTCAGCTAAATTCCAAGTAGAGTCATCGAGTCCTAGAACTATGTATAAGAATTATTCAATTTCAGGAATTTTCAAGACATGGCTCATCAGAACGCTGACTCAGTACACCAATGGTCATGAACTTAGATTAATATACACATGTATAGCCGAGATCTTTGTAGTGGCTTGCCAGTAATATAACTAGCTAGAAACACCCCCAAAAGTTTTTCTTTCAGATCCACCTGCTTGATCTGCCCTGTCCACACCATAGTTCATAAACCCAGCAACACAACTCAACTCGATGGTCCCTACAGATAAACATATATTTCAATTGTAAATTCCATGTATAGCTGCTGCTGTTTCAAATACAATTAATTGATTAAGAGCTATTCATTGATCTTGCAGTTCATATACGTGCTTTCCCACCCAAACGGCCCCATGAAGCTTTACGAATTCGTAGCCATCTTTGGCATACTAATGCTGGTTTTGGCTCAGATTCCGTCTTTTCACTCCCTCAGGCACATCAACCTCATTTCATTGATTCTCTCTCTATGCTATAGTGCATGTTCGACTGCAGGTGCCATTTATGTAGGTGAGAAATCTTTGTTCGCTGGAGACTGAGGATGGTTTTAATTTGTAATTAGTCAAATTTACAAAAGGCATTTTTGTTACAGGGAATTCTTCTAAGGCTCCACCAAAAGACTACTCCATAAGCAACGAAGGAGCAAGTCGCTTGTTTGGCATCTTCAATGCTATTTCTATCATTGCTACGACATATGGGAATGGAATCATTCCAGAAATACAGGTTTGAAGCTTTCCTTTCATGCAACGTATACCAGTAACTAGAAATGATCTAGTGTGGAATGTGTGGTCAGAAACAAGTAATAATGTTGGATAATTCAATCAGAATCCAATCTTAATTGAAAAAGTGGTGGTCCAAAGACCCATTTGATCAGATGGATATAATCCATCAAATTTTCTAATGTAGTTCTACTAATTAAACATTCATCAGTGCATGGAGGATTAATTAGAGTAACACATTTCAGCTAACATATATACTGGCCAGGCAATAGTAGAATAGGTGGTCCGCTCATGCGTGATCAAGGCCATTGATGACGTGCAGCTCCCTATGAACATGTCTATTGTGGGGCCTACCTCTTGAATGGCCTAGATTTTGCATAAGTGTGCTACATTGGTTTATGTTCTGGGATCACTTCTTCAATCATTCTCTCCACAAATTTCTTTAGCATTTCTCTAAAATATTGAATGCAAGTATCTTCTATTAAGGGATAAAAATTCATGTTATATGGGATTTTAATCATTTCAGAATAATTTCTACAAATGTTTGATTTGTTTTTGTTGAAAATGAACCAAAACGAAACTAATATATTCTTTTTGTGCAGGCAACTCTAGCGCCTCCCGTCAAGGGAAAAATGTTCAAGGGACTCTGTGTTTGTTACATGGTCGTAACCGCAACATTCTTCAGTGTTGCAATATCTGGCTATTGGGCGTTTGGCAATCAGGCAGCCGGCACTGTCCTCAGCAACTTCTTGGTCGATGGAAAGTCCTTAGTACCTAAGTGGTTTCTTCTAATGACAAACATCTTTACACTCCTACAAGTATCGGCCGTCGGTGTGGTAAGCACGCCTCTAGAACGAAATTTTCTGGTTATCAAACACTTCAAACATTGAGTTGTTGGAATAAGTAATGGCGCATTTGGATACACCCCCGAATTGGGATTGCTTCGGTTATTTAGGCTGAAATTGGTTCCACCGTTTGTTTGGGTCACACCACAAAATGGAAAAGAAGGTAGGTGTGTTTTCCTTTTTTGATGTAGAGTGTGTCACGGACACTTTCATGGCCAAGATGGGCTAGAGAAGGCCCAATCGGAGGCGGAAGTGATCAGGACCGTCAGAACCCTAAAGCAGACATATCTAGCAAATTAGAATGAGTTATTCGACATACAATATATGATATTGGGGTAGGAGAATCTACTTTAGCCAACTAACCTGCTACGCCAGGTTTCCCATGCTGAATTTGAGAGATTCCATCAGATTGACGGTCAAAAGTCTATTTTAATTTTGTTGTTACTGTTTATAGTAAGTTTTAGTTCGATCATAACCCCTGATCCTTTGAGCTTTAGGAGTCATGCCCAACATGAAAAGATCTTAGAAAAAACAGGAGAATAACTAACCAAATTAGATACTATTTTTGGCCAAAAATCATGAAGTCTAATAGAAATCATGACCATCTATAAATAATAAGCTCGTTATTTATAGTAAGTCACATTTTTAGGGAGTTTAAGTTAGAGTTTGATTCCAAAACTTCTTCCTACGTTTGATATCACTGTTTAAAGGATTGTAATTTCGTTTTTATCAGCAATCAATTTATTTTTGAATTTATTAGAATTTATTTTTATTTTTCTATTTTTCTTCATGGATTTGAGGCATCTCAATGAGAGTCCAGAAAAGCTCCGTGGATTCGGAGTAATTATCCCCTTGCGGAAGATGGTGATCGACCTCATCACGTCCATCCTTGCATCACTTTTGCTCAAATATTTCAACTCAAATCTATAGTGTACTCGTCTCCCTCCATTATCTCAATTTAGATTTGGTGGGACTACATCTCGTTGGCTGCCAAAATGGGAACATCCAAACGGAACTTGATTTATATTCATCATACCCAATTTGATACTTCCCATCATCAATGGGCTTGTAAAGTCCATCTCACCAATCTGACTTTGGTTAATCCTCATTGATTGATGCAGGTTTACTTGCAACCCATGAACGAAGTGCTCGAACGGAAACTTGCAGACACAGAGAGCAAGCAATTTTCCACCCGTAATGTTATCCCTAGATTGGTTTCACGATCGGTAGCAGTCATAGTTGGAACGACTATCGCTGCAATGCTCCCTTTCTTTGGAGACATCAACGCATTGATTGGAGCTTTTGGGTTCATGCCTTTGGATTTTGTTTTGCCTGTGGTCTTCTATAACGTGGCTTTCAAGCCATCCAAACGGGGTCTACTTTTCTGGGGAAATACATGTATCGCGTCGGTCTTTTCTGTGGTAGCGTTGGTGGGTGCAATTTCGGCAGTTCGACAAATAATTCTAGATGCGAAAACATATCGCCTCTTTGCTAATGTATAAAGATATTCATCGCTCAATGCTGCAAATGTTGTGTTTTTTTAGAATAAAAATAAATTTCAAAAATAAATGTTATTTTTAGAAAGTAAAGAAATATATTAATTATTTAAACTTTCCATAAATAGTGTATATAGTCAGTCGGTAAGAGAAAGAGTTTTTGCTTATGTAACCAGAGTTCAAATTTCCTTAAGGATAGTGCGAAGCACCGTCTGCGCATGTGCGCGGCGTGGGTTGTAGGGCTGCTTGGGTGCTTTATTAGGCGCACTTAGCACTTTGCACGTGTGCATCGTCGCAAGGAGCTAAGAGAGCCTTAGTCTTATTGGCACTCGGTTAAAATTTTTTGGGCCTTGGTACCCTAATATTTTATTATCTTTTTTGTTAATTGAGAGTAATTGTGACATGATTGTACATGTGGCACTTATGCCATGTGTCGCTTATGTGGATACAACTTTTCCTGTTGGATAACTGCTTCTGTCTGAATGGGTACAGAAATAACTGGCATAGGACAAAGAGTCATGTCCTTTCATAAAAGGTAATTATTTGCTGTGAATGGGTATGAATTTCTTGAAGAGGCACTTTAGCACCTCTTCAGGAAGAAATGCATAACCTTTCAATTGATATAAATCCTGGATACTGTAATCCAAAAGATAACACTCTTAATCCTTAAGATCATATCATCTTCTGTGCAATTACTCTCGATCTGATCTCTTGCTGAGTTTTTTCTGAACATCTTAGGGAATATCAGTGTCAAAACTAGAGATTTGTTCAACACTTAAATGTGCAAAATTTTCGTGTTGAAAATCGGATTGAGAGTTCATTGTATTCTGAAGACAATTTGCAGATTTCCTTCGTTTGTACTTGCTGGAACTTTCAGAAAAAGGGCAGCAAATCTGTCTTGAGAAATTGACTGTTCAAGTCGAGCCTCGAACCCGATAGATCTGATCGTTTCGTTATCATTTTCTTCTTCCTCCGTTGTGTACAAGAAACACTTTCAATTTTTAACAACAAATCTATCCAACGCCACTACAGTGGATGATCTGTATGTTCCAAGCAAGGTTCTAGCAGTTGGGTTACACAGATGAAATTACCAATGGTGTTCCTCTTAAAGGCCTGTTTGGAGTTGATTCTAGGTTTTAAACTTTTTTTTTTTTTTTTTCTTCTGTTAGCTTGTTAGTACACCCACGGTCAATTCACACTTCACTGTTAGCCACCCCCACTAGGGAATCGTTACCAAGACCTCAGTGTTGAAACGAGGTATCTTTCACTCAGTCTACCACTTGAGATGTGGATCTGGGTGTAGGTTTTAAACTTGTTTAATAAACATATATAAAGGGATAAAAAATATTGTATAATGGTTATGATCATTCATTCGATTGAATTAATTCGAGATGGATGGGTCATCTAGTCTGGACCCCACATCACGGATGATCAATATCAATAATAAGATTTTTTTAGTAAATGACCAAAATCCTCCACAACAACTGTAGTATGTGTTACAAAAGCTGAGCTTTATAGGGCTCACCATGGTGTCTGATTGATATCTCACTCTATTCAATATGTGTGCCATTACATTTTCACGTGATAAAGTATTATTTTGGTGATAATTGAAAATTTTATATTTATAAGATATTGAGAGAATCTAAAATACTAAAATGCATATGGATTATTTTGTGGAATTGGCCATTTTATTTGGCATCCAATCATCTCAAACTATCACATCAATATAAAACATTTTCCATCTTCGCTCATTTTCTTGAAATTGATGATAAACAAACATGCAGTACACTTTAATTGCACCAATAAGAAATATGGGAGGTTCATACCATATGGAATAACATAAAATACACCTAAATACCTTGAAATTCATGAGGTGCGGCCTCCACGAGTTGTGGATTAGGCAAATTTTTAGAGTTTCCTTCATTTATAATGAGGTGCCCATGGTAAATGGGTTGGATGGAATGTCTCCTTACCCTAAGCATATTGAGTAAACTCTATGGAGACCATAATGATTTATGTCTTTTATCCACACCGTCCATCCATTTTACTAGATAATTCTAAGGACTGAGCTAAAAATTGAGGCATATTTAAAACTCAAGTAGAACAAACCACTAGAAACAATATGAATAGAATGCCTGCAGTTAAAAACTCCTTGAGGGCCACAAAAGTTTTGGATTAAGCTGATATTCATGTTTTCCTTTCGTCCATGTACCAACAGATTGGATGATAAATAAACATCATCCTAGGCCTTAAGAAGGTTTCAATGGTGGACATCATTATTCCCATAGAAAAGTTTCATGTGGTGTGTGGTCCACATGAGCTTTCGATATGCTTCGATTTTAGGCTCATGTCCTAAAATGATTTGCAAAAATGGATGGACGGCGTGGATAAGATACATACATCCATGGTGGGCCTCATAGAGTTTACTCAGTATGCAATCTGCTTATGGAACATACAAGCCATGGTGACCACACACACCCCTTCACTTGGTGTCCCACCCAACCGTTCCATGTGGGTCCCAAAATCATATTTATTGAACAAGCCTACGTTCTGATTCGTGCATACTTGCTTGTTGAAAAAGGGGCATTTGATGTTTTTCATTTTTACCGGTCCAAATCCACTATAGCTAAATAACTAATATATATATATATATATATATATATATATATATATATATATATATATATATATATATATATATATATGGTATTATGGCATGGACTGCCATTTCTAAAACATTAATAATGCAAAAGGAAGTTGGTTTTTGCACCCAAGCACATTAATCGATGCACCTGTCCAAGTCTACTATTTTATCCCCACTAAAAACACTACAAGAAAAGCAGCCTAAGCCGACCGATGGCTCAACTCTTTACCCGCGGCCAGTTTTAAGGGTACGCCCTTAAAAAAAAAAAAAAAAAAAAAAAAAAAAAAAAAAAAAAAAAAAAAGAGCCTTAATCCATCTCAGCACTGACTCTCTCTACCTCTTCCTCTCCACTCCCTCTCGCTCTCTCTCTCGCACTCTCTCCCTCTCTGTTTACTACCAAAAAATCGGGCAAAGCCGACGGATTTGGGGTGGCTTTGGCTACGGCTAAAATCTGTCAGCATTTCCGACGGCTTGCCGAAAGTCAATAATCTGTTAGCGTAACCAAAGTTTTGAATGGTGGACGTCCAACCGTCCAACATTTTCTCATTTTGTGGTCCACCAGAGACTTAATTAGGATTCATTTTTGCAGATCGATCCCAAAATGATGTTGAGAAATGCATGGACGGCGTGGATGAAACATATCCATCATGGTGAGGCCCATAGAGCCCTCCCCTTTCCAAAGCTATGTTTACCATTTTTTGTTATAAACAATGGTAAACGCACACTATTTTGGATTTAAAATGTTTATTTGATTTAGAAGAGGAATTCCAAAATACTAAGCGTCGTTTGCTCATTTCCCATTTTCATCGAGCGGGTCATATCTCTCTCTCTCTCTCTCTCTCTCTCTCTCTCTCTCTCTCTCTCTCTCTCTCTCTCTCTCTCTCTCTCCCCCTCCCTCTCTGCTCGCTCTCTCGATCTCCCTCTCCGCTCGCTCTTCGGCCCTCTCTGCTCGCTCTCTCAATCTCCCTCTCCGCTCACTTTTCGGCCCTCTCTGCTCGCTCTCTCGATCTCCCTCTCCGCTAGCTCTCCGGCCCTCTCTGCTCGCTCTCTCTCTTTGCCTCTCCCTCTCCCTCTCGCTGGTGCTTCGGTTATCGAGATTTTTGTTGGCCGCATTAGGGTAAGCTTTTCCTTTGATTAAATCCAGATTTTCATTAACTAAAATCAAATGAAGCCATTTTTAGGCATATCCCAAATGGACCCTTACTCCTAAATGTAGAGTAATCTCCTTCTCAGGTCTTTTTGGAATTTTTTCTTCTTGATGCTCTCCATCAAAGGTACTTTTAAAAAAAAAAAAAAAAATTAATTACAGAAAATAATAATAATTTCAAATTCATGTAAAAATCCATTTTGATATGTTTCTATTTCTGTCATCTTCTTGATTTTTTTAGATGTTCGAATCTCTGTTTTAGGGTTTGGTTTTTGATATTTTGAGAGTTGTTTTCCTTTCTTGTATGCATGAAGAGAAACAAGACTGACTTCTCACATGACAATGTGATGCGCGTGTGGAATCCTGGTTGTCCATCTGGTTGGCCCTAGCACGTATGCTCTGTACCAGAAAGTTGGGATTGTTCGTTCATCATGAGGGCATGCTGTTGAGGGTCAACTATTGCATATCAGACCCTAGTTACTGCTTGGATTTACGAACATAATATTGTTTAAAGGCCGATTTAATCATGTTTGTGATGCAAGGTACATTTGCCAGCGTGAACTGAAAAAAAATGCTAAAAGCCAAGATTTAATGCTCAGATTTCACAAAAGCAAGGGACGGACCCCAGGGGACTAAGATCAACGGAATTACACGCCAGAGACCCGAGAAAATCGTGAAACTGAAGTTCAAGTGGCCTGAAAGTCAGCCAGAATGCAAGATCACAGGGTTTCCACCATCTGTTCAGCTCGACACTTTATACACGGCTTAAAGACCTTAAATTAACTGTACACGCAAATTATCAGCCATTGGATCTCTGTATAAGTGGTCCGACAGTAAGAACGACCTATGAATTATCAATCTGGGGCCCACCTGATCGCTGGATACGCTTCAATTTTAGAATTAACGTCTTAAATAAGATGGAAAAACAGATGGACGGAGCGGATTTCTCACACGCATCACATTGGATCCCACATGTACATGTGGGAGTGCACAGGCGGTGCACTCCCGCGCCACACTGACCGATGCGATTGGTCACGGACGCCGACCCGATCCGATGACCACGTAAACGGCGTCGCGGTGCGGTGTGACGCCGATTTGAGTTGTGGGTCCCACACATCCTCCGATCGATGATCCGAACCGTCCATTAGGTTTCTAAAGGCCATCTCACCTTCGCTAGGTGGCGAAATTGCGAAAGACAGAAGGATCAGATCTTAACCATTCAAGCGCAGGACCAACGGTGCAGAGATTAATCTGTAGGCCACACCGAATAGAGTCCAAAACCGTCCGTTCCTAGCCGAAACTTCAAGGAGAATGTAATGAACGGAGTGGATTTGGCAAAAGAGTAGTGAAGTGGGACCCACCATGTACACAGCGTACAATAGTTACGCAACAGGATTTTACGTCTGGAAAACACAGGATTTTCGGGCGGTTGTGGCACACTACCTTTGATCGGATGGATGATCTGATCCGTCCATTCGTTTCCTGGGTCAGCAACAACCCTTGCCTAGCTGACTAAATCTGAATAAACGAAGTTTTTTTGGGATCTCTGCCGTTCAAATACAAACGGACGGCTTAGCTAAAAGACAGGTGGGCCACATCAACGGACAACCAAAATCGGTCCTTCTTGATCGAAATTGGGTCCCCCACCTATTGAATGACTTGGATTCATCAAAACATCAATGGAGTGGACCCCACCAACCACATCAGCGCCGTCCGCATGACTTTGTTCGCGCATCTGGAAAAATCGATCGTTGTGGGTCGGTTCTGTGATCTCAATCATAGTCGGATTGATAATCCGAACCGTTCAATGCATAGCTCATCCAAGAAAATCCCAAGGGACGTTGATTTTTTCAGAAAATAAGCGAACGAAGTGGGTCTTATTCGTCTCAGCTTCTTGGCTGCGAAAGGTGTTGCGACACCTGTAGTGTAACAGGGAGTCGGCTCTCTAACTCTAGCAAGGACACAGCATCTGAGAACGTCTGGCTGTTATAAAAGAAAGACGGCTGGGAGGAAGGAAAAAAAAGCTCGGCTTGGACGTGGAGGCAGGGACGTGAGAGGGAGTAGAGTAGTTGGAGTTTATTTTTGTTGTTTTTTTTTTTAATTTTGTTTTTGTTAAGTCCTGATCCGTTCATGGCGGGCTGAATCTCTTGGCTAGGGCCAAGAGGTGAAGCTTGTAGCATGATGGGAGATTCTATGCCTTCAATTTAATTTTAATTATTGAACGGAATTTGATTCTAGTTTGATGGAAATATTTTCAGTTTTGAATGATCTGTTGTGACCGAAATTACAATGGGTCTGTGATGGCTTAGAGTATTTCTTTTCCCTTTTTATGTTTATGACGTCAGGACGCCCTGTTGTTCACCATCGTCTCCTGGGCATGGTTGGATGTCGGTACCCTTCCTAACCTTCATAACATGTTGATTGGTTGATAATTAGTTTAATTCTATTATTTACTTTGTCTCATGGACATAGTTTGGTGATGGAATCCATTCTAATTCATATACCTTTCATCTCTTGAAAACCAAATCGAAGGATGTTCAATTGATTTTTATGAATCAAGTGTAGTTCTCCCTGATCTCTACAAGTGGATCCTCTGAATCCCTAGTTTCCTTCCTCTGAATTTCTCTACGTCTTAGATAATTATTTCACAATTATTCTCTAAATTTCATTCAGTTTAGATTTCATCTAAGTCTAATTCTAGTTCTATTTAGTTTCGGATTACATGTGTTTAGGTCCTTCAGGATTCGACTCTGGTCTTACCGAGATTATTACTACATCACATCTATACTTGGGAGTGAACAAGTTTTGGCGCCCGTTCTTGGGATCGACGGCTACGATTCTCTGAAATTAATTGGTTTTAGAATTAGATTAAGATTAGGATTGTACTAACTTTAATTTTAGATTTTTCTTTCTTAGAACTAACTTTCCTATTTGGTAGGGTCTTTGATAGATTGTCTAAATTGGTAACTTCGTCCTAATTTCTCTACTTTTTCTTTTTTTTTAAAAAAAAAAATTTGGTCTTATCTCTTCGATACTGACTTGGGTTGTTTTGTTTTGCAGGATCTTAACATAGAAACTTCTTATTTGGTAACACCTTTCTAACTTCTCCTCTTACTTTCCATATTGTTGTAGGGATTTTTTTTTCTTTTATTTTTCTAGGATTACACTAAGAGTTAGGGTTCTACAATGGAGGCGTGGGTACGTGCATATGCTGAGATGGATAGGATATATTGGGGAATGCCTGAAGGTTGTGGAATTCAACATATACCTCAAGATTTCTCTCCATCGAGAACAGACATTGAGAACCGACTAGAATGTTATGTTCCATCGGTTAATAGGGCCGTATACGATCGTAATTATGGGAATGAGGATTATTATCAAACATCATATTCTCCCATGTATGATCAGTATGACTATAACCAGTGGAACCATCAAAACTGAGAAGATGAACCAACAACATGTTGTAATAATTATTCTCTTGGATACCCTACCTTTGAGAACCAACCAGAAACGATCTAAGAGAACTCATTACAGCATAACATGGAGTGTCTTGTGGAAATTAGAAAAGTAATGGAAGCACTCAATTCCCGCCTCGAGAAGATAGAGGAAGCTCGCTCATCCCAACTACAATCGAATCTAGAAATACAATGCCAAGAAAGTGATCCTCACTCGCTTTTGACGAAATCTGAAATTTGGAATGAGGAGTTGGATTCCATTAATGAGCATACGGTTCAATTCCCCGATGAGTAGATCTCAATGACTGTTCAAAAGAATGATGGAGAAACATGGGTGTCTTTCAAATACAGTGATGATGTGATACACAAGATCTCAATGATGAGGAAGATGTTAGTTTATTCGAACCTCAACCAAATTTAGAATGTGAGGAAAGCGATCCCATCCCAAGTATGCACTGCATAGAAGTAGACGATGATGCGTATTGGTATGATGATCATGAATGTGCAACCAAAATTTCCCTAGAATCAATCTCAAGTTTGGTCCAAGTCAATGATCAAGATGTACACGAAGTGATCAGTCATAATGAGCCACTCCCCTCACCTGATATGTCTGATTTAAAGGTAGAGGATGGGCCGACAACCGACCCTTCTAACTCTTGTGAAACGTATTTGGACCACTCCTCTGAATCGAATGATGATATGATTCGGGAGATGGACGAGCTACTCGATATGACTCTTGAATTTGAAACCACCCAGTTGAGGCCATCATCTGAACTGTTGATTAATGACGATTCAAGGCCTCTTCTGAGTAGTATCAATGAACAGAGTCTGCACATCAATACTTCGTCTACTGACCCTCTATCTGTCTGTGCAGGGCTAGAGCAAGAGAGCACACCTCCGTTTAATTTTAAAGACGATGGGTTCTTTGGGCAGATCAACACACACTTCAATGTGGAAAATGAGTCACTCTCAGCTGAATGTCCCAACTCTTTGGATGATTGCTTGACACACTTTGCAGATTCAAACGATCTCATGATAGGAGACATAGTGAATGCCTTGCAAGACGACATCTTGGTAGTCATCACTGACCGAGAGAACCCCTACTCTGAAGTCCATTCTTCTACAGATCCTGAATGTTTACCGTTAAGGGAGAAGGAGTGGAAAATTGAACGGAAGTCTGCTACTTCAGAATGTGTTGAGACTACATCACTTTCTGAGAATTTTTCTAAATTTCACCTATGTGTAGTCTCTGATTCACCATGGGATACTAACGTTGAAACTTCTTCTGTTACAGGTGAAACTGTAACATCCCGAATTTTTGCCAACCTGGGATTAGACATCCTTAGGCAATGGGTCGATCCTAAGACCTTACCAACTTGTCAAAACTCAATCCCATAGTCTAAAATCGCTCCTTAACCCATTTCCTTCACAAATCCCACCCTTCACTACCTTGTGCTTTCAATTTTTCAAAGCACTTTCGCCCTAGACACTATCTTAAACTATCTAAGTAGTATACCTTGGATCACTTTATATACAAAGTATAAAGGACTAAGTACCACCTCAGACATAAATCACTTAGGACTAAATCCTTTAGAAATGAGACAAAGTAACTATGTGCGAAACCAGATTAGCTACGAAATCTGTTTGAATCACTTTAAATACGATCTGCAAGACCCAAAACTTGTAGAATCATTGACGCTAGGTTACCCTAAAACTTAGGATCAATCTCATTACCCGGCTGCTCATGGGAGCATCTCGAAACTTCGTATTAGGTCTAGACCGCAAATCGGAACTCCGATTAACACGAAGTTAAGGAACTAGGACCGCCTCACTGGGCTTGACAATCATCTCAAAATCAGTCCACCGATGTCCCATGGCCATTCGTTTGGATCCAGGAGCGAGGAGTGTGAAAAATACTATTCCCTTTACAAAATAAATATCCGGAATAGTGATCTGGAACCATTCGCTTGCACATCAAGATAAGCAACTGCATGGCGTTTAATCGACCAAATTACACCCTGATCGGAAAAATTTCAGAACATTTACATGTACTTGGAATTTCGGATCGTGGCCCACTGACCGTTGAACTGAAAGTGGTCCGCCCGTGTGATCTGGGAATCCGATCGAGTCAAAAACATAATCCCACGTGGATCCATGAGTGGTGAGCTTAAGTCTGACGTTTGGCTCAAGGGGGGCCACCAGAAACACTCTTTTGAGCTGGAACATCGCCGAAATACCTATAATAGTAGTAACCCTTGAACCTGAGTCTATTTTGGAAAGGTTTGAGACTATATAAGGACCTTAAACCCTCTCTCATGGCAGCCATACGAATTTGGGATTTGAGAGAGGGAAAAGAGAGAGGAAGTGAGGGAGAAGTGGGAGGATCTCCCTACTATCGTTCCCTACCACCACACGGGCTGCACCATCCCTTTCTTGACGCTTTTCCCGGCGTTTAAGGGGCTCGTTTCTAGGTAAGAAACCCTAACCCTAATCTGTTTTGGGGTTTAGACTGTTGTAGGTTGTGAAATAGCTAACCTATTTCGTTCTATAGGTTGCCAAACTGCCGAATACGGAAGCTTAGCAAACCTATCAACTCCGTTATGATTCTACGACTAAAGGTACGGACTTTAGGTGTATAGGTTATGGTTTTCAATGCTTTCAATGTCAGATAATGATAGATTCATGATCTGCATGCAATTGCACATGTACAAAATGCTTTCCGTTTTCTGTTTCGATTAGAATTGTAGAATTTGGAATTTCACATACTCTAGGTATTCGTATAAAATACCGTATACGTATTTTTTATGGAAATGTGTTTGACATGTTTATTTGTCGTATGGATATATGACGTATGGATAAAATACTTATTTGGCGAAAGGATTCGCCTAAATACATGTTTACTAATAAACACTATGTATGTAGAAATACGGTATTGTAAGAAGTACCGTATACATGTATATTTTAGCGATGTGTTTGTCATGATTAATCGTTGTATAAATATATTATGTGCGTATAAAATAATTGCTTGGCGAAGGGAATCGCCGTAATACATGTTTGCTTGTATACAGTATGTATGTTGAAAATGCGTATTCTAGAAAATACTGTATACGTATAAATTTTGGAGATGCATTTATCATGATTATTTGCTGTAGTAATATATTATACATGGGTAAAATACTCACTTGGCTAAAGGATAGCCCTAATACATGTTTTGCTAACATACACCATGTATGTTGTATTAGTGTATTCTAAGTGTTTGTGAAAATGACTGAATGAGTATAGAATCCTCATTCGTGCTCGCCATGACTAATTGTCATGGATTCATGATTGTTGTATTGGCGATACCCTTTTGACGAAAGGATTTGCCCTAAATCACGCCACGACCAATAAACACCATATATGCTAAAATTTGTGGCCCAAGTGTTTGTGGAAATGACTGAATGAATATGGAATTTGGATTCCTGCTTGCCATGACTATCCGTCATGGGTGTACGCGTGTTATGATTGGGGCAACTCCCTAGGGAAAGGATTTGGCCTAATGCCTATGTGATCGACATATGTCATGTATGTTGATGCATGTTTGTTTCAGTGTTTCTTGAAATGTCTGAATGAGTAGTAGTTAGCAAATTGTAATGTATAAGGGTGTTGAGATATGATTCTCAACCTCTTTTAACTATGTGTATGATCTCCTTGAATTGTTGTGTGATTAGGAATTGAACATGTATAAACTCATGCTTGTGTTGTGATTCATAACATGCTCAACTGCTTTATGATTATAACTATGTAATGCATATATTTAAATTTATATTTATGTTGTATGATCTGTCATGGGTGATGGGGAGCGAGCAACGAGTGCGTGCAAATGCCCAGCGGCCTAAACGGATAATACCATACCTTGATTGTATGAGTGGAATCTTGACCCATTATCGCTTTATCTATCTGCAGTTATCATGTTTGGGGCTATGATTATAGTCCGCATAATCGGTACTTAACTAAATTCATGGTCGCGATTCATTTACCACGTGAGATGTGTTCGACGAACCCAAGTCGTATTCTCGGTTGGCGATAGTGGTTAGCCACGCGAAGTGCTTATGCACTTCATGTCGTTCAACTTGTTGTGCGCTGCTAGCCGAGCTCGTCAAGTAACCCGATCTATCTTATGTATGTTCACCATGTTTGGTCATCGCTTGCCGAACCTAGGGTACCAAACTTACCTGAAATCCCTTTTAACCATGGTACCTCGATCCGCTAAGACTCATGAGCCGGGCATGGTGGTATGGGACACCGTGGTCGAGCGTCGGCCCCACGCCGGGGCCACGTGCCTCCCGTAGTGACCAAAGGAGCAACTAGACTCGTGAGCCGATTATGGTGGTATGAGACACTATATTCGAGTGTCGATACTACGGCGAGAGCCGAGTACAATGAGACCATACTGTGCCGACGGCGACGAGTCCTCCGTAGTATCTTCGAGTATACTCCAAGGTCCGTGATTGGCGACGAGTCTTTCACAAAGAACCGGAGTATGAGTTGAGCCGAGCCGAGTACGGTGAGACCTGTATTCAAGCTGACGGCTAGTGATTGAGCCGAGTACGGTGAGACCTGTACTCGAGCTGACGGTCAGCAATTGAGCCGCATACGGTGAGATCTGTATCCGTGCTGACGAGTGACGAGCCCTTTATGATGCCTTCGCTACGCCTCTCAAACCATAATATCGTATGAGATTAACTAGGACTGACGACCCTAGAATGGATCATGTTTGAGAATGATACAAGGGAGGTAGAGGTACCTTAGTTTCCCAATACTGCTGTTTGAAATGGACTAATAATAACTCGGTAATCATGATCATCATCGCACCGCATGTGCTTAGTAGATGTGGCGCACTGAGGGAGTTAAGCATTCGCGAACGTAAGATGATGTCGCATGAGGGTGGTTTGGCAAGGGCATACAAAGATCATGTCATTTCATTCTCACACTTAATAAGAGTAGTTAGAATTGTTTGATTTGTACCGCTTTATCATTACTGCTTGATTGAATTGATAACATGTTAACCTATGCTTTATTGTTCCACTGAGTTGATCACTCACTCCCACGTTACGGGACGGTGTTGTACACACCAATCGATTTGTTAAATTTCGATGATGGCGATGCTTATGAAAGCAGAGCCGACTACTTCTATGGTGATGAGGAGGAGTTCTCCTATCATGTAACTCCTCTCGACGGGTCTCTAAAGACCTGGCATCGCATTGACGGGGCTATGGTACTTGGGATAGAAGATATTACACTTACACATTTGGTATATTTTAGAACTGTACTTGTAATTATTTAACCTAGTAATGTTATCACACTCTGGAGACTCACCACAGATTTTATATATTTTATATATCTATCATAGTCTTCCGCTTGCTAATTTATTTATCTCTGGAGTATGATATTCTATTTTGGCTTAATCTCACTCATGTTCAATCCACAAATACAGTCAACATTCAATCATCATTCATTTTGTTGCATAAGTGATGTTCTGGAACTCGGGAGTTGAGTTTATGCTCGACCCTAGATTTTCAGGGCGTTACAGAAACGTATATACCATGGATACCTCAAGCACTTCAACGAAAATTTCTTATGAGGTACATAAGTTTCTCTGGAAAGTCATGCTCCAGGGCATCAAAGCCTATTACAAAAAGGGCTTATGGATAATCCTGTTGAGGAACTTACTGAGAAACTTATCAAGATATTGGCCGGAAGAGGAACCTTGCGGCATGATCCAGTAGCTTTTACCTGCTTTCTTAGGACTGGGGTAGTTTCCTCTATGTTGTTTTCGGATAGACGGTAAACTTAGTGCTCCTGGGAGGCAACCCAGCTTTTTCATGCCATTCCATTTTTTTAATTAGTTAGTTCAATGTTTGTGGGTAACATTGCTGCAAACCCTCACGAGACTACAATTTGCCACTAGGGCAACCTAGGGGTTTAAAGGCTTGTTGCATGCGCTAAATGCAATCGAGAGCACCTGCGAAAGTGGTATAGGTAGGAGTTTATTTTTGTTATTTGTGTTTTACTTGTGTTGGTTTCTCCTTGTGCTGACTTACTCTCTCGCTGATATTTTTGGAAAAGTCTCTCGATTCGTTATCCAGGTACTATCTTCCCAACACTTCTCTTTTACTTTCGTTGTCCCATGTGCATGGCATGCTTATATCTTTTACATTGAGGACAATGTAGATTTTAGGTTGGGGGTGGGAGATTAGGCAACCTAATCAGTGTTTTTCTTAGTCTTGAGCAAAAATTGTGAAAATTTTTAAATTTTTCTGGACTTTCTGGTGAATTCGAAGTGATTTGATGACCATCTTTGATTTAAAATTATAGGATATTGAATGTTGGTGATTTACTACTCTTGGATTCAGTTGCTTGTTAGATTTCATAGTTAAGTTTGAATTATTAATCCAGGATTAGAAGTTGTAAACATTGATTGAGTCATGATTTCACATGTCTCGCTTACACATTAAGATTTCAGTTCCATATTGAAGGATTAACTTGGTAATCACTGAGCATGAAAGAAACCAGCCTAAAAGATTTGGCCATCAGGGTATAAAAAAGAATTGCACCATGGGTTTGCTCCCTATAGGTGTAAATTCGATTTTCCATGATTAACAATTGAAAAGGTTGGGCAAATAATCTTCACCATAGGTTTGCTCCCTATAGGTGTAGATTTAATTCCCCATGGATGATATGTGAAAAGGGTTGGGTGTACGATCTTCACGATAGGTTTGGTCCCTATAGGTGAGGATTCGTTTCCCCTACTTGGCTTTACTCTTAAAAGGTTGACATTGTGTGAAAAAAAATAAATCAAAAGCTGAATGAATAAAAAGATGATCTGTAAAGCAAGTTTTTCTTCAAGTTTTGGTTATCATGAATTCTCTTGTTGGTTACCAATGATATCATGAAATAACGGATTAAATCTTAATGATCGATAAGTCGAGATTACACTATACACCCATGAAACTCAATGTTTGGAATTTTTCTAATTGATGGATTAATAATTTGATCTTGATTATGAAGTTTACCGTGCGCTTGAGTCTAAGAGAAAGTAATTCCCAACATTCATGAATCTTAGAATTCTAGGATCTGGATTAAAAAAAATAAAATCACTCAAGTTTATAAAAACTGTCTTGTAATTCTCAACTTATTTTTCGCATACTTTGCTCGGGACTAGCAAAATGTTAGTTGGGGGTTGTGTTGAGGGTCAAATATTGCATATCAGACCCTAGTTACTGCTTGGATTTACGAATATAATATTGTTTAAAGGCCGATTTAATCGTGTTTGTGATGCAAGGTACATTTGCCAGCGTGAACTGAAAAAAAATGCTAAAAGCCAAGATTTAATGCTCATATTTCACAAAAGTAAGGGACGGACCCCAGGGGACTAAGATCAACGGAATTACACACCAGAGACCCGAGAAAATGCGCAAACTGAAGTTCAAGTGGCCTGAAAGTCAGCCAGAATGCAAGATCACAGGGTTTCCAGCATCTGTTCAGCTCGACACTTCATACACGGCCTGAAGACCTTAAATTAACCGTACACGCAAATTATCAGCCATTGGATCTCTGTGTAAGTGGTCCGACAATAAGAACGACCTATGAATTATCAATCTGGGGCCCACCTGATCACTGGATACACTTCAATTTTAGAATCAACGTCTTAAATAAGCTGGAAAAACAGATGGACGGAGCGGATTTCTCACACGCATCACATTGGATCCCACATGTACATGTGGGAGTGCACAGGCGGTGCACTCCCGCGCCACACCAGACCGATGCGATCGGTCAGCGGATGCTGACCCGATCCGATTTTAACATAAACAGCGTCCGCGGGTACGGACGCTGATTTGAGTTGTGGGTCCCACACATCCTCCGAATCGATGATCTGAACCGTCCATTAGGTTTCTAAAGGCCATCTCACCTTCGCCTAGGTGGCGAAATTGTGAAAGACAGTAAGGATCAGATCTTAACCATTCAAGCGCTGGACCAACGGAGTGGACCCCACCAACCACATCAGCGCCGTCCGCATGACTCTTTTTGCGCATCCGGAAAAACCGATCGCTGTGGGTCGGTTCTGTGATCTCAATCACAGTCGGATTGATAATCTGAACCGTTTAATGCGTAGCTCATCCAAGAAAACCCCAAGGGACGTTGATTTTTCGGAAAATAAGCGAACGAAGTGAGTCTTATTCGTCTCAGCTTCTTGGCTGCGAAAGGTGTTGCGACACCGCAAAGGTAACAGGAGTCGGCTCTCCAACTCAAAGAAGGACAAGAAGATCCGAGAACGTCTGGCTGTTATAAAAGAGAGACGGCTGGGAGGAGGAAAAAAAAGCTCGGCTTGGACGTGGAGGCAGGGACGTGAGAGGGAGTAGAGTAGTTGGAGTTTATTTTTGTTGTTTTTTTTTAAATTTTATTTTTGTTAAGTCCTGATCCGTTCATGGCGGGCTGAATCTCTTGGCTAGGGCCAAGAGGTGAAGCTTGTAGCATGATGGGAGATTCTATGCCTTCAATTTAATTTTAATTATTGAACGGAATTTGATTCTAGTTTGATGGAAATATTTTCAGTTTTGAATGATCTGTTGTGACTGAAATTACAATGGGTCTGCGATGGCTTGGAGTATTTCTTTTCCCTTTTTATGTTTATGACGTCAGGACGCCCTGTTGTTCACCATCGTCTCCTGGGCATGGTTGGATGTCGGTACCCTTCCTAACCTTCATAACATGTTGATTGGTTGGTAATTAGTTTAATTCTATTGTTTACTTTGTCTCATGGGCATGGTTTGGTGATGGAATCCATTCTAATCCATATACCTTTCATCTCTTGAAAACCAAATCTTAGGAAGTTCAATTGATTTTTATGAATCAAGTGTAGTTCTCCCCGATCTCTATAAGTGGATCCTCTGAATCCCTAGTTTCTTTCCTCTGAATTTCTCTACGTCTTAGATAATTATTTCACAATTATTCTCTAAATTTCATTCAGTTTAGATTTCATCTTAGTCTAATTCTAGTTCTATTTAGTTTCAGATTACGTACAGGTTTCAGTCCCCGTGGATTCGACCTCAGTCTTACTGAGATTATTACTACATCACAACCCTATACTTGGGGAGTGAACACATGTGAAGAGAATTGACTGATGGTTTGCATTTGATGCTTGCTTGTGGTCTCAGATGATGAATGGACTGGCTTGATCTTTTGGCTCTAGCACATGAATGGTCGGGCACACTAGATGAATGGTTTGGATTTACTCTTCCTATACATAAAGAAGTGGTCTTTACTCTAATTATCTTTATTAATCTTTCCATTTTTCCTGTTTTTTGTTAATTTTTTTTAAAAATTTTCCGATAATGATTTAGAACTATTGTTTGAACATTGATGATTTGGAACTACTGTCTGAACTTCCATCCCCATTTGGAGTGAAGTTGTTGTGTTAATTTTGTTGTTTTTAATGGAAATGGGTAATGCAAGCCACCAAGGTTAGATGTATGCAGGTATATGTTTGTGGGTATTCGCCTCTTATCTTGCTGATAGCTGTATTCTCATCCTCAATCATCTATCTGCTAGCCACCAGTTGAAGGCACAAGTTATCCTTATGTGGCGGATTTTTGGTTCATAGGCCACCATCCATATAGTGATGTCGTTTGTATCATTGAACCAAGGGCCCAACTCAACAACCCCAAAAACTAAGAAAATTGTATTTCTCTTGGGATAAGGTGTGACTTGACCAAACTTGCCATGTGTCAGATTGGTTTTATGTTTGCATTGTGCTGCTCATTCTTGTTGAGGTCCAGTTTAGTACACGTGTGCAAGATCTTGACCATTTGTGGGGAGATCCCCTCTGATCATGTGTCATGGCCTGAAAATCAAGATGGTCCAATCTTTAGGTGAGCTGAAAAGGTGTGATTAATGCTCTTTTAACAATTATCAATTAGTCTTGGTACTACCTTTGATTGATGAAAGGTTCAAGTGAGGCTAGAGAAGTTCAATTGAGAGCAATTTCCCATAAGGATTGCAGACACACATCTGGTCATTAAACCTAGACATCCACATAAGTGCCAACATGGAATGCATGTGCGATCCAGACCATTCATCAAGATCCAAAATGTCATCTGGTAGGCCCAATTGTCAATCTGTCCAGCCTAAGAATCAGGCCAGTTATATCATATGTGAGCTACTGCGTGCAAAACAAATGGGCAGTTGAAAAAGAATGGCCAATAGTCCAACATTTGATGTGAATGTTTGGCCCTCTTGACGAGTCTACCACCCTGATTCATACTAAGTTTCAGATCAATCACAAATAGCCAAATCCTAGTTGAAACATGTCATCCTTTTCCAGTTATTTCCATTAGCCAATTCCTTCATCTACATGTTACTTTTTACAAAAATAACATAATACATTTTGGGTTGTATTTGTATGAGTAACTAAATTGAATTGAAAATATTCAGTTTAAAAAAGATGAAACAACCAAATCCTGGTTACATTTCCTAGAATTCACTAGTGAGTAACTCACCCTCAAATTTCAACTCCAGTTATTTCAGGTCCAACTTCAAAGTATAGTGATTGCACTTAGGAGCCAAAGTCCCAAACCCATACCAACCATACTATAATTACAAATTGGTAATTTCACTTTACCAGAATAACTCTTACAATTCAGATCAATAGTGCAACTAAATGCACCCTTAACAATTAATAAGAGCTCACTTATATTTTCAGATCTAAAATTAGCACCATTTAAAGCGGTCATAATTGGAACTAATGCCCTATTTTGAACGGAGTCTAGCGCCTTGTTTGACTGTCATAAGTAATTTAGTCTCATTGCAGTTAACAATAATTATGTATTGACGACCTTTGTTTATATAAATTATGGGTTATCAAGACTATTTTTAATCAACTTATTTTCAATTAGCAACCAAATAAGGCCTATGTTTGCTAATTCATATGAACGACACAAAATTTGCCCGCTTACTGGGGGCCACTTTTGCCAACTTGGCACTTAGGGCTGGGACCTGACATGCTCACCAGAGGTATGGATGTCTGATCCTAATGATCAGGTTAGTCCATTCATTATGGGTGGTTGGCAAACTTTTCAACTGTCTATTTTATTATACACATCCAGCCATCCAATGAGCAGAGTGGCCTGAATTGGGCTAGGGAATCTACATATTGGGCCTACATGATCAGCATTTTGGATCTAATATCCAAGCAAAGAGGGTTGCTACATGAGCATCCTTAAGAACGCTCACTAAAGGGATGAACATCAATCTTTAAACATCCACTCTCTTTCCGGGCTAACAATGTTTCTTTCAAAGTTGGTCTGGAGAAGTCACTCTTGTTTTGCTTCCATTAAGAGGTCATAAATAAGAATCATGTAAGTTTGTGGGTGATCACAATTGTAGCAGGATGAAACCTAAGAATCCATCTAAAGCGGGTAAAAAGTTATCCCAGATGAACCAACAAAACAGTGGGTGGAAAGGGAGTCTAATATTTAACCAAGGACACGCAAGACCCTATTAACAAGGTAGTGATGTGTTCGGCACTATATTTGTTAAGGTGAAGGAAGATGAATGAAAATTATGATTACAGTCCTCGTTCAACTGAAAAGAGGTCAAACATTGGTGGTCAGGATCTTACAATTTGGGATATTTGTGGGCCAAAATAAACAGATGGTGTGGGTCACTGAATTTTTTTTATTTTTTATTGCCAAGCACATAGGGTAGCCCTCTAGTTTTAGTTGTACTCCTTTCATTTCCAAACTTTAAAGCAATGTAACTGCAATCTGGATCCTAGTATCTCTCAACATGAACGCTTAGGCAATCACAATTCACAACATGGTCATTCCCATCTAGTGGGATCTATAACATGTGACAACAATCTTAACAGGTGTGGCTTCATTAAAGGGGATGGAATCTGCATGGAAATAGATGAGTTGCAGATTTAGTCCAATGGTTGAATAATTTTCTACATGGTCTGTCCTTTGGATGCTCAAATTGCAACTCTCTATCTTCAATTCTTGCAATCCATTTCAAATGGAACATCCATTCATACATGCACTTCAACAATTTGCCTAATAAAAAATGATGGCCAAGAGATGTGTTCTTTCCAAATTGGAATTCCAATGCATGTGACGTGAAGCTAGCTTAGAAAATTGATTACAATTTGGTCATTTCTCTAGTTTCCGTCTAGGTTGCTGAGTTGTGCATCCAAACACACCCTAGGTTTCTTTTGTTCATGCTCATGTTATGTATGATCATCTTTGTGTATTGGGAGTTCCATTCCACTTTAGTGATTTTTAGTTTCTGATTGTTTATGTTATAATATATTTTTTTCTATTTAATAGCAATTTCAGTATAACCCATTTCTTCCTTGATTGCTATGCACACATTTGAGACTATCTAGTTTCCGTTGTTGTAGGTTGGTGTAGGTGTCACATCAGGGGGAGTTAACTAGATAAGTTTATATTTTTCTTTTTGGTAGCATTTGAGTGCTTGATTACCTGCTTGCCTTCCTTCTTTTTTTTTTCTTTCTTTCTTTTAATTGTAATTCTCTTTGACTGTTTTAGATCAATAAGGGACGTCCAAATATTCAAGGAATGGTTTCAACATGACAATGATGGTAAACTTAACTCTAAATATCACCTTTATTTAGAATTTGTGCTCTTTATTGTTTCTTTTGAACTATAATTTATTATTATTATTATTATTATTATTATAATTGACACCTTTTATCTCCGAATATGATCTATGAAGTAGCATATGAATGAATTCCCCATCAAAATCCTCACCCAATGGAGCGCAAATAAGAGGATTGATCTTAACAGTATGGGCATCAAGCACATGGATCGAAAATGCTTGCAATGAATGTTTATGAGCACTAGGCGGCCTATTAATGAAAAAAATGTCTCCGTCCATAATACGCTTGTTTATGATTTGACCAACTTTCAAATATGTATGTCCTTTTGAACCTTCCCTAATTGCGTAAGTGGCCGAACCATCTCTGTATGTTATACATAATTTGTCATCCACTAGTTTTTGTAAATTTTCCATATTGTATGCCATGACCTTCTCTTCAAATGTGATCTTTTGAGCAATTTCTAATGGTAAACCGATTTCATGAATCCCTTTATATGCATCCCCAATAATCACACTACGAGAAGAGAACCCTAATCCCTTCCTGATAAACAGTGTCCGCATCTTTTCAAGCCATGCCTTTGTAGAAGAATCATCAACCTCTCTAACAGCCCCATACTTCCTAGTAATGTCATGAGGCGCCTTGTAGGATGATAAATGAAAATACGATCAGGAAATACCAAAAAATAAGAAGAAGAAGAAGAAGAAGAAGAAGAAGAAGAAGAAGAAGAAGAACTACAAGTGACAAAAAAGAAGCCATCTTGCACCATCCATGTGTATATATTAAGTTGCTTCTATATATAATTTCAATATGCAGTATCACATTCGATAGAAAATGAAAATAAAAGCAGGATTATAAGTAAAAAACAAAAAGTAGTACAATAAATGACCATAGACAAGTCACCTGGAACCATTAATGCGTGCACAGAGTTTGTTTAAATAATTTCAATTGGTACTCAGGATGCATGAATGATTTGTGGAGCGAAGATAGCTAATGGATTCTAGAGGATGGCCGACAAGGGTCTGTACATGCCACTCCAAATTGTTGATTTCACCACTCCATATTACTTCACATGAGCACACGTGTGTGCTTCACTTTTATCCATCTATTCGTTGACTCCCCTGTCTTGGTATAAAGCTACTTTATATTATTATTATTATTATTATTATTATTATTATTATTATTATTATCTTCCAGCCTATGATCTATGGTAGGGGACCAACTCCTGCTGGCATGTCAATGGTGCCAATGTTGTTGCCCGATAGACGGCTTGGATATGTCCTGTAAGTACAAATCATTAACATACTGCTAATTATTATTATTATTATTATTATTTTTGCCTTCTAAGGTGAATCATGACTCATAAGGCTGGTCAGTTTGCCTTTTCCATTTCACATGTCAAACTTTTACTAGATTTGAACCATTAATTAAGCAGGCCATAGTGGATTGTTGCTCCATAGCTCAATAATCCCATGCGGATTGTGTTCTTTTCTTTTTCTTTTTTTCCTCATTTGCATGTTGATTGTGGACGTTTACTTTTCATGTAACAGTGCCTATTTATAGGTTGCTGCTCTGATGGCTTAAATAGTCCAAGCACGTTAATTTTTGTGCTATGGACCCTCTATGGTATGGCCTCCCTGATGTGATTTTTGAGCTAATGGACCCTCCATGATAGGGTCTCCCTGATGGTCTACATCGTGTCAACTGAATTTTGCATCCAAACACACTAATTACTATCACTCTGATGAAATATTTCAAAGAAAGAAGAAAAAAACATCTATATGACTAAACTACTTTTAGATTTCCCACTCATGACAGTGCCGAAATTTGCACAATAGTCAATTCTGACCTAGGAAAGCTGCAAAATATGCATGATTGCAAGAACTCACTCGTCTATTTGCAATTTTCCTTTTTAAATAAAAAAATACTGAGGTCCTATTTGGTTGCTACTTAAATTTGAATTTATCTTATTTTAACTAACTGTAATTATGTATTAAAGGTTTTGATAGGGATTAAAAATAATCTTGACTTTATCTCATTTTAGCTACTTAAATTTGACTTTATCTCATTTTAGCTAACTGTAATTATGTATTAAAGGTTTTGATAGGGATTAAAAATAATCTTGATAACCCATGATTCATGTGAGGGTGTGTTTAATTGCCCTACAAATCTTTAACATCAATTGATCCCAACTTTAAATTTCTATAAGAATTGTAACTTCTAATTAAGAAATTAGAGTTTCTAAAGCAGTCCTTAAGAGCTCTTCTATTTACAAACACCGATGCCATTGAGGTTTGTAGTTGTTCTTTTTTGTTGAGGATTTCACTAACGGCCACACTGTTGACACACACACACACACACAAAAAAAAAATTTTAAAAAAAATTGTACAGGATAGTATTTGCATCTTTTCACATGAGCCATAATTTGTATTTTCTTCTCTCTTAGAACCGCATGATTAAGAGAAAGTGAACTTGTTTGACTGAAATTGTATATTTCTTGGCAGCTATATGCATACACAGTCACTGACTCGATGGGAAATATAGTGGGCTCATTTATTTTAGGCTTCTTTAAAGTTGTTAGTACTTTATTTGGAGCTCCACTCAACTTTCTCGCAGGCAAATCTTGCAGGTAAGCATTAAGGAAGTGACTTTGCCTAAAATTTCCTTTCTTAGGAGTTCATTTCGAAATTCATTTTACGGGTTGCCATTTAATGCATCCTTGACAAGCTGCCTTTATTTCAATTGCATGTTAATCTCTTTATGGTATTTCATTAGCTCACAATTCTACAAGTTGTACTTGTTATAAGTTTGTACTTATTACCTAGCTCTAGCTAAGAAACCTATTGGTTTCTCTAGGGTACCTATTTTCGAGTAGTGTGTTAACAATATAGTGGGTATTGCATATGCAATGGATATGCTGGATTATGTTGAAAAGGTTAGTTCTGTTATGGTTTTGATTTTTTAATTTCACTTGTGCTCATCAGACGTATTTGTAATATGTTTAGGAGTGTAAGTGTTTACCACTCTTTCTATGGCATGAGACAATTTGATCTATCTGCTTTTGAAGGTTGATAAACTAGAAAGTTCTACTATGGGAGCAAATGCACATAAGCCTGCGTACTTTGTACCTAGTAATTTTTATTTGCATTTAATTATGTAGTTGAGAAACTCGCTACATGCTATCTGTAAAGAAGTTTTTACAATTGCACATAAGCCTGCCTACTTTGTTTTGAGAATTCAAATTCCCTACTTCAGTCAATTGCTTTTGGATAAAGAGTCTGAAAAAAAATAATTATTGTTTATTCCATATTATACATGCTTTCCATTTGAATGTCTGATACCACCACATTTCTTTTGTTATTCAGACTACAATATCTGCCCTGCAGTCGGTTCTACAAGAAGATTTAAAGGTGGTTGTTAAGCCCAACCGAGTCATTGTCACATTGTTTAAAGCTTCAAAAGGGAATTGGCTTGATTTGCACTTCAAAGAAGATAAGGTAAATGCCAATTTTTCATTTCCTCTTTCTTATTGTAATTACTATGAACAAGAATTAGGAGAAGTCAACCCCTGTTTTAAATTTTCATTTCCTCTTTCTTATTATAATTACTATGGACTAGAATTAGGAGAAGTCAGCCCCTGTTTTTAACAGTCATGCCCCGAAAATGGAGCCCCAATTCCATCACATGATTGTGTTGTGTTCACAAGCACGTCATAAATTCCACATATTCACGGAGCTGAACAATTTGCTGAACGGGCCACACGCACATTGCAGTGGGGTCCACTGTCCACCTTAGACAACATGGATGTGCACATCTACATTTAATTCTCAGTCTCTACCGAAGCAGGAGTTATTGATGGCATCATCCAAGATGTACACATTCAAAACAGGCATGGTAGTTCTTGTGTCTAGCACATTTTGCTTATTGTTTTTGCTAGTGACTTCTTTTTCTTTTCTTCTTTTTTATTTTTTTGATGTATTCTATTTGTATCACTTGTATTCTTAGATAATCGTTTGCGATGTATTTTCAAGTGATAGAGTAAGATGTGGGTCCACTACATTCATATGATTTCTTCCTCTTCATGCTTCTCAAAGGTACCTTCTCACTCTAGGGAAGTGGAGATTTTGCAGTTGTAGCATTGTCTTGATTGAATTTAAATCGTATTGGGAAGGATGGGATTCAAAAAACATAATTATTACAAGTGGTAGGGATTGTCCCCTGTTACCATGGGATAAACTTAATTCCATGCTATGTTTGTAATACGGTGGTACATTGAATGGATATACCCACCATCATTTGAAACTATTGAGAATAACACGTGTTATATCCAAACCATTCATCTATTTTGTAACCTCATTTTATGGCATGGGCCTAAAAATGAGGCAGATCCAAAACTTATGTGGCCCCAAAGAAGTTTTCAACAGTAGGTATTCAATCCTCGCTGCTTTCTATGGTGGGGATCTACCTAATTTTTTGACCCATGCTCTAAAATGATCTAAAAAAATAGGTGGACGGTGTGGATATAGCCCACACATCATGGTGGGACCTACACAACTTGCTAACATTGAGTGGAATTGGCACAGGACCCAATGCAATTCCATCTAATCTAATTCCAAGTTTTTCCAGTCTTCCCAAACATTTGAGTGGAATTGGCACAGGACCAAATGCAATTCCATCCCATCTAATCCCATCTAATACCATGCGCCAAACGCCCCCTTATATCAATGTGTTTCAATTTCAACATATTTTAGCATGTCTTGGGATACTTTGGCTTATCTTTGTTTACTAAGGACAATTCAATTTAGTGTTGGCTGAAATTGTAGATGAACAAGGCACATTTAAGTTATAAGTCTTTCAAACTTATTGCTGATTGCTGATGCTCTTTACTACAATGCAACAATGACACTTGGCATATTGCAAAAGCTTGGGGTGGCAGCAGAAGTTTTTAATCTCTAGTTTCAGATGCTATAACAGGTTTAAAAAAAGTGGTTTGTATGCTAATTTTAGAAGGTGACTTCTGCTTCTCAGATCGTTTTCCTCCTCATGTTGTAAAACTTTTCCTGTGGCTTCAGTAGTCCTATGGTGATTAAAGGGAACATGTTAAGAAAGTTTGCTTGTTGGGATTGACTTCACTTTTTGCACTTCCTGCAGACCAGTTACCTAGAGAAGCACTAGAATGTGTGTTTAGAGCAACACTTGACCTGGTTGTTGCTTACAAGGATCAAGTTGCAGGTACTGCTCATTTCATTGGATGCTTTTTCTTTTCTTTTTCATCTTTCCTTTTCTTTCTACTAATAAACTCACATTCGTAACTGAAAATCAATGTGCATCATGCTTTCCTTATGATCAAACTTTTTAGTTTTACCTTTTTATTCCGCTTATTTTGTGGATAGAAGCTGGAAAAGAGGAAGATGGCGATGATGATAATATGGATGGTTTTCAAATAGATGAGGAAGATGATGAGTGTGAAACTGACAAGGATGAAGATTTTGTTGTGAAGAAGGATGATGGAGGCTCTCCTACTAATGATTTTAGAGACGAAGAATTAGATGCTAGTGAAAACGGTGATGACAAAGAAGTAAACTACAACTCTCTTGTTTTTACTCCTTACCTTGTTTCAATAGAAGTTGGGTAACTAGAAAGTTCTAATACTTGAGTTTGACATGGCAATTTATGTAATCGCCATTGCTGTTTTAGAATATTTTGGTGCTTTTGATTACATACTATAGCTTTTTCATCAATGTCTGGCCATGAAAGTTAATACTTTCTTCTCTCTTTCCTTCCCATTTCAGAAGCCTCCTAAGAAGGAAGCTAAGAAAGAAGCAACTGCTCCTAAGGCATCTTCTTCTAAGAAGAAATCTAAAGATCTAGATGAAGATGGTTCAAAGAAGAGAAAACCCAAGAAGAAAAAGGATCTTAATGCACCAAAGAGAGTTATGTCTGCTTTCATGTTCTTCTCACAAGCCGAAAGAGATGTAAGTTGTTTTTGGTATGCTATGCTGGTTTTTGCTTCTTGTTGCCTTTAAAAGTTTTTGGTATGCGTTGATTAACACATCCATTTCTAGATATACCCATTTCTCCAAAGCCGAACCAACCTATTTGAGAAGGTAAGTCTACACAATAGAAAAGCAAGAAATATACATCTAAATTCAATGGATGATATATTATATACTTGAAATTCTTTTAAAAAAATTTATGATAATTGTCGACGGCTAAAAACCATCAGAAACGCCGACGGTTTTGACCGTCGCCCTTACCATCGGCAACGCCGACAGTCTTAGCCGTCGAAAACGGTGACAGTCATAATCCGTCGGCGAGAAACGCCGACGCACCATTTACTGACGGACCTTGAAATGGCTAAAATCCGTTAGGGAAGGTCATTGCCGACGGTTTTTAACCGTCGACGTTGCCCTATTTTCTGGTAGTGCTCGCTCTCCCTCCCTCTCCCTGACACGCGCTCTCCTTCTCCCTCTCTCCCTCTCCCTCTCACTCTCACGTGCTCTACCTCCCTCTCTCTGCCTCTACCTCTCCCTCTCATGCACTCTCCTTCTCCCTCTCTCCCTCTCACTCTCGCGTGCTCTCCCTCTCCCTCCCTCTCTCTGCCTCTCCCTCTCCCTCTTGCACACTCTCCCTTTCCCTCTCCCTCCCTCGCCTCTCCCTCTCTGCTCACTCTCCTCTCACTCTCACTCTCCATATCTCTCTCTCAAAACCCTATTCCTCTCTCTCTATCTCCTCGGCCCTCTGCTACAGTTCGGTCTTCTGCTGCTCGTGAATCTTGGATTCTCATCCATCTTAAGTATGCTTTGTCGAATACAAATCCCTAATTAGGGATTTGCATTGTCGAATCCATTTTTAGGGATTTGCATTGTTGATTCCCCGTCTTTTTTTTTCAACAAAATTTTGGAGAAATCGTTGATCATATTCTTGAAATGTTTATGTAGCTAGCCTTGAAATCTCATCAATGATGCTAGATAGTCATGGTTCATTTTCACTGTTTTTAGCTCAGCCACCAACTTGCAATGAGATATGATAATGCTGAATAAAAAAACAAGATTTTTAAGCTCTGAAAATGTAGAAGGAAATTGGAAAGTAAAACTATAACACGAAAGGAAGAAAGAAAAAAAATGCAAAAAAAATAAATAAAATGAAAAGATAATGAAAAAGGAATAACTGTAGGGAGGAAAAGGGGGCATTAGCTTTGAAAATTCAGATTAACTCCAATAAAGAAAAACGGTTTCCAAGATCTGAAAATGTAGAAATTCCACCAAAGAAAAAAGAAAAAAGAAAAAAGAAAAAAAAACAAAGAGAATGGAATTGGGAGAAAGAAATAACTTCCTAGGCTTGAGTTTGGATCAACCTATTTTTTTGTCCTCATCCTAACACTAACTGGTGCAAATAATGGGCCAAGTAGATGTCACATACACAGCATAGTAGGCTCCACAGAGCTTTTTGCTGCAGAACGATACAAGTGGTATGAAATCTGCATCCTAATTTGCTCCTTGTGCAAGAGAACACGATCATAGGTATACATCTACTTGTGTGTATTATCTATTTTATATTTGATCATCCACACTGCTAATGGCCCATTTACATCTATGGAGTTGTATCACTTAAAGTTTTAAGCTTTGAATTCTTGAAGTTTTAAGCTTAATGTTGAGAAGTTTATGGGAGTAAGACACCATCTGTTTATTACAGATCTTACCTGGCCCTGTTGATATAATAATTTCATTCTTCGCGTCCATCACCCAATCAATCCAAAGTGCGAACCCATGGCATATTTCAGGTCTAGTGAACTCTACCTGCAGTACAAAAAAGTTTATAATGCAATGTGGAACTAAAGAGTAGAACATAGAGGCAGCCATTCCATGTACACTCAGGGACAACAGTTTCTGTCGAGAAATGAGAAAGATGGTCTGCTCTATTATGGCGCAATTTAACTAGTATTGGAAATGTGGGCAACCTTGGATTACATGCATCCTAAAAATCATTTTGATTTTCTTTTGAAAGACCGATCTGACCCCATTTTCTGAAAGATTGATCTAACAATCTAACTGTTTGATCAATGGGGTTTTCATTATTGAAAGTGAATGCAAACTGTATCACTTAAAGTGCCCATTAGAAGGTTCTTGATTGGATGGTATATGATGATTGACATTGATTTATCATTTGTAGGGACGCTTAGCAAAAAAGGGAAAGACTACGACTTGCAGTAGTACCGGGGTAAATTTTCACACCAATTAAATAGTTCTTTTATTATGTTTTGAGATTATTGTGTTCTTAATTAGATATGGTATACAAATGATGAAATGTATTGTGTTAAATAGTAAATTTAATTTGTAGGACGTGATCGAAGCTCTTCTCATGATATGTCATTTCCAAAGATTTGTTGTTTGGAAAATTTGACTCTTTTATTCGTTGGAAATTACTCATCATCTTGGCCTGTGGTAAAGGCCACATTAATGTGAAAAATAGACATTGTTACTTGCTAATGGAGGCAACATTCTTTCTTTCTTTTTCCTTTTTCCTTTTTTCCTTTTTGTCAAGCTGAGAACAGTGAGATGAAATCATCAAGTAGAAGAGCTAAAAGTACAGATAAAAAGGTGTGAAGTTGAATGAGCCATTATCTAAGGTTTTGGTTCTTGGTGACTTGGAACAAAATATTAGCCAATACATATCAGATTCTTTAAAAAAAACCAAGATGGTTGATTTGGCTAATGAAAAGGATCCTGTTGTTACTAGATAGATGTTTTACTTTCCTTCAGGGACAAGGCTTCATGGTTGGGGTTCAGATAAATCCAATCTTAGGCATACCTTCTGGATATCCGGTAGATATTTTCAACTTCTCTAAATGTCCATCATAGTAATCACCAATCTGCTCCAATTTAGGTATCCAGCTACATGCATGCTCTGATGAATTATTTGGATAGGAATTGCTGTAATTTGTTCTAGATCATGTTGAAGATAAGAGGGTGGAATATTTGCTTGAGGTTAGTGAAATAGTGATGCAGGCTTTTTCTTTTTGTGCTCATGCTGTATTCTCTTCAAATTTCTTTTAACTAGTTATATTTTGTAAAATCTATAAACATGACATGAGATCCATATGTTTACCATCAAAGTTGTGCTGCTATGCTCTATACCTTTGACTTCATAGATCCTGATCAGTAAACTCATGGTGTTTGTCCACATTAAACCCATCTCTAAAATTGAATGATGAGTGAGTTTCTAACCGTTTTGGAGTCATGTAGTAACCATTCCCCACTAGTTAAGTTTTTTGCTTCTAATGGGACTGACTTTTTGTTTTTTTATTTTATTTTATTTTATTTTATTTTTATTTTTAAATGGCACTAGCCAGAGGGATTTCATTGATCAACAAAATATAAAGCCATTCGAGTGGACCCAATAAAAAGGATGGCGGCCTCACCTATCATGTGACACAAACTAGACAAGAAGGTTAAATGACAACCTTCAAAGAAGAGAAAACTCTACAAGAAACTGAACAGAAGGAAAGGAAACTAGCACCCCAATCACTGACATCTTTAGATCTCAAAATTACAGATGGAAGTTGAAGTGTTGTGCGCCATATGCTCCCAATGCTAATGTTTTGATGATAGTTAATGGGTTTCAATAGCTAATTTCCTATAAAGAAAATAAAGGCAATCCAGTGTTTTGGCGTGAGAGAGAAGCTATAACTGTTTGTTATTTATAACTTCACTTACTAAGTGGAAGTTTTTGTTTGTTACTTGCTTCTTTTTTTTTTTTTTCCCTAGATCTTCTTGAATGTTTAATAATACCTTTTAAAAAAAAATGAATCAGCCCCTTGTGATCTGCGAACATTAAAGGTGATGTGTGGCTTTTTGAATTGCTAACGGATGTTAAATTTATGATGATGTTTTTAAATTTTTATTACACCCCATTCCTTAGTACTGACGGCCCATCAACTTTTTTATTTTTCTCCATTGATGTGATTGAAATATCCAAGTCAAAGCTTTTCACCTTTGATGATGTTGTGGAGAGAGTTGCTTGCCAACATGGCTTGGATGATCCAACAAAAATTAGGCTTACTTCTCACAACTGTTACTCTCAACAGCCTAAGCCCCAACCCATCAAGTTCCGGGGTGTAGAACATCTGTCTGACATGCTAGTCCACTACAACTAGGTTGTCCATCACAGTGCCTTCCACTTGTCTTACTGTTTTGGTCATGCTACTATATCTGAGAAATTATATCCAATAACATGTCATGAATGATTGGAATTTTCCAAGTTCATTTCTTTTGGTGCAGACTTCTGATATCCTGTATTATGAAGTGTTGGACATTCCTTTACCAGAATTGCAAGGCCTGAAAACTCTGAAAGTTGCTTTCCATCACTCCACTAAAGATGAGGTGAGATCCCAAACCATGAGAGTCATCTAATTTTGGATCAAGTACAAACTCAGGTGTCTTTTGCTTTCTTTTCAAGTGGTTATTCACACTATTAGATTGCCTAAACAGAGTACTGTAGGGGATGTAATCAACGACTTGAAAACCAAGGTTAATTTCTGCAACTGTTTATGCACTTCAATGCGATGTGGTCCTTGTCTTCTTCAAGGTTTCCTTAATGCATAAGCCTATTATCCCACTCTTTCTCAAAAGAGGACAATTTCTTTTCTAAGCTAGTAGTTTATTGAAACCCAGTTGATATGCAATCGGGATGCTTCTCATGTATTGGCTGATAGAATGCTGCTATTTTGGTGCCCTTGGAAGAAAATCAACTGACTCTCTCTCCTGCATTCTGCAATAGGTTGAGCTGTCTCATCCCAATGCCGACCTTCGATTGCTTAAGGTTTGGTAGATGCAAAAATGTGTTAATCTCATTTTAGTTAACAATAATTATGTATTAGAGATTGTTATTTGTATTACATAATCACTTTTAACATGAACTCATTATCTATTAGAGATCAAGATTAATGCATAGTTTCTGTTAACCAAAATGAGATCAACTCATTTTTTAGGTGTCTACCAAATAGGGCCTTAGGTGAGTTGATATTGTTTGTTTGGAGCAGTAAACAATATGCAAATATCTTTTTCTATTTTTAAATTAATCAATTTGAAGCTTTCTTTGTGTAGATATATTTATGGCCATGTTACACTTTCCTTTTGTCCAACTTTTTCATGAGTATTTACATATTTCCAACACTATAATTTTTGACTTGCCATCTGCTAGTATCCAACCTGTTTTGATAAAATTAGATCCAAAACTTTTGTGACCCACAAAAAAAAAAAAAAATCGTTTATAATGGTCTTCCACCATTGTTTTGTATGTTGTGGTCCACCTGAAATTTGTATATAGTTCATCTTTTGGCCTATGCCATAAAATTTGTATATTGTTTACACCATTAAAAACCATAAATTGAAATGGATCTGCTACAGATGTTACTGTTAAAGAAGGTGGTATCCATGAGGGTCTATCTTAGAATTATTTCCTCCTCGATTATCTCTTAATAAAAATCTCTTGTTATATCTTATCATATTGTCAGGATTCTTGATAAAAAGAAGGGGAAAAAAAGAAGAAGAAGAAAAGATTGTTGTGTGTATCTTTTCTCTATGTTCCTTAGAAGGCTAATTGGTTGACGAAAAAGGGTGTGTCTCATTAGCATCTGAATATTGGGAGTTCTGGTCCATCATAGTTTGATGACTCAAAAAATTCATGGTCTTCAAGACTCAATAGAACTTAACCTACTCTTTGACTCAACTCTAGTATGACTTTTCTGGTTTTTAAACTATGATTCCAATATTATAGTTTTTGTTTTATCTATTTTGTAATCTGGATTAAAAAAAATAATAATAATAATTATGATCAATTTTGAATTTTCTTTTCTTTTCTTTGGATGCTTGGGATAGTTCTTGGAAGACTTCGAGTGGCTGTAAGACTACGACCTCGGAATGCAGAGGAGTTGGTTGCAAATGCTGATTTTGCTGATTGTGTAGAATTGCTGCCAAAGGTTTTTCTAATTGCACTTCTCTTTTGTTTGTAATTGCATATGCCTAAATTTACACTAGATGTGCAACGTGTAATGCTTTCCAAAAATAAATGAGAAATGTAAGTCAATCCATGGGCACCAATCACATGGCCATTCTCATGTTTTGCAAAATGTTATACTAATGCTCAAGCAGAGGATTATAGGTCCTTGTATAATGTTACTATGCAAAATTGGGCCTGAAATCAAAGGCCCTATTTTCTTTTAGACCCAATGACTTAAATGGGCCAAACTCAGGTTGATCTACATTAAGGTTTTGTTGTAGGTAATATGCATATTCCATAAAAGAGGATCCAATTAGCTTTTTTTTTTTTTCTCATGTACAACCAAGTTGATTTAATATTTCGGTTTCTTCTTATACTTGATTTGGTTGTTTGATAATCAGATAATCCTGCTTGACCACCTGCTAGGCACATGATGTAATTTCTTTAGTTTTGCATAAAGTATGCTTATATTTGGACAACACATAGTTTGGCTGTTCTCTTACAAGTAGTTTCTTGTAGGTGCTTCTTCTCAGTTTTATGTTGTTTTGCTAGTGGTTGCTTGCTAACTTTTAGGACTTGATCAGGTTGGTTAATGCTGCTACTTCTTTATTTAGTTAACTTTAGTAGGAAACTATGCTTGTCATGATATTTTTATTAGGTTGATACTCATTTTTAGGATTTGTATTATGCTCACGAGTTTCTTCTCTTTTGAGTCGTCTATTGAGAATTCATGTTTAAAATACACCTTGGTAGTGTCCAAGCATTTATTTATGTGTTTCACGTTTAAATTGATAAAAAGAAGGAAATCATGGTTAAGTCTTATTTTTTGCTTTTTTAAGTTAATGGGACTTTGTCCAACCTTGAAATAGGTTGAACTATATTGAACGAGATTGCTGAGCTTGTGGCCTTGGTTGCAATTTTGAATTTCAGAGGTATGTCTCGAGAACTTTCAAATTTTAGATTGCCTCTTTATTTCTATGGATTTCTTATGCAAAATGCATGTCCATTCACTACCAAAAAAATGGGCAAAGCCGACGGACTTGGGGGAATTTTGGCTACGGCTAAAATCCGTCGTCATTTTCGACGGCTAAAAGCCGTCGCTGAAAGTCAGTAATCCGTCGCCATAGCTACCATTTTGAATGGTGGACGTCCAACCGTCTAACATTTTATCATTTTGTGGTCTATCCGTGACGTATTTTGGGCTCATATTTTGAGATCAATCTTAAAATAATGTTGAGAAATGGATGGACGGCGTGGATGAAACATATTCATCATGGTGGGCCCATAGAGCCCTCCCATTTCCAAAGCTATGTTTACCATTTTTTTCCTATCTAAAAAACTGTGAGTTTTGTATAGAATGTAAAATATTGGTGACTCGTTGGTGAAAATAGTGGCAATGATATAGAGTTATCCAGACCATTCAAATAATCAGTCTAGTTGTAAATGTTTAATATTTATAATTTTCTTACATAATACAATCTTAACCATCTAGAAAAAGGTCCCTCTTACATGTACGACAGTTAACAGATTGTTTTGTTATAAACAATGGTAAACACACGTTGTTTCAGATTTGAAAGGGTTATCTTATTTAGAAGAGGAATATTGAGCACCATTTCTCTTCTCCCATTTTCAAGCTGCGACATGTCATGCCCCAAACTCGGTAATCGGACTCACAAGGAACCCGATGGCCGGTTCTGGCCGTAACAGCCTCCGTAGTACCCCATTCTCAGCTCCTAAGACAGGTTCCGATCCTGAGATCCTACAAGAAGGATTTCCATAATAGTATAATCATTCCAATATGAGCATATCCAAGATTACAGTAAGTACATCTGAGAATAACGAAGGCACACATCGCAAAATCCACTATAAATTTGAACTTTTACAATCATCCTTAAGGTCCAAAAGGAACATGAGATAAAAGGAAAGGAGAGAAAGGTCGGCAACACTAGAGTCCTCAAATGCTCAGCTGTACTCCACACTCTGCTGCTACGTCACCTGCCTAGAGTCTCCTGCACGCATCAATCGTGCATAAGCTTATAGAAGCTTAGAGGGTGGTGTAAGTGTGTGACAATGGTGCACAGAAGAATAGTAAGAGGTGCAAGAAGGGAAACATGCTCAATGAGGATATAACCGGCCTTACCAAGGCTTATCATGAATACAATGCGATGAGTACTGGATGTCATACCAAGGCAGTGCATGGAGGACTTACACAGCCAATGCCAATGAGATGCAAGTAATGCCAGTGCTCATATCCAAACCACAAGTCAAGTACATTTTCAATCATAAGAAAATCACCGGGGGCCATTACACTGCTGAATGACTGCCGCTCTACAGACCCCGCACAGTCAAATGAGCATAAGAGACCTTATTACCCGCCTGTGGACAGCTAATCACCAGCAAGGCCTGACGGTAGCAGACCCATTCACGAGCTTATCAGACTCAACCTAGCAATGCCCCGTACACACTAGTTAGGTAAGGCCACACCCCTATCCAATCGACTACACAACAGTGGGAGTCGCAGCCTAATGGTATAAAGCCCTCGTGAGCTCATGTATTCCACCCGGTCATGGCGTTGGAGCAGATCATTGGTACCATGAAAGTTTTAAAAATTTCACCTATGGACATCCTATGCACCCTGTATGCTTAACTAGTATTTTCGGTGTCCACACATACAACCATCCACCAATATTCCTGTGGAGGCAAGGCCTTGATGAAGCAAGGGCGGATACCCACATGCTATGCAAATGCTAGATACATGAATCACACAATCACTCATGCATTAATCTCAAGCATCCATCATGCTCTAGAGGAAAAAACTCTGCCCCTCAGGGAGATACCAACATATCCTACATAATGGCACAACCATAACCAATCATACCTCAACTAAGCATGCATATAATGTGTATGAGAGTGGGCCATGGAGATGAATAGGGATGCCAATGAGGTGAAGATGAACTCTCTACCTAACCATGAAAGGTCGAGGTACTTAACCAATTTTCTCATAAGGAATACAAACTCTAGTGAGGCCCATTTACCTGGGGTAGCCCATAAGACTAAGGAGAACAATGATATGGGCCTAAATAGATGAGACGGGCCTTGTAAGGATCTATGGTGGGCCTTTAACCACCCATAGAAGCCCATGGGCCTACCTTTAGGCCACCAATGTGGATATCCAACCACAATTGGTCCTCAAGAGGTAGCTCATCTCTAATTGATTACGGATCAAGGCCTAAGGCCCACACAACATTAAAAATAAGAAATGGGCAGCCATAAACATACCACATACACACATGTTGGGCTTAAAAAAGGTGGCCCAAGGCCTATCCAAAACATGGGTCCAAAGAAAACAGACATAGCCTACCCATACATACCACTATGGGCCCATAAGGGAAGGGTTAGGGCCCAACTTAAAGGCCACTATTACCATATATTTTGGTGGCCTAGTGGGCAGCCCATTGCCTAAACCACATTGGCAAATGTCATGCTCTTAGTTAAGTAAGGTTGGGCCTACAACCTGGCCCAAGAATAAAGTTGATTTGGTGGGCAACCAAAGGCCCAGCTATTTGTGTAACCCGGCCCACTAGCCCAACATAATAGTATGGTAAAAGAAAATGACCCAAGAGTATTCTAAAATATAAGGGAGCAATAAATGCCCAATTTCCTCAATATGGTGGGCCCCATAATCATGGCCCCAATGGACCCTAGAACATCAGGGATTGGTCTCCAACTAATCATACACAAAGCCTAATGGGCTGGGGCCCAAAAGTTCTCAAATAACAAAGGGGACAATAATGTACAGGAAATTTCTGCAATGCATGTTGCTGTCCTAAATTTAGGCACTCCATTAGAGTGGGTCTAGGGCCACTAAAACTCTGAGAATTGAGGGCCAAGGTCCCTCATCATGCATACAATAAGAGGAAACCCAAAAATGGCCTACCATCAGAGGAAATATTTTGAATTATGGTTTTTATCAAGGCATATTGCTGGACTACACGGCAGAAAAATCTGGTAATCCAACTATCTTGGCCCATTGTTTCGTATGCCCAAATGGGGTCAGTTAGGACTAAAATTTTTTAGAGTTATATTTCCATAGGTGGGCCACACCTTCACAAAATTTCAAAATTTTTGGATATTCCTAAGTATTTAAATTAATATAAACAAAACAGTCTGTATAAAAAAATCGGACAGACCTGGACGTCCTAACGTGGTGGGCCAGTCCGATCCTCTTCACGGTGTACACAAGGATACATTGGCCCTAAAATTTGGTATGTAGGTCCCACCATGAGTGGAACACAACCCCACAAAATTTCAGAATTTTTGGACATCTAGAAATATTTTAATTTATTTAAAGAAATCAATCTGTCCTGAAAATCAGACTGATTTGGACACCATATTGTAATGGGCCGGTCCAGCCACCACCATGGTTTTTACAGGTGTCCATTACCCCCATTACCACCACTTGTAAATTTTTATAATTTTTAGACACCCAAAAGTATTTTAATAAATTTTGAAATTCCAACCTATCCAGGGTGGAATGTTGCTGGAATAGTGAAGAAAATCCAGACTGTCCACCTCACTTGGACTACACCTTTGGGACCCTAATGAAGGTCATATGGGGCTGAAATTTGGAAAAAATCAAGATGAGATTTCCACCTTTCCGAAAGTATATTTGATGGGTACAAAAGGTCCCCCAATCAATCCCAAATTCAAGCACAAAGTCTAACAAAATCTATCCACAAAATTTCTGGGCAGCAACATGTACATGAAATAAAATGAGCACAGGAGCCAAAATAAGAGGAAATTACCCTATGGGATTTGAGTTGTGGTCCTCTTCAGTGGGCCCCAAAAATATCCAGACCTGATCCATACCATAAAATCCTTTGCATGTGTCCAAAAAGGAGCAAATGGGGCACCTATGTTCATAGAGTGGACAGACATGGGCTTCCACTCTCTTTGGATGGTCTGGATACTTCTAGGCCACAAGGTGGGCCACAAACATCTGAGAATAATAGATCAACAAAAGAATAGTAAGAATCGCCTACAAGGGAAGGGGATCCACCACATTGAGGCCCTTCCCTTCATCACAAACTACACATATCACTATATTGATGGGATTACAAGATCTACCTATGCGTGCATCTTATAATCAAAATCTAATGGTGGAGATGCTATCTCCACCATGGATCAAGGGTCTAGATGACCCACAAACCTATAAATCAAAGGGAAATATCATGATGGGGCCCATGGAGAATGGCCCCATCATGGTAATCATGCATGCATAAAGTGGGTTGTTGGCCACACTCATGGAGTCATGTAGGACCTCCACCATTGATTAGTGGGTCCTACACACTCTCAATCAAATGAAAAAGGTTCATGCAAGAGGAAAGGAAAGAGACTAATCCCATGAATCACCCACCTTGAATCTTTAAGATTCTCTTATCTCCAAGCTCCTTAAGCTCCAAGGGTTATAGATCTATGGTTGAGATCATGTTCCAAGGGCTAGATGATGGGGGATTAAGGAAGAAAATGGCTAGAAAATGGGTGGAAAATTGCTGGAGAAGAAGAGAAGAGAGAAGGAGAGAGAGAGAGAGAGAGAGAGAGAGAGAGAGAAAATGAGGGAGGAGAGAGAGGAAGGAGGGTGTATACCAATGCCATGATTGCTCTCTTGGCTAGGGAAGAGCAAAAGTAAGGCCATGATGGCCATGTAAGAGACATGGGAAGAAAAACAATAATGGCTCTTTGGTTAGAGGAGGAAATGATGAATTTTTGTAAGAAATCTCATAATTGCCTGGTAGACCCTAGGAAGCTAGTAGCTTTATGGGAGAAAGTGCTCATAGGGTGGACCCCACTTTAAAAGTGCACAAGGGTAAAGTGGGCCCCATATCATGACCAAGAGTCCAAAAATGGTGCGGGCCACAACTTTTGATGGATATATCGGATTTATGTACGAGACGCGGCGTTGGAACCACGGCGACGATGCTATCGCAATGGCATAGGTCTTTGGTCAATCCGAGTCAAGTCTATGTGACCGAACTCAAGGATGACCGCAAACACTATCTGAAAGTCGCGGGTCACTGAAATTTGACCGGTAGGATCGTGAGACCAAAATAAATGAGATGCATACTCACACACACACATGCATACATGCGAACCCGGGTCGGGTCTCACAATCCTCCCCACCAACAAGAAATTTCATCCTCTAAATTGATAAAACCGGAACAACAAGATGCATAACATCATCATACATATATCAATCATCAATCTCAAGAGAATGCAATACAAGAAATCAGTCATCAAACAAATGGGGATAATGCTCTCTAATTTCGGCCTCGTGTTCCCAAGACGCCTTGGCCTCTGAATGATGACTCCATTGCACTTTCACCAAGGGAATGACCTTAGTCCTGAGGACCTGCTCCTTCCGATCAAGAATACGAATCGACTACTAAATGTAGGAAGCATCCTCACGGACCTCAAGTGGTTGCCAATCAATCATGGGAATAGTGTCCGACCCACATTTCCGCAACATAGAAATATGGAACACGTCATGGATCGCGGACAACTCAGGGGATAAGGCAAGCCTATAGGCCACAGCGCCTACGCGCTTGGTAATCTCAAAAGGTCTAATAAATCTCGGGGCGAGCTTACACTGCTCACCAAAATGAACCACGCCCTTCATAGGCAAGACCTTAAGATATTTCATGTCCTCGATCGCGAACTCAAGGGGTCGACCCCGATGATCAGCAAAACTCTTCTGCCGGATTTGAGCTGTGCGCATCCTTTGTCTGATAACATTAATAGCTTTCGACGTCTGCAGCACAAGCTCGGGACTTAAGAGACGATGCTCTCTAACCTCAGTCCAACAACTAGGAGATCTATATGGTCTACCATAAAGTGCCTCAAAAGGAGCCATGCCGATAGTCACCTGATAGCTGTTATTGTATGCGAACTCGGCAAGACGCATATGCTCATCCCAACTGCCTGCAAAGTCGATCACACAAGCCCTGAGCATATCCTCAAGGATCTGGTTGACCCTTTCGGTCTGCCCATCCGTCTGTGGATGATAAACGGTGCTGAGACACAAAGTGACCCCTAAACTTGGAAACTCCTCCAAAAGCGAGATGTAAAGACTTGGTTTAAAAGTGACGCCGTGCGTCTCACTATCTCCTCAATGAATATCCTCGTTAAAACCGAGATGGAAACGCCGGAAGAAATGAGTCAACTTCTTCAGACGATCAATGATAACCCAGATGGTATCATGACCACGCTGATCCTCGGCAACCCTACGATGAAGTCCATTGATACGTGCTCCCACTTCCACTCTGGAACGCTCAACAGCTGCAAGGGACCAGGGGTTCTCTAATGATCGGCCTTGACACGGTGGCAAGTGTCACACTCGGCCACAAAACTCACAATCTTGTGCTTCATCCTCTGCCAAAAATACTGCCTCCTCATATCACGATACATCTTCGTGGAGCCCGGGTGGATAGTAAGTCTCGATCGGTGTGCCTCGATCATCAGATCACGACGCAACTCTGGCACGTTCGGGACACGCAATCGGCCTCTGAAGCGTAATCCACCATCGGAACCAATCTGTCAGTCTGACTGCTTACGGATGTTGCCTCTGCTCGGTACTCTTGAAGTGACTCGTCCGTCTGCTTAGCTTCGATCACCTTAGCCACCAAAAAGGGTTGAATCGATAAGCTCGAAAGTTGAACAATGGAAGACTGCAGGCCGAACTCAAAGTCATACTCTGAAACATCCTTGAGCATCTGCCACTATCGCACCATCATCTGTGCCACTAGGCCTCATGGCTGACGGCTGAGCGCGTCCGCCACCATGTTTGCCTTGCCCGGGTGGTATTGAAGATCAAAATTATAGTCTTTCAGCAACTCCATCCATCACCTCTGTCACAGGTTCAACTCGGACTGTGAAAATAGATACTTCAAGTTCTTATGATCTGAGAAGAGCTCGAACCTGACCCCATATAGATAATGCCTCCACACCTTTAATGCGAAGACAACTGTTGCAAGTTCCAAATCATGAGTAAGGTAGTTCAGCTTATGGACCTTAAGCTGGCGTGAGGCATACGCCACTTGCTTCCCATGTTGCATTAGCACAACACCCAAGCTAACTCTAGAGGCATCTGTAAAAACAACTAAACCCTCACTCCCATCAGGAAGGGTGAGGATAGGAGAGGACGTGAGGCGGTCCTTCAACTCCGTAAATGCCTCCTTGTAGGCATCACTCCAGACGAAATCGACGCCTTTCCGCGTCAACTGGGTCAATGGTGCTGCAATATGGGAGAAACTCTCGATAAACCGTCGATAATATCCCGCTAGACCAAGGAAGCTACGAATCTCGGACGCGTTCATGGGCTGGCCCCACTGACGCACTGCATCAACCTTCGAGGGGTCCACAACGACACCCTCTCTCGTCACCACGTGACTGAGGAACTTCATCTCTTCCTGCCAAAATTCACACTTCTCCAGCTTCGCATACAGCTGGTGGGCACGAGGGTCTCAAGCACAATCCGCAGGTCTTCAGCATGGTCCTCTCGGCTCCTCAAATATATAAGAATATTATCGATGAATACCACCACGAATTGATCGAGGAACAGCCGAAAAACCTCGTTCATCAGCTGCATGAATACGGCGAACGCGTTGGTCAGTCCGAACAACATGACCAGAAACTTAAAGTGACCATAGCGTGTTCGGAAAGCCGTCTTCGGAATGTCCTCCTCTCGAACCCAAATCTGATGGTAACCGGAATGCAAGTCTATTTTGGAAAAATGCTGCACACCCTATAACTGATCAAACAGATCATCAATACGGGGAAGCGGGTATCGATTCTTGATGGTGACTCTGTTGAGCTTGCGATAGTCCACACAAAGTCGAAACGAACCATCCTTCTTCCTTACAAACAACACCGAGGCTCCCCAAGGCAAACTGCTGGGACAAATAAAACCTAACTCCTGAAGCTCATCCAACTGCTCCTGCAGTTCCCTCAACTCTAACGGTGCCATCCGGTAGGGGGCCTTCGAGATAGGCGTGGCACCGGGCACCAAATCAATCTGGAACTCCACCTGCCGATGCGGCGGCAAACCCGGAATCTCCTGAAACACGTTCGGGTACTCAGAAACAACTGGCAGCTGCTCAATACTCTCTGTCACATAATCCTCAACGACCGAAGCCAATAAACTATATAGCAGCTCTCCTCTGGGCTCGGTGATGAACTGGAATACTGGCAAGCCTGGAATGTGAAACGTGACTGTCCTCGCGGCATAGTCCAAGATGACACGATACTCTGCAAGCTAGTCCATACCTAGAATAACATCAAAACCTGACATCGGCATCACGAACAAGTTGACGGAAAGAAACATCTCGCCCACCTCACTAGGCAAGAAGGACAACGATGGGTCAACACGACGGACTTCCCCATGGGAGTCGAAACGGTTAAGGCCTCAGACACGGCCTCCGATGGAATACTGGTTGATCGGCAAAACTGCTCAGCCACAAAAGAATGGAAAGCACCAGAATCAAATAAAACATGAGCAACGTAAGCAGAAACAAGAAGAATACCCTCAATGACTCCACCGGTCGATGACTGCGGGTCCTGGCCTGGCGCTTGGTGCGCAGAATAAAAGCGGCCCTGAGCTAGTAGGGGAAGCAACCCGAAAGACTGAGGGTCCTGAGTCTGAGCTTACTGGGCTGCTATACTTACTGAACATAGGGATCGAACAACATACGGATATCCCCTCTGCTGGTGCTGCGGATGTTGTTGTTGTCTCTGCTGAGGTAGCCTACTTGGCTGCCTCTACTACTGAGGAGGAACCCTAAGAGTGGCAGGTGAAAGCTGAGCTCTCTGCTGCTGCTAAGGAGGACGAGGCAGAGGCAACTGCAGTGGCTGCTGCTACTGAATGGGGAGAGGGCACTCAAGCCTCCGATGCCCGGCCTGGCCACAACCGAAGCATACATCGGAAAAGGGGCCAGAAGATGAAGCAGCTGGCAGTGCTGATGACAATGAAGAGGCTACTAACTGAGCCACAGGCTGCCGATACCCTGATCTTCCCCTCCACCTCTGCTGACGATGCTTCCTAGAACCACTGGCTGGTGCACTCCTCTTCCGATCTCCACCGGAACTCTGCTCTCTCGATCTCTGGGTCATAGCCCAGTCCTCCTCATAAACTAGTGCCCGATGCACAACCTGGTCAAACCTCTCTAAGCAATGCCCCACCACATAGCTGTGAAGGGCAGAGCGCAAACCAGTCACAAAATGACAGGCCCTCATCTTCTCATCCCTGGTGAGATGAGGAGCAAATCTAGATAAGGCCAAGAAACGGACCTCATACTGAGATACAGTTATATCGCCCTGCACTAGGGTCTTAAACTCGATCGCCTGCTGGATCTGAACATGCTCAGGGAAGAACTTCTGGTTGAAGCGGGTCACAAACTCTTCCCATGTCCAAACGAACTGAGCCTCGACCATCCTGGACATGGATGACCACCCGTGACCGGCCTCACCCTGAAGAAGGTAGGTGGCAAGGGATACTCTCTGGCCCGCAGGACATTGTATAGTGTCAAAAATCCTCGCAACCTCGGGCGCAAGCCTCGCCTACGTAAGGTCGGGATCACCACTAAACCTTGGGGATCATGTCGCCGAACGTTGGGCTATCGCACAGCAGCACTGCAGTAAGTCGATTGCTCGGAAACATCGTAGTAGCTCACGACGGTCCGCAATGCGGTGGCAACCACCGCATCACCGCACGGAAATGCTCATCTCCTATAGGTACTGTCGGAAAAGCAGGGGCGACACTCGCCTCAAGTGGAGGCACGAGTGCGGCCATTGGAGTAGGAGCCTCTGAAACTGGAACGACAGACTGAGGAGGGGGAATAGGTGGAGGAACCGGAGCAACTGGAACCTCTGTAATTGGAATAGCAGGCTGAGGAGGGGGGATAGGTGGGAGAACTGGAGCAATTGGAGGTACGAGCGCTGCAGGCTCAACTGACGGAACAGGCCGGATTGGGACCTCAGGAATCGGATCCTCAACAACGGGAGCAGGATGTGCTCGAGTAGGATGGGTAACTCGGGTGCCTTGTCCACGGGCACCACGACCACGGGCGCCACGTCCACGCGTCATCGTTTACAAAATAATGGCATCGCAAGGAATCAGGACAATTATAGGCTCAATATGGAGCGAAGGGAAGAATCTCGGGACACTACTTGTCCTATGTTCTTGGCAGATATGAGATGTTATCCTAAGTTATTCCAGAATTACTTGTTATGCTTTGATACCAACTCCTGTTATGCCCCAGACTTGGTAATCGGACTCACAAGGAACCCGATGGCCGGTTCTGGCCGCAACAACCTCCGTAGTACCCCATTCTCGGCTCCTGAGACAGGTTCCGATCCTGAGATCCTACAAGGAGAATTTTCATAACAGTATAATCATTCCAATACGAGCATATCCAAGATTATAGCAAGTACATATGAGAATAACAAAGGCACACATCGCAAAATCCACTATAAATTTGAACTTTTACAATCATCCATATGTCCAAAAGGACATACATGAGACAAAAGGAAAGGAGAGAAAGGTCAGCAACACTAGAGTCCTCAAATGCTCAACTCTACTCTATGCTTTGTTGCTACGTCGCTTGCCTAGAGTCTCTTGCATGCATCAATCGTGCATAAACTTATAGAAGCTTAGACGGTGGTGTAAGTGTGTGACAATGATGCACAGAAGAATAGTAGGAGGTGCAAGAAGGTAAATATGCTCAATGAGGATATAACTGGCCTTACTAAGGCTTATCATGAATACAATGCAATGAGTACTGGACGCCATACTAAGGCAGTGCATGAAGGGGTTTACATAGCTAATGTTAATGCGATGTAAGTAATGTCAGTGCTCATATCCAAACCACAAGTTAAGTATATTTCCAATCATAAAGAAATCACCGGGGTCCATTACACTACTAAATGACTGCCGCTCTACAGACCCCGCACAGTTAAACGAGCGTAAGAGACCTCACTACCCGCCTGTGGACAGCCAATCACCAGTAAGGCCTGATGGTAGCGGACCCATTCATGAGTTGGTCAGACTCAGCCTAGCAATGCCCCTACACACTATGCAGGTAAGACCACACCTCTATCCAACCGACTACACGATAGTGGGAGTCACGGCCTAACGGTATAAGGCCCTCGTGCGCTCATATATTCCACCCGGTCACGGCGTTGAAGCAGATCTTTAGTACCATGGAAGTTTTAGAAATTTCACCCATGAGCATCTTATGCACCTGGTATGCTCAACTAGTATTTCTGGTGTCCACACATATGGCTATCCACGAGTATTCCTGTGGAGGTAAGGCCCTGATGAAGCAAGGGCGGATACCCACATGCTATGCAAATGCCAGATGCATGAATCACACAATCACTTATGCATTAATCTCAAGCATCCATCATGCTCCAGAGGGGAAAACTCCGCCCCTCAGGGAGATACCAACATACCCTACACAATGACACAACCATATCCAATCATATCTCAACTAACCATGCATATGATGCATATGGGAGTGGGCCATAAAGATGAATAGGGATGTTAATGAGGTGAAGATGAACTCTCTACCTAACCATCAAAGGTCGAGGTACTTAACCAATTTTCTCATAAGGAATACAACCTCTAGTGGGGGCCATTTACTTGGGCTAGCCCACGAGACTAAGGAGAACAATGATATGGGCCTAAATAGATGAGATGGACCTAGTAAGGGTCTATGGTGGGCTTTGACCACCCATAGAAGCCCATAAGCCTACCTTTGGGTGTAACGCCCCGTGTTTTTAGGACCCGAGTATATAACCCGTTTCCCAAAAGCCTGAGTGTTAACTTATAAAATCCAGTGTAAATTTGAACCATTTATCATTAATCAAAGTTAACAATAATGAAGCTAGGATAAACCATGCATTGTATAAAAATATTCTAATCATTTCAAAATTTCAAATGTAGTGCCCATACAGGACTTATACAATCCCAAATAACAAAGTTCGTATAAGCAAAAATAAGGATCTATCAGCTAGTGGTGGGGTTCAATATGGGCCGCAAGGACCCCATCTAGCTTCTCAGCTACCCGATCTGCTCTAGCAACCCAATGAACAACATCAGCTTGCTCTACACCAGCATCAACTGTTACAGTTTGATAGCGTCAATGGCTATCGCAGTGAGGAGCACCCTCCAAGATTGCACACTCGTCATTCATAATCAATATAGAACGTCAATCATAAATTTAGATATATTAAACAGAGTAATTTATAATCATGAGTATGCCTACAGAAATTTAAGTCAACCAACACAATCTCATCATAAGCAAGATATAATAGCAGTCGCAATGTAAGGAAACATGTTCAGATGACCAAACAATCAAACATATGATTTTCTGTTGCGCTTGAAATCACGTTGTACATGAACTCCGCAAAATGGCTAGAAAATTGACAAAGCGAACTTCGACTCCACCCGAAATCATGGTACAAGTAGAATTTGTAAGGCGAATAGAAAATCCCCCCTTTAAACCCCCACTTCACCCGGGAATCATGTCGTACGTGAACTCCGCAAGATGGCTAGAAAAATCGACAAAGCGAACTTCAGCTCCACCCGGAAATCATGGTATGAATGAACACCACAGATGAAGAGACAAACATCATACAAACCCTAGACCACCCGGAAATCATGTCGTACGTGAACTCCGCAAGATGGCTAGAAAATCGACAAAGCGAACTTCGGCTCCACCCGGAAATCAGGGTACGACTGAACTCCGCAAGATGATTAGGAAACCACGGATGTGTAAATGTAACCAATAAGCCACAAAGGGCACCAATGACACATCCAAGCCACAAAGGGCAAATGTGGACCGCAATATCACAAGTCCAAGGTAAGTTCCATTCAGTTCATCATTCAAGCACAAGTGGTAGCATATAAATAAATTAATACGATATAATAAAGGATAGCATGTTATCATCGAACCATTCATGCATGTTATAATCTAAAAGAAACATTTATCGTCCAACACATGAATTAACTATACAACAAAACATGTTCAATAGTAAAGTAAGTAACTCAGTTAAGTGATTCATGTCATCATCTATATCTAGATTGATGAAATCAAGTGGGAAGCTCAAAGGGTGAGTCCTCACCTTGGTCAAACAACCTAGTTGTGTGGCCCGCTAGATAGCACATCTGAAGTCCGATTGAGTTAAATCTAGTTGATAAACATGTGACCACAACCAATCAAATTATCAACGAAAATGGTAATGCTTGTTTTCTACGGTTAATGAATTTAATTAGTAAAGACTCGCTGAGTCAACTCAGTAGCAAACAAATGAAATGGGTTTTGATTTACCCTGGGTTTATGTCACTTGGCAGCTATAAGGCTTGAGTGGGCCAACCCAAATTCAGCCCAACCCCACCGAGTTGACTCGGTAGCCACCAACAACCCCAAACCCTCTATCTTCCTCTCCTTCCTTTCTTTCTCTTTTCTTCTTTCCCTCTCTCTCTCTCTCTCTCTCTCTCTCTCTCTCTCTCTCTCCCTCTCTCTCTTACCTTCCTTCTTCTTCCTTACATTTTTCTTTTCTTTTTCTTCTCTCGCACCATCCAAGTAAAACCTGGACTCAACCAAATGGCCGACGTCGAGTCACCGACTCACCGAGTCGGGTCGTAGATGCAACAGGCACCGACCCAACCCTCTCCTTCTCCTCTTCTCTGTATCCCTTTTTCTTTTCTTCTACTTCTCCTTTCTTTTGTTTTCATTGGAATGTCCAAAGGCGGGTGGATGTAGGTAGCATTTGAGCAGGCCCTGCCGAGTAGAAACTCAGCTTGAGTTGTTTCCCTTGGTGTAGCAGCAAGGTGCCGCACCAACTTGCTGGTTCGGCTCGACAGCAATTCACTCCACTATCTCCCTCATTTTTCTTTTCCTGCTAGACCAAACAACGTCTGGGCTCGTCCAGACAACAGCAACTCGGTCGGGACTCAGTTCAGGCTGAACCGAGGCACCGAGTCAGCACGGTAGCAAAGAGAACCTCACACGGCTCCCTCTCGCCTCCTCTCTTCTATCTTCTCCATTCTCTCAGATTTTCTTCTCTCTCAACTCTCTTTTCTTCTTCTCTCTCTTAAAAAAAATATAAACAGCAACGTGTAGACAGCAAGAAGAAAAGATAAAAAGAACATATATAAATGGCTCTCCCAGTCGCCTCTTCCTTCTGCTTTCTCTCTCTTTCTTTCCCCTATTTTTCCCTTCTCTTTCCTCCTTTCTTCTTCTTCTTTCTGTTTTTCTTCTTCCCTCCTTGATTCAGCGTTCCAGAAGGCCCAACCAAACCCGGACTCGGCCTAGACCCGGACTGAATCAGTGCAGTCAGGTAGAGAAGATGGGTCAGCCGTCAATGGCATATCCAAATCTGATGAACCTGGCTTCGATCCACTCCGTAGGATCGATTCCACTCAACCCCAGCATGCTTCCTGACCATTGGTTTCGAAGCTTCAACGAGTTTTTCTTGATGGGTTCAGAAATAGGAGGAAACGGTTTGAGTTTCGCTGGTGCGACAACAGGGGGTATGGCAGCGCACCCATTGCATTATAAACTCTCTATTTTGATGCCCTAAATCTCCCAGCACCGTCGGATGGAGTACGCACGACCAGGATTCAATCATGCCGTCTGGTTTTCTAAAACAACTTAGCAAAACAGTGGGCTTGCCGTCGATTTTCCCGCCGAAAACCCAAATACGTGTGAGTAGAAATGGATGGCTGAGGTTGCTTGTATCGGACGGTCTAGATGAGCCCCTAGCTGGCTCACGCGAATCGCCAGCGTGGAGGAAAACCGAGCTTTCCGTTTTTGGAAAGAGAAGAAGCACAAACAGCCTGCTTGTGCCTGTGATCGTGGTCTCGGGTGTGAGAGATAGTGGGGAAAATTGGGCAGGGTTTGTATGGTTTTAATTCCTCTACAACATGGACGGTTCAGAACGTGGGACTGACCCATGATGGTGGGCCAAAATTCGAACAAACGAACAGTTGTCCGTCCGTTAAAAAATGCCAGGGCGCGGGAGATGAGAAAGAAGGATTTCCTTCTTAGGAAATTTTCGGTCAGAGCTACTCTGACCGGTCTCCAAGGTTCCATGCACAGCGGGTGCACGTGTATGAGGTGCACATGCATCACCGGTGGGGCCCACAGCGAGGATCCTGCCCAATCCACACCGTTCATCAATTTTGCTAGCCTGACCTAAGGTCTAGCCCAAAGAACGAGGTAGATCTATGGCTTAGATGGGCCATACATGTCACATTTGTATTCGATTGGCGGTTTGTGCGGCCCATGGTAATCTTAGGTGGGATATGGCCCGTCCAACAGTTTCAACATTAGTATAAAAGTAATATATCATGTAGTGTTAATTACATAAACATATATTTTAGTATGTATTATAAATATCTACACAACTTAAAATGCATTGTATTTATTTTACATTTTATATTAATAATTAGTTATCAATTAATAAAGTATTGAAATATTATATGTATGTGTGTGTACGTGTTTTTTTTTTTTCATTTATATTCATGTAAATATTGATTATTCTGAGTGATGTATATTTCATATATGTGGTATAATACAATTAATGTTTAGTTTAAATTACAAAATGTAAATATTAGTCAATATATGTCAATTATATGAAAATGTGTCATCATACAATTTATTTTATATATAGCTTAAATAATGTAAAATAAATGGTATACATAATTTGTATAATTTAAGTAATATATGTATTATTACCAATGATTATAAAATTATTTTGTATTATAATACGTATACAATTAAAATGAGTTTACCGTTGCTTACAAAATCACTAAATCGAGTTTGTAATTCTAATTTAGGTCGTCATGGTAACACCTGAGTACTGAAAAGTACGGGGTGTTACAATCTACCCCCCTTAAAGAGAATTTCATCCCCGAAAGTCAATACTTCTACCTAAAATGGGAATGATGATAATGTATCCTACTATGTCTTTTAGCATTCACCACCTTCGTCATTATGTATGTCTACAAGCTTAAGGGCTCGTGACTAACTACTAGGACCAGGGTTGTTACATTGGGCCACCAATGTGGACATCCAACTACAATTGGTCCTCAAGAAGTAGCCCATCTCTAATTGATTACGGATCAAGGCCTAAAGCCTACATAACATTAGAAATAAGAAATGGGCAGCCATAAACATACCACATATACTCATGTTGGGCTTCAAAAAGGTGTGTCAAGGCCTATCCAAAACATGCGTCCAAGGAAAACACACATAGCCCAACCCATACATACCACTATGGGCCCATAGGGGAAGGGTTAAGGCCCAACATAAAGGCCACTATTCCCATATATTGTGGTGGCCTAGTGGGCAGCCCATTGCTCAAACCACATAGGCAAATGTCATACTCTTTGTCAAGTAAGGTTGGGCCTACAACCCATCCCAAGTATAAAGTTGATTTGGTGGGCAACCAAAGGCCCATCTATTTGCGTAACCTGGCTCACTAGCCCAACATAATAGTATGGTAAAAGAAAATAGCCCAAGAGTATTCTAAAATATAAGGGAGCAATATATGCCCAATTTCCTCAATATGGTGGGCCCCATAATCATGGTGCTAATGGACTCTAGAACATTAGGGATGAGTCCCCAACTAATCATACAAAAAGCCCAATGGGCTGGGGCCCAAAAGTTCTAAAATAACAAAGGGGACAATAATGTACAGGAAATTTCTTCAATGCATGTTGTTGTCCTAATTTTGAGCACTCCATTAGAGTGGGTCTAGGGCCTCTAAAACTCTAGGAATTGAGAGCCAAGATCCCTCATCATGCATACAATAAGAGGAAACCCAAAAAGGTGGCCCACCATTAGAGGAAACATTTTGAATTATGGTTTTTATCAAGGTATATTATTGGACTACATAGCAGAAAAATCTGGTAGTCCAACCATCTTGACCCATTTTTTTTATGCCCAAATGGGGTCAGTTAGGGCTGAAATTTTATAGAGTGATACTTACATAGGTGGGCCACACCCTTAGAAAATTTCAGAATTTTTAAATATTCCTAAGTATTTTAATTAATATAAACAAAATAGTTTGTCCAAAAAAATCGGTTAGACCTGGACGTCCCAACGTGGTAGGCCAGTCCGGCCCTCGCCATGGTGTGCACAGGGGTCCATTGGGCCTGAAATTTGGTAGGTAGGTCCCAACATGGGTAGAACGAAACTCTTCAAAATTACAGAATATTTGGACATCTAAAAATATTTTAATTTATTTAAAGAAATCAATCTGTCTTGAAAATCGGATTGATCTGGACACCATATTATAATGGGCTGGTCCAGCCACCACCATGGTGTGTACAAGTGTCCATTGGCCCTAAAATTTTGTAGGTGAGTCCTAACATAAGTATTTAATCTCTCTGAAAATTTTTATAATTTTTAGACACCCAAAAGTATTTTAATAAATTTCGAAATTCCAACCTATCCAGGGTGGAATGTTGCTGGAAAGTGCAGAAAATCCAGACTGTCCACCTCACTTGGACCACACTTTGGGACCCTAATGAAGGTCATATGGGGCTGAAATTTGGGGGACATCAAGATGAGATTTCCACCTTTCAGAAAAGTATATTTGATGGGTACAAAAGGTCTCCCAATCAGTTCCAAATTCAAGCCCAGAGTCCAACAAAATTTGTTCAGAAAATTTCTGGGCAGTAACATGTACATGAAATAAAATGAGCATAGCAACCAAAATAAGAGGAAATCACCCTATGGAATTTGAGTCGTGGTCCACCTCAGTGGGCCCACAAATATCCAGACCTGATCCATACCATAAAATCCATTGCATGTGTCCAAAAAGGAGCAAATGTGGCACCTATGTTCATAGAGTGGACAAACATGGGCTTCCACTCTCTTTGGATGGTCTAGATACTTTCAGGCTACAAGGTGGGCCACACACATATGATAATAATAGATCAACAAAAGAATAGTAAGAATCGGCTACAAGGGAAGGGGATCCGCCACATTGAGGCCCTTCCCTTTGTCACAAACTACATATATCACTATATTGCTGGGATTACAAGATTTACCCATGCATGCATCTTCTAATCAAAATCCAATGGTGGAGATGCTATCTCCACCATGGATCAAGGGTCTAGATGACCTATAAACCTATAAATCATAGGAAAATCTCATGATGGGGCCCATGGAGAATGGCCCCGTCATGGCAATCATGCATGCATAAAGTGGGTTGTTGGCTACACTTATGGAGTCATGTAGGACCTCCACCATTGATTGGTGGGTCCTACACACTCCTAATCAAATGAAAAAGGTTCATGCAAGAGAAAAGGAAAGAGACTAATCTCATGAATCACCCACCTTGAATCTTCAAGATTCTCCTATCTCCAAGCTCCTTAAGCTCCAAGGGTTATAGATCTATGGTTGAGATCATGTTCCAAGGGCTAGATGATGGGGGATTAAGGAAGAAAATGACTGAAAAATGGGTGAAAAATTGCTGAGAAGAAGAAGAGAAGAGAGAGAGAGAGAGAGAGAGAGAGAGAGAGAGAGAGAGAGAGAAATGAGGGAGGAGAGAGAGGAAGGAGGGTATATACCAATGCCATGATTGCTCTCTTGGCTAGGGAAGAGCAAAAGGAAGGCCATGATGGCCATGTAAGAGACTTGGGAAGAAAAACAATAATGGCTTCTTGGTTAGAGGAGGAAATGATGAATTTTTGTAAGAAATCTCATAATTGCTTGCTAGACCTTAGGAAGCTCGTAGCTTTATGGGAGAAAGTGCTCATAGGGTGGGCCCCACTTTAAAAGTGCACAAGGGTAAAGTGGGCCCCATATCATGATTAAGAGTCCAAAAATGGTGCGGGCCACAACTTTTGATGGACATACCGGATTTATGTACGAGACGCGGCGTTGGAACCACGGCGACGATGCGGTCACAATGGCATAGGTCTCGGGTCAATCCGAGTCGAGTCTACGTGACCGAACTCAAGGATGACCGCAAACACTATCCGAAAGTTGCGGGTCGCCGAAATTTGACCGGTAGGACCGCGGGACCAAAATAAACGAGATGCATACTCACACACATACATGCACACATTTTAACCCGGGTCGGGTCTCACACGACGTCTTCCATCGCCATCGAGCAGCGGCAGAGAGAAGCATCTCTACAACATCCTCATCAGTGAAAAGGACCAAGAACTCATTTCTCTGCAACTCTTTCTACAGGTATATTCCTCCTTCCTCTCGCACGTTCGCCTTTTATGTTTGTATTTTCCTTATTTTTGAGTTTTTACATATGCATCATATGTATCTTCTCTATAATAGCTACACAGAGTCCTACTCTTCCCGGACTCATGTCCCCATGCTGCATGCATGTTCGAGATCTGTGCTGTTATTCATGTGGGTCATGGGTGTGTATGTTGTAATGATCCGAAAATTGGACCAGTGCCTTCAATCTGGTAGGCCACATGAATGAAAGAAACGGACGGTTAAAAATGATTGAGGAATGATCCACGTTCATCTTACAACTGGATCTTGGACCAGGGAACATAAGTGAGAGAGTTCGCCTAATGGTGGACCAGATCTCGCGACCATGCATCAGATGCTTGAAAGGGTATTTTGGTCAAAGAAAAATATAATGGCAGGATGGTGGGCCGTTTGCAAGAAAGGTCTTGGACCCAAGATCCCCTTTTTTGGGTAAGATTTTAAAGTCTGAATCATGCAATAGAGCTCCTTCATGTGGGTTTTGATTTGTAGGTGATAATGGAGTGGGCCCATTTATTTATTGGGCCTGAAAATCTGACCTAGTGCGGCCAGGCCCAAGGACATGTCTGGATGCATGATATTATTCAATTCATGAATTTGAATTTTAAAATTTGTGTCTTCACGAAATGGGAAGTTCATTAATTAGCAGATTTGTTGATTGGGGCTTTGCTTGTAAAAATCATGATTTTCTCTGTTTGTCGTTTGCTTGGGTTAAATCAAATTTATATTTCATTAGTGGTTTGAAGTCCTTTGAAATTGCCTGGGATTTTAGACTATTCAAACTATTTTATCGATGGTCATCAATATTAATGGTCGAAATCAAATATAGTATAAGAATGTCCTAATTCAACATAATTCGATCAAATTCATGCACTCTAAAGAATTAACCAACAAATTCAAATGGCCAACATCTCTTCCTAATTGGGTGTTTCTATTTCTAAATATGAGAAGTTCTGCTATGTTGAAGAATTTGCTCAAATCTTATTTGAAATAGAAATCAAACTGATTCGACATAGTTTGTGAGTTGCCGCAAAATGACAATGAACTTTGGAATTTGGATCAAATTGGATCAATTTATTTCAATCAAGAGTAACGAATTATGACATGTCAAATTGTGGTTTCATTCACTTGAAGTCTTGAACTGATTTGCAGTTTCGGTGTATGGTTTAACCGAGCATAACTATGCTTAAGACCCGAAGGAAAAGACAAACCCTCAAAGGATTTTTTTTTTTCGAGGAATTATAGGATCCTCAACCAGAAGATGCACAAGATCGTCAGGATTCAATTTTGTGTGAGAGTGGCCCATCTTCAGTGATACAGATCATTGGTCTGTTGGGCCTCAGCACATGGAAGACCATGCCCTGTAAACCTCCCAGATTCATATAGAGATGCATACAAAAAGATGTAGACTACATCTCTCTTGCATCTTACTTATTTTTCGCTGTTTGATTGGTATTTTTTTTTTTATTATGTTGGGCCTCGTTCCACAGTTCAACTTCTTTTCATGTTTCCATACATTTGTTTTTCTATGTATACATGCATGTAGTGCATCGTGTTTCTTTATCCTACACTAAAAGAAATTTGCAAATATATATATACATATATATATATATATAATTGTTATGTAACCAGATATTTGTGCGTTCACCTTGTTTTGCATGCATTGACCTGTTCATCTCGATCCAAAGTAGGAGTAAAGCTGAAAAGATTATCCCCTTAAAGATCATTTCATTTCTTTCTAAGGCTTTAAATATGAGCTTAAAGATGAGCATCAAGTGAGATTTTCATGGATCAAGATAAGATTTATCTCCTTGACTGGGCATGGAATCTACATGAAACCAACAGACATTGGAACTGATGGATCAGAGACTGTCTAAATTTGATGAAGAAGCAGTGCTACGGATGATTGGAGTAGCTCTTCTATGCACTCAGACGTCCCCGGTGCTACGCTCGCCAATGTCCCGTGTGGTGGCCATGCTAGTAGGCGACATCGAAGTGAGTAGTATCACATCACGGCCCAGCTATTTAACTGATTATCAATTTGATGACATAAACACCTTCATGACCGATGACACGTTGCGAGAGTCGACAGGGAGAACATCAAACACAACTTGACACATAATCAAATTCGATGACGTTCGCTTATGTGGGCCCATCGCCTGTGGCCACAGAGAAGGACGGTGATGATCGTCTTCTAAGCTGTCCATGTATGCATGCATATGAATACGTATTTACATGCACGTATGTGCGTTAATACATCCATTGTTATGGATACGTGTACATATACCACCTATTTACATTTCATATTGAGGTTTGATGGTCTGTATTTGGGATTTATTTACATTTGTTTGAAATGTACTGAATTGTAGACAAATGGTTGTAGCCTCACAGGTTGCTTTGAGAAAGATATTCAAATCAATCATTTCAAAGTTAAAAAAAAAAAAAAAAAAAAAGTGAGATTATTGCATTGAAAATCCATCCTAAGTATCTTTATACTTTCGTTACAACCGGACATTAACTTCATATATTATAATGAAATCGATGGGGCCATCATACAAAAAGAGCGTGAGTGGATGTGATTAATTAGCAAAATTAAAGTAGAGTTGGAATGAAAATAAGAAAAGAAATCAAGAAGTCATGAAACAATATTAAGAAAGTGCCGGGTCTTTTTACTAAAAAAGTTATTTTTTATTTTTATATAAACATACATCCTTGAATTGATCTCCTACCAATGGTATACTTTAGAAGTTATTCAAAATAAGTCTTTAACTTTTAGGCACATGGTTGAAAAACCTGTCATCTTTCACTTCAGCTGATGTAGAGTTAACTAAATGGGTATTAGCATTTGATGTGATGCTTTTGCTCCTGGTTTTGACATAAAAGGACCATTTTAACGTTATGCTTGGTTTTGTGGTTGGACATTGAGATGTTGTGGTCCATCGTGATATGAAATTCACAGTGTCCATTTGTTTAGGCCACACATTTGAGGATATAATCCTAAATATGAGGCAAATTCAAAACTTAAGTGAGTCATTCAAGAAGAGATAGTGGAGATTGGACACATCGTTGAAATATTCTTAAGTGTAGAGAAGTTTTAAATATGAATGATCTGTATCCTCCCTTGTATTAATATGTTTTTTGTATTTATTTATAGTTATGCTTCAAAAACCATTGAAATAATTGATTGTATTTCACTATAACCCATTTCTTCCTTGATGTTTTGATTGCTAAGTATACATTTGGGACTGATCTAGTTTCCGTTGTTGCAGGTTGGTATAGGTGTCACTTCAGGGGGAGTTAATCAGATAAGTTTATATTTTTCTTTTTGGTAGCATTTGAGTGTTTAATTACCTGTTTGCCTTCTTTCTTCTTTTTTCTTTTAATTGTAATTCTATTTGACTGTTTTAGATCAATAAGGGACGTCCTTATATTCAAGGAATGGTTTCAACATGACAATGACGGTAAGTTTAACTCTAAATATGACCTTTATAATAAGAATTTGTGCTCTTTATTGTCTGCTTTTGAACTATAATGTTTTATATAATTGACACCTTTTATTTCGGAATATGATCTATGAAGTAGCATATGAACGCAATCCCCATCAAAATCCACACCTAGGGGAGCGCGAACAAGAGAATTGATCTTAACAGTATGGTCATCATGCACATAGACAGAAAATGCTTGCAATGAATGTTTATGAGTACTAGGTGGCCTATCAATGAAAATGTCTCCGTCCATAAATAACGCTTGTTTATGATTTGACCAACTTTCAAATATGTATGTACTTTTGAACCTTCCCTGATTGCATAAATGGCTGAACCATCTCTTTATGTTACACATTATTTGTCATCCACTAGTTTCTGTAAATGATCCATGTTGTATGTAGTGACCTTCTCTTCAAATGTGATCTATTAAGCAATTTTTAATGGTAAACCGATTTCATGAATCCCTTTATATGCATCCCCAATAATCACACTACGAGAAGAGAACCCTAATCCCTTCCTGATAAACAGTGTGCGCATCTTTTCAAGCCATACCTTTGTAGAATAATCATGCTCTTTAACAGCCCCATACTTCCTAGTAATGTCATGAGGTGCCTTGTAGGATGATAAATGAAAATAAGATCAGGAATACCAAAAAATAAGAAGAAGAAGAAGAACTACAAGTGATAAAAAAGAAGCCATCCGGCACCATCCATGTGTATATACTAAGTTTGTTTAAATAATTTTAACATGCAATACTATGTATACCTTTGTGGTGCCGCTGAGGTTCATATACTATGCAATAGTCAACTGCAAGTTATTAGATTTTCCTAGATTTGGGGGGTTCCTACACAGTGGCAGTTTGGTAATTTTGGAGTCCTTGGTTAGGGTTTGGGCTGAAAGTACGAGTGCTGGAGCTGATGCTTTCGAAGTCCGAACTCATTCTTTTGAAAAATAGAAAAATGAGAATATTAGTAAATATGGATTTTCTTGTTAAGAAGAAAATGGAAGATGGATTGAAAAAACTTAAAAGATTTTTTTTTTTTTTCTTCTTCTTCTTTTTTTGCTTCAAGAGAAAGAGATGGAGAGGTGAGAGTGGAGAAATCGAGGGAGAGAGTGGGGGAATGAAGTGACCGCGTGAGATTTGAAAATAGCGAGTGTAGTTTGGTTTGAAAATAACGTTTCGCATGTGTGGCGTGCGTGTCTATGAGAGGTGTCTACAGACACGGATTAGCTAATGAACGCGACAGTAGCGAGTTTGCAATAGATTTTTGTTTGACGAGTTCATCATTTAGGGTCCCACCAAGAGCCAAATTCGGTAGTGATATGATTAGGAAGGTTTCCAGTTTAGGCTTTGGCTTGGAGTTCTTGAAATTTTCTAATTTAGAGTTCCAAGATTTGTTTAAATTAGTTTCTTTGTAAATTCAAGTCAAAGATAGCTTCTAAGTTTTGCTGGGTTTGCAAGTTACCTTATTGAGAAATTTTTTTATTTTTTTTTTAACAGCCAATCTAAGTTGATTTCTTTCCAATTTTAGATTGTGTTAATTTTCTCGATTTCCAGGAAAATTTTACATGAATTTATGCATGTTGGGATGTTTTATGTTTAGAACGTCATGTTATGGCAGTAAATTGAGTAAGGGTTGTTTTGGACTGCCAATTGGGCTTTGGGAGGTTTGCTAATTGCACATGCGTCTGGGGCCCTGCGCCCCTGCCGATCCACATGCAGGTGCACACACTAATGTAGAACACGTGTGAGAGATCTGAGCTTTCATCACGTTGGATTCTCTGTTTAGATCTTCTGGCCTAAAATTCAGGCCATTCAATGCCTCAGGTGGCCACAGCGACCAAAACATATCAACAGCTAGTAAAAATGTTTTTACCATTACCTTACTTCATACTCTATGGCCCACCTGAGGAGTGGAACTGCCTGATTGTTGAGGCAGAAGATGAAAGCATTATTTCCAACCAAATGGAAAGTTCAGAAATTGTTGATATGAAGTTTTGAGTTGCTGCTAATCTTATGAATTGAGGTGGTTTTCACACCCTTTTCATTGGACACTGTTGATAATGCATAGGAGCTTTGATGTCTGTGCAATAAAACTCATGTTCAGGTCACAAATGTGCGAGCACGGCATGATAGGTCGGAGATCCAATCCATCCATCAGAATGGCATCATTATATTGATGTCTTAGGCAAAGAATCAGGTTGCATCCCTGGTCAGGTGGGCCACAGTTTGTTAAACAAATGTACAGCTCTGAGAAACTTGGTAGAAGTTTTCTAACCCATCCACATGTTTCCAATATAGTGGCCTGCATGCTGATCATGCCAGATTTTGTTTTTGGGAAAACATGTACCTGGTCTGACCAACCTAATGGATGGATTAGATCTAGCATGCATGTGCCATGCTTGCACATGTGTGACATGTGCCTGAGCCTTTATGAAATCTCGACTTGGTTGGTGTAAAACTGAGGTAATCAAAGAAAAATCAAAATCCATGGTTTTTCATTTCCCAGTGACTAGAAGATACTTTTGCTTATCGGCACTTCAGTTTCCTCCATCCAAACAATTATATTTCACTTTGATTGATTACACGAAAATTAGAAAATTGGTTTAGTAGATAACAGAGAACTAAAATATGATAGAACCCTGTCTTTACAATAGCAGAATAAGTTGGGAGACTGAAAATATATAGGACCAGTTGACCTGATGGATTGTGGACCTGCACCCATATTTCAAACTTGGTTTTGTAATATAGGTCCGCTGTTGGCCAGATTTTTCTAGTTCTGGTTGATATGTGGGGTTGGGTTAAGGCCTAATTTTCACAGAAGGTGGTGCCTATGTTAAATAAATGCTAAAAGTGTCCCATTGTGCCTTGCCCTGTGGCCTCAGTCATGCCCATCAATTTCGATCTGGTTTCGAAGTCGGGTGCAGACCTGGTTACATGGCCATTGAACCAGGTTGAAATTCCATCCCAGATGTGGGCAATACTCCAAAAGCTCACTGGGTTACCCATCTCAGTTACTGTCCCCGGGGCAAGTGTTCCATCTGATATCTATATACAGTTCATTGACATTGTCAAAGTGCCTAAAATTTCTCCATCTATTGAATTAAAGTTACTTTGCTTTTTTATTTGACTTAGGCACTTGCCTTTCAAATTCCAGATCCTGCTGCAAGTGCTGATCTCGCAGTAGTTCTTGTGCAAGAAGGGCTAGCACACATATTTCTCATTGGCAAAAGGTATGAGGAATTCTTGGTGACGTCTTTTGACTTGGAATTTCTAAGCAAAAAATTGACAGGGCGATAGTCATGAATAAATATGAAATAGATATCATTTAGCATTACTTTCGTTTCAGTGTCAATTTGGACAGTTTTCTTTTTCTTTCTTCCTTTTTCCGTGTGATTTCTCTGTCATTCTCTGTTGTACTTGTATCCTAGAGCTCCTTTGGAACTGATGGGATGTTTCTGGGGACTTATGTCGGTAGCATGGCACATGGAGTCATCTCGTTCATAGTTTTCAGTTTCTTGAATAACAGAGAAGTTTCATTCAAGAAACCAGAACAATAGTTTGAGGCTTTGAGCACGTAAAAGGGGGTGTTTGGTTGTGGTTTTTATATTTCTCAGCTTAGTAATTCCTTGGTTCTACAAAAACAGAAAATGTTTGTTGTTGGTTTTTTACATTCCTTGGAATTCCATTCCCTAACTTCTCCTGGAAAAATTGCCCTAGCTTTTACCTGGGGAATGGAAAACCAAGAGAATTCAAGTAGAATTTTAGTCTTTTCTCAGGTTTCCCCAGGAAATGTGATTTTATCAACCAAACAAAATTAATCATTTCCTAGGAAATACTAGGTCAACTCTAACATTCAAGAAACATAAAAACTAGGGAATGAATTCCCCAACAACCAAACAGGCCATAGAGATTATTTTCTGTTTAAATTCTTCAGAAAAGGGTTTCTTAACATTTGAGAATTTTGCTTGGCACATAGGGCAGTTATGTAATTTATCCTCATAATTGTGTATTCTCTTTATTGACTCATCCACCAAATCGGAGTTCAAGTTAACTCAGTTCAGCAGCTCTGATTACCCCACCATACAGAAATATGGGTTCTTGTGGTTGAGTAGCATGATATTTTCTGGTAACCCTCGAGCTCTAAAGAATTCAAGTCTCAGCCTAGAAGATTGCGAATTTGAATGCAGGAGAAACTGATCTTGTATTGCTCATGCTTCAGCTCATGATTAGGAAGGTTTCCAGTTTGGGCTTTGGAGTTCTTGAAATTTTCTAATCTAGAGTTCCAAGATCCATTTGAATTAGTTTGTGGAGCCATCAGAAAGTACACCAGGAAAATTGGAAAGGTGGGCTATTAAGATTGAACAATCTGTGAATATTCTTCTCACGGTGTGCTGTGTGCTGTTTCTCATCTTCTGCCTTTTTCATGTTCTGTTTTTTCTTCTGTTATTTATGCTTACTGAAAAAATAAGTCCTTGGGTTGACACAGGGTTGTCATTTGCTAACATTGTATTATTTCATCCAATCTGAACAACCAATACAGATTCCAGAACATTTTATCCCACACATCCAACTGTTGAAAAATCTCACACCTAGTCCATTACAATACCTGAAATGTAGTTGCTGAAATCTTTACGCATTGCTATCCAAATAGAAAACATGCCATGAAGATTTTTCTTTTAATCTTAGTCAAAACTCATGCATTCTGCATTTGGATTTTCAGTTTGTAGCTCTAAAGAATACACTCTTCCTCTTCACTGACAGATGCAAGTTGACATTCTATGCTGATCAAGGTGTCCCGTATCGGTATCGGTTGGCGTAACGGTGCCCTCCGAAACCGATACGGATACGGGGGCGTAACGGTCCGTAACGGCACAAAAAAAAAATTTTTGCCAAAAAAATATGAAATTTGCCCAAAAAATATAAAAAATATGGATTAAATCCGGAATATTCTAAGCATTCCAAATATGCATTCATTTATAAATTGGAACATGGTTATGGTGGTGTAACGGTCCACTCTTTGGTGAGAAGTTGTATCGGACTGTCTGATGAATTTATGAACCAGATAACCTAAATTTGACTACAAAATTCATATATTTAATTTTCTAACTATCTACTATCAATGATAGATATATTAGAATGAATGTAATATGAAAATATCTTACGTTAGGTGTTTGCAATTATTTTTGAGAAATTTCTCGAACATACCTGTGCACATGACTGTGATTCCTGTCTATAACCTGTCATCCTCAAGTCAAGAATATTAAAATAAAAATAAAAATTACTAGTGTCTGATATACTCCCCTGCAACTTGATTAAGGATTACTTGAATGGTTGTCAGGAGAGCTATTTTAAATACAAATTCGGCAGTGTCAAGTATGTACATGACTGCATGGCTTCTTGCAATAATCACTACAAGAAAAACGGGCAAAGGCTACGGACTAGATCCGTAGCAAAAGCCCTTTTGCTACAGATCTGGTCCGTGGCACGTCCGTCGCAATTGATGGGGTAGCTAAAGGTCTAGCTACGGACAATATCCGTAGCAATAGATACAATTAGCTACGGATTGTATTCGTAGCAATAGATACATTTAGCTACGGATATGATCCGTAGCAATAGATACAATTAGCTACCGATTTTATCCGTAGCAATATACACAATTCGCTACGGATATTCTCCGTAGCTATAGACAGAAATAGCTACGGATTATATCCGTAGCCATATATAGAAATAGCTACGGATATAATCCGTAGCAATAGATACCAATATTTATGATATTTGCAGCACTACATACCAATAACTACGGATATAGTCCGTAGCTATAGATACCAATAGCTACGGATTATATCCGTAGCTATAGATAGTAATTGCTACCGCTAAGGATTATATTTCGTAGCTATTTTCCCTGTTTTCATTGCAAGAACCTGCTATGATTGATAACTCATCTAAGCTTAATGCAATTAAAGAAAAAAAATGATGCATTTGTTACAATAGCAATCAAATCTATAATGCATCCTACATTCACACTTCTAAATAAATAATACTTCACTTTACTCAACCTATCATAAGAATTACAACTAAGGCGTGCCCTCATGCATTAAATAATGCTCGCGCTTTTACAGAATTTTCTTTCTTCAGACGGTCAAGTTCAGCAAACATAGAATATACAGCTTCTTCTTTCCTTGAAACTGCATAAGTAACTTCTGTAGACTTCGACACAATATCACTTTCAAGTTTCAAAACCCTTCCCTTGAGAAAATGAATTTCATCATCCACTAACTTCTTTAGCTTGTCAGCCTGTATAAAACAACAATTGTAGACACAATCAAACAAGCATGCCTTCGTACACATCTCAAAAGGAAGAAAGACCAAAAAAAAAAAAAAAAAAAAAAAAAGAGAGCTGGAAAAAAGCAATTATATATAAAGAAATAAAAAATGTTCCTACAAATCTTCTAAACTATAGCAAAATCCATAGGTTAGGTTATCGGTTATAAGTTTAGGTTATAAGTTATAGGTTAAGGTTTAGTTTATAGGTTTAGGAAATCGGGTTCGGTTTCAGGATCGGGTTTAGGTTTGGGTTTTCAAGTTTATGTTTAGGTTTAGGTTAGGAAGTTGAGATTAGGATTAGGTGTAGGTTTAGGTTTAGGAATTTGAGAATACATTTAGGTTAAGGTTTAGGGAATTGAGAATAGGTTAAGGTATAGGTTTAGGAAATCGGGTTCGTGTTCAAGATCGGGTTTAGGTTTGGGTTTTCAAGTTTAGGTTTAGGTTTAGGTTTAGGTTTAGGTTAGAGAGTTGAGATTAGGATTAGGTGTAGGTTTAGGTTTAGGGATTTGAGAATACATTTAGGTTAAGGTTTAGGGAATTGAGAATAGGTTAAGGTTTAGGTTTAGGAAATCGAATTCGGGTTCGGGATCGGGTTTAGGTTTGGGTTTTCAAGTTTAGGTTTAGGTTTAGGTTAGAGAGTTGAGATTAGGATTAGGTGTAGGTTTAGGTTTAGGGATTTGAGAATACATTTAGGATAAGGTTTAGGTTAAAGGTTTTGGTTTAGGTTAAGGTTATATGTTTTGGTCTAGGTTTAGGTTTAAGTTTTAGGTTTAGGTTATAGATTTAGGGAATTGAGAATAGTTTAAGGTTTAGGTTTAGGAAATCGGGTTCAGGTTCGGGATCGGCTTTATGTTTGGGTTTTCAAGTTTAGGATCTAGTTTAGGTTAGGGAGTTGAGATTAGGATTAGGTGTAGGTTTAGGTTTAGTGATTTGAGAATACATTTAGGTTAAGGTTTAGGTTATAGGCTTTAGTTTAAGTTAAGGTTATAGGTTTTGGTTTAGGTTTAGGTTATAGATTTAGGGAATTGAGAATAGTTTAAGGTTTAGGTTTAGGAAATCGAGTTCGGGTTCGGGATTGGCTTTAGGTTTGGGTTTTCAAGTTTATGATCCGGTTTAGGTTAGGGAGTTGAGATTAGGATTAGGTGTAGGTTTAGGTTTAGGGATTTGAGAATACATTTAGGTTAAGGTTTAGGTTATAGGTTTTGGTTTAAGTTAAGTTTATAGGTTGGCTTTAGGTTTGGGTTTTCAAGTTTAGGATCCGGTTTAGGTTAGGGAGTTGAGATTAGGATTAGGTGTAGGTTTAGGTTTAGGGATTTGAGAAGACATTTAGGTTAGGTTTAGGTTATAGGTTTTGGTTTAAGTTAAGGTTATAGGTTTTGGTTTAGGTTTAAGTTATAGATTTAGGGAATTGAGAATAGTTTAAGGTTTAGGTTTAGAAATCGGGTTCGGGTTCGGGATCGGCTTTAGGTTTGGGTTTTCAAGTTTAGGATCCGGTTTAGGTTAGGGAGTTGAGATTAGGATTAGGTGTAGGTTTAGGTTTAGGGATTTGAGAATACATTTAGGTTAAGGTTTAGGTTATAGGTTTTGGTTTAAGTTAAGGTTATAGGTTTTAGTTTAGGTTTAGGTTATAGATTTAGGGAATTGAGAATAGTTTAAGGTTTAGGTTTAGGAAATCGGGTTCGGGTTCGGGATCGGCTTTAGGTTTGGGTTTTCAAATTTAGGATCCGGTTTAGGTTAGGGAGTTGAGATTAGGATTAGGTGTAGGTTTAGGTTTAGGGATTTGATAATACATTTAGGTTAAGGTTTAGGTTATAGGTTTTGGTTTAAGTTAAGGTTATAGGTTTTGCTTTAGGTTTAGGTTATAGATTTAGGGAATTGAGAATAGTTTAAGGTTTAGGTTTAGGAAATCGGGTTCGGGTTCGGGATTGGCTTTAGGTTTGGGTTTTCAAGTTTAGGATCCGGTTTAGGTTAGGGAGTTGAGATTAGGATTAGGTGTAGGTTTAGGTTTAGGGATTTGAGAATACATTTAGGTTAAGGTTTAGGTTATAGGTTTTGGTTTAAGTTAAGGTTATAGGTTTTGGTTTAAGTTTAGGTTATAGATTTAGGGAATTGAGAATAGTTTAAGGTTTAGGTTTAGGAAATCGGGTTCGGGTTCGGGATCGACTTTAGGTTTGGGTTTTCAAGTTTAAGTTTAGGTTAAGAGTGAGGTCCCTGCAAATACAGATATAAAAATGGCCTGTCCAAATGGCCAGGCCCTTCCAATGCTGTCCATAGGAAATGGACAGCTTCATCATGATCATAACAGCGGTTCCCACCTTTCAGGGACCCCTGCTCATCCGGATAGCTCCGACGCACATCCGGGTCTGCTCCATTAATTTCGAACAAATACATAAACACGGCCTGTCCAAATGGCCAGGCCCCTCCAATGCTGTCAATAGGAAATGAACAGCTTCATCATGGTCATAATAGCGGTTCCCACCTTCCAGGGACCCCCGCTCATCCGGATAGCTCCGACGCACATCCGGGTCTGCTCCATTAATTTCGAGCAAATACATAAACACGGCCTGTCCTAATGGTCAGGCCCCTCCAATGCTGTCCATAGGAAATGGACAGCTTCATCATGGTCATCACAGCGATTCCCACCTTCCAGGGACCCCCGCTCCACATCCGGATAGCTCCGACGCACATCCGGATCTACTTCATCAATTTCATGATAATATATAAACATGGGCCTGTCCAAATGGCCAAGCCACTTCTTCAATGAATCATATAGTATGAAGGAAAGAAGACTCACCAATTTAGCTAGCAAGGAGAGAAGTGTGAGTGCTTGGAATGTCGCCCTTTCTTTGAATAATGGATGCATATTCCACATTGCAATCTGAGAATGAGTAAATTTTTAGTTTTTCCGACAATGCGAATGGGCACAAATTTACATATAAAGATTTTAAAGATTGTAAAACATTCCAAGACATTAGTTGCACAAATAATGGATGAGACATACCAAGACTATAGGTGCCAGAGCAAGATAGCGCCTAAGGTCGTACCTAGCTGCATTGAAAGAGCAAAAAAAATTATATGAATGAAAAAATAACAATTTCAAAGATAAAATAAATAGTTAAAAACTTTACCATTTCAATATGAACCTTGTAGTGGCAACATTGATCTGTGGGGCTAAAAATACATGAGCCTGCATATAAAAATCTCAAGTTAGTTGGGACTTTGAGGTCCTCAAATGATAATAGAAGAAGACAGTAAACTAAAAATACATGAGCTTGCATACAACTCACCTTGATGCCCATTATCCCTCCTCCTTTACCCGGGCTTGGGACCGGCAATGCAAGGAGTTGCATTGGCGGAGTTAAAAAGGGGCTTAGCCTCCATTTGGTTTGTGACGACCAAATGGAGTCTAATACTTGTTGAAAATTGAATACGATTACGAAATCATTATGAACAATTCTCCAAAAAAAAAGGTTCCCTTCTATCATTTTCACTTTTACTGATCAAATGCCTCTCCCCAAAGCAGTTAAAAAACCTTGGTAAAGCACTCTGTACTATTTGCAAAACAGTCCACGTGAGGACACATGACAGTGAGCCTTAAGCAAAGCAGGTTATGGTAAAACCGGTGAAACACACATAGCCAATTGTTGCGCAGTCGCTTTATTCAAGAAAAAAGTCCTAAACATGAGTTTAAGTGACAATAAATAATCATGCACCAGTTGTAAATTCAGACTACCACTATGAGAACTATGGATTTGCTTTTCAACACTAAACAACTCCAAAACTTCGCTTTCTTTGCTAGAGACTATGGATAAAATATATGAACACAATCCCCATCAAAATCCGCACCTAGGGGAGCACAAATAAGAGGATTGATCTTAACAGTATGGTCGTCATGCACATAGACAGAAAATGCTTGTAATGAATGTTTATGAGTACTAGGTGGCCTATTAATGAAAATAATGTCTCCGTCCATAATACGCCTATTTATGATTTGACCAACTTTCAAATATGTATGACCTTTTGAACCTTCCCTAATTGCATAAGTGGTTGAGCCATCGAGTTACCTCGACAACTCTCCAAGTCCAGGCTAAGTCAGGTCCACTGCCGGATTCTCGAAATCTCGCTAAGTCAGGTTGACTCAACCGAACTTGAACAAGTTGACTAACTTTTGAATCAAGTTGACTCAGCCTAGTTTCCAATGAAGTCAGCGAGAGTTGACTCAGCCTAGTTTCCAATGAAGTTAGCGAGTTTTAGAATTATGGCCTAAGGCATCGCTGAAGAAGATAATGTCTGCCAAACAGACAAAAATATGCATCTGTAGTGCATGATCCTACAAGCCATACTACATGCATATCATTGACATAGGACTCATCAAAAGAATACCATATCTAGTAAGAAGTATGAATAATGCAAAGAAAATAAATAGCAGAATCAATCACTAGGATAAGAAAATCCACATGGCAATGACTATTGACATCAAGTGACATCTACCTGAAACCTTGAAAAAAGAAATTGAAGATTGCATTACAAGCCCACGTGCATACTCATGTGAGCAGAAAGAAAAAAACTCGAACTCAACTAAAACATGATTTTTTTTTTCAAGTGTACTTAAACATGAAGGTATGACAGCTCCATCTTGGTTGGATCCCAATACTTATGACTCCATACTACACTGCGTCTTCTTCTTCTTCTATTCATTAGTTAAAGCCAAGGGGAATGCCACGTTGCATTTCCATGGTGAAACAAAGTGTCACTAAAATAACCAAGTTGCTTGTGACAATGTGTGCAGGAGAACCAGAAGTCTCAAGCATTCACCAACAATAACAAGCGATTCTGAAATCAAGACGATAAGACAGCTCTTTTTGAAGCACATGATGAAAACCAGCTAACTTATATGCCATAAATGCAGATGGGAAGTACCTCTGAGATATTGTGAATTATAGAGAAAATATCTCTAAGGAGCTCTCCAGCAGAGAAGAGAATGAAAGAATTATTTTCCATGTTTGTGCTTTCACCAAGTGCCCTCTGGAAAATTCGTTTCAAGCACATACAATCCAACGGTATGAACCTGATCTCATCCAATTCTGCAACCTTCCTCTTGAGATTAGCCTTGTCCATCTATACAAAAGGTAGAAGTGATAGCAAACATCATTAAAGCAAGGTACGGTAGATGGTAATGAACTCGAACAATTCTCTTTTCATCTTTATAATCTCAGAACAAAGGAAGTCAAGGAATGATGAAACAAATATCATGGACCAATGGAAATACCTATGTTGTGGATACTGCATCCCACTTATTATATGTCCCACTGCTATTCTCTGTCCAATCCCCAAAATCCTCCTTGGAATTGATGAAACTCAAATCATTAAGAGCATGAAGATGAACACATTCGGGACACATAACCTTTTTTCTGTAGTGAAAACCAAAAGATTCTGATAAAATTCAGTTTATTTTACTTATTTTTAGCTGGTGAATCTCTGATTTTAGTTTTTCCAAAAACCCATTTTAGGATTCTTTTCCTTGTGCTTGGCTGATCAACTGGATTCCATGTTTTAATCCAATCAAAATTGCATGGCACACAACTGGAGTTGAAGAATGTTAACAACATAAGATTTTTACAAAAGTCTGCGAGAACCTGGTCTCTCTCTCTCTCTCTCTCTCTCTCTCTCTCTCTCTCTCTCTATATATATATATATATATATTTTCCCTGTTGTTAATGGAATAAACATCTATTTTGGTTTCTACAATATAGTCTCTCGTGGTTAACATGACTTGACAAATGGGCCTAGGCATGCATAAAAAAATAATAAAATAAAATCATGCTGTGTGGGCATGAAACAAAACTCCAGCTCTTTGTGCATATGAGGCCCACTTTGTCAACGGGGATATTATCAAATTCGGGCAAGGCCTGATTGGGCCCATCCACCCAAACAATTTGTCGTAGCTTGAGCTTGAGGCTGACTATGCTAGGTCCACGCGGTGCTCAGGACGTGATGGCCAGGGCTAGTTGCCACCCCTACTACACATAAATCCACATCCTCCTTTTGCCTCTACCAAAAGGGGTTCACAAGCGGAGAACGTGCACAAGTGCGAGATATGGGTCATTTGTCAATTGGTCCCAATATAGAAACTCCAATGATGAAGGGGTGGTGGGCCACACTTGTAAATTGAACAAGTTTTGCTGAAAAGGAAAGCATCAACAAACCTAAATATGAATATGAAAAATCAATTGTCCCATCAGAGAAGATAATTCCATTAAAAAAACATTCCATATTAACCTGTTTGTTGTAGCAAAAGTGATTTCCATACAAATGTTAAAAGATCAAACGATTAACATGTTTTGCAAGCACAGAAACCTAGAATTAACAGTTCCATTTCCCATAGATATGGAAATAGATATCCATTTCACATTTTTCCATTGTTTCCACCATTTTTCCATTGTTTCCACCAATGTTTTGCAACCACTTACCTTGCTCTTGATGATAAGAGGATTGAAGTCAGGTTTGAGATGATCGGAAAGCAATACCCCAAAGAAAGCTGTGTCCTTAACCATTGCATTCGATTTTGCCTGCAAATTGATCCTTAATCCAGAAAGAGATGCATGAGTTTTAAAGATTACAAGGGGAAGGTATGTACACAAATGAAATCTTTTCAGTAATTGAACCTGTCTAATGACACAAAATAGAAAGAGAAACAAATCATTTTTCAGACAACAAAAACCAGCTTTGAGCTGGTACCATACAAACAAGTAATCTATCTTGAAAAAAAAAAAAAAACTCAACATGGCAAAACCAAGAAACTTAAACACATGCATGGCAGACCTTGAAAAAAGGAGCTCTTAACTAACCCAAATGCCTCAGAAGGATAGTCAACACCATTAACAGAATACTTATTTTGGAAGTGGAAACTCATATCCTCAACCAAACGCCTTGAATAAAACTTCCCTTGGTCATAAAGTTGAAGCCCCGAAAAGCCAAGTTGTTGAACAACCTTACTGATAGCTGAATCATTTTTAGAATCTATCAAATTACCCAAAGAAAATAACTTTAGAATACGAGTCACGATAGGCAGTTTTATAGTTTTCAGGTAGCTTTCCACTTGCAACTCTACAAGTTCATAGTAATTTGATCTCAAGTGAAGCAGCAAAGGTGATATGTCCTGAATCTTCTTCTTTATATCTTCAAGATATGACCTTGGGAATGTCAAAATCATTCAAGCCAACACTATATCCTTCTAAAAAGAGAATCTCCATCAAGCAATGGTCGCAACATATTAAAAAACTTAATGACCTCTTGTTCCCTTCTTGTCAAGAAAGAAGTAACAATCTCTGTGAATGAATGATGACTGCAATAAATCTCTATTGAAATCAATCCTCACCATTTCACTTTTCTTGATCAAATGCCTCTCCCCAAAGCGGTCAAAAACGCAGTAAAGCACTCAGTACTATTTGCAAACAGTCCACAGAGGGACACATGCAGTGAGCCTTAAGCAAAGCAAGTTCGTAAAACTGGTGAAACACACATAGCCAATTGTTGCTTAATCGCTTTGTTCAAGAAAAAAGTCCTAAACATGAGTTTAAGTGACAATAAAGAATCATGCACCAGTTGTAAATTCAGACTACCACTATGAGAACTACGGATTTGCTTTTCAACACTAAAAAGCTCCAAAACTTCTGCCTTTGCTGCTAGAGACTGTGGATAAAATATATGAACACAATCCCCAATCAAAATCGTATACCACTGGTTGGATAGAAACTTGGGGCGGTGATGAGTGATCTATAGGCTAATTTTGGTGCTGCATTGGATCTTACGGTGCATGGTATGATGTTCCCTGGCTTATCATTGTATTGGTGTGATCCTCATTGGAAGCAGATTCGCTAGTGCCCTTTGCTCTATTGGGCCTACTGATATGTGTGTGTGTGTGTGTGTGTGTGTGTTTGTTTGTTTTGTCTCCATACCATCCATCTATTTTGTCAGCTCCTTTTAGATCGTGACCTAAAAAATGAAGCAAATCCAAAGCTTAATTCGACCACACCAAATGAAACATGGGTGATTAAATGTTCCACCAATAAAAATTTCTTAGGGGCCATAAAAGTTTTTGATCGAGCTGATATTTTTGTTTTCCCTTCATCCAGGTCTATGCAACCTAATCAATAGCTCAGATGGCAAATAAGCATCACAGTGGCCCCAGGAAGGTTTCGGTTGAGTGTCATTATCCCCATTGTTTCCTGTAGTGTGGTCCACTTGAGCTTCGAAGCTGCTTAGGGCCTATTTGGCCAGTTGCATTGGAAAGGATTAGGGGGAATGGGATTCAAAAAAACATAATTATTACCCATGGCAGGGGTTGTCCCCTGTTACCATGGGATAAGCTAAATTCCATGCTTTGTTTGTAATGAGGTGGTACATTGAATGGATATACTCACCATCATTTGAAACTATTGAGAATAACACACGTGTTACATCTAAACCGTTCATTTGTTTTGTAACCTCATTTTATGGCATTGGCCTAAAAATTAGGCAAATCCAAAACTTATGTGGCCCCAAAGAAGTTTTCAACGATAAGTATTCAATCCCCGTTGCTTTCTATGGTGGGGTCCACTTGAGCTTTAGATCTACCTGATTTTTTGGCCCATGCTCTAAAATGATCGAAAAATGGGTGGACGGTGTGGATATAGCCCACACATCATGGTGGGACCTACACAACTTGCTAACATTGAGTGAAATTGGCACGAGGTCCATTGCGATTCCAGCTAATCTACTTCCAAGCTTTTCCATTATTCCCAAACATGGAGTGGAACTGGCACATGACCAGATGCAATTCCATCCCACCTAATCCTTTCCAATGCAACTGGCCAAACAGGCCCTTAGTTTTTTTTTTTTTTTTTTAAGTTGCATTGAAAAGTTAAAAAAAAAAAAAAAAAAAGAGCAGCTTTTGCTCTAGTCAGATAGACCTCACTAAACCACTCATGGTTCAGAGCAGCTTTAGCTGTCATTCGTTGCATTGAAAAGTTAAAAAAAAAAAAAAAAAACCAAAAAGAAGCTTTCATCCTCAAGTACATATGCAAATGAACAAGACCCCATGCTTTTTAAAAAAAAAAAAAGTGGTAAAGTATGTGGCTAATACAAACCTTCTTTTTTTTTTTTTTTTTTTTTATGAAGTCATACCCATATCCTGCATAGACAAGAAGTAATTTGGAGCAATTTGAACAAGTACACAAAAGGAATAGAAAAACATGGTGAAGTATGTGCCAATTATGCTACAACAATGCTCTCAATGTACACGTAGTGATGGTAAGGATCATGCATTCGGTGTAAACTGCTGACGGTTTCACTTATAACATAGGACCCAGAACATAGATGGTTTCGATCATCAGATCAGCACAGCATGTGGACCCACCAATGGCAGATTTTCAAATGCAGGTAAAAGCTGTAAATCAATTACAGCCTGCATTTACAGGAATTTTCAGCATCCAAACAGGCCCTGTAATCCATTACTAAAATTGCTAATTAACCAAATAAGCAGCAGCAGAATTCTTTTGGAGAGAAGAGGCGTACCTGAAGAGGAATAGAAAGAGGAGAGAAGGTTTTTGGAGAGAAGAGGCGCGCGGGAGAAGAAGCGCCATTTGGAGTTCGGGCAGGCGATTTGGGGGTAAAATATATTTTAGGTTTTTTTTTATTATTATTTGGAATGTGCGGCGGTGGCTTCATCCTACACGGGCGGCCAAATAAAAACGCCCCTGATTTCCATCCATAGTGGTGTTTGTTGTGGCCGCCTATGATAAAAATGCACCTAATAAGGGTATTTCTTGTAGTGATAAAAAATACCAATAAAAGACAGCATTAAAACATGCTATTTACTTATGCTAGAAACATATCCCAACACATAATGTGCATGATGCAAGAAAGAAAATGGCATCCTAACCGTTGCAATGGTAATTCCTCGAGCTTTCTCCTCTAGTGCCTTGTCAATCTCATCCAAGGCAACAGCCTTAGCTTTACCTTCTTTTTCCAGTACCTATAAAAAGCCCATAGAAATTAGAATGCCGCACAAGCTCCTTGCAGGGATAACGCAATCATAAACTCAGAAAAAACAAATCAACTCTAGATCTAGAGAGAGACAAATAAGATCAATGTCATCATCATCAACATCTACGGCTTATCCCAACTGATTGGGGTCTGCTAGCTAAGATCAATATATGGAAGCATAAAATACATCAACTAGAATCAACCTTTGTAATGGCTGCTGTGAGTGTAGTTTTCCCATGATCGGCATGTCCAATAGTCCCAACATTTACATGGGGTTTCTTGCATCAATAAACACAACTAGAATACAAATGTAAAGAATTGTACATGACCAAATTAAGTACATTAATTCACATCATGAACTCAACAGACAGATTGAGGACAAGCTAAATATTATCTCCCTTTGAAGAAATGAATCAAAGATACCAAACACATCAATGAGTTGTATACTGTCACTATGGAGTAGCATTTTTCCATTTAAGCATGTGAAACTTTATTAGAATTTAATGCAAAATAGCAACTCAAAAGACCAAGTCTGGAAATATTGCATACAAAAATTACAAAACAGGCATACAAGAAAGTCTTTGGAGAGTAGAAAGGTCTGCAACCAATGCTTGATTTGATGACTAGACTATTGGCTTCCTAATGAATGTAAGAGGTCCTTCCAAATCTCCATATATCCTAAAAAGAGCTAACAAGTGGAAGTTATTTCTCCTGTGAGCCACCTGATGTTGTTGCTCAAGGCTTTAAGCAAGACCAAAAGAGCTCTCACCCTCTAATCGTTGTTCCATCATGTTGCAGGTATGTGCAAATAAGAACCATCCATCTAGTGGCTCCCAAAGTGAGCGGTGAATGGTTAAAGAAACCAAATTGAATGATCCAACTCAACCAATCAACATTCTTCAAAATGGTAGTAGAAAACAAAATTGGTTAAGAACAGTATATATTCAGCAATTAGAAGTTCAAAAGGAGATGGCTATGATTATTTGATAGGTGTCATTTTCAAAACCACATGCCATTGACAATAAGGTCCACTTGACAGACAGCCCCAAGATTCCATTGCATATAAGAACTTGTAATGATGAGGAGCAACAATTACAAGCATAATATTAGATTCAACCGCTAAATAATGTTCTTGTTGTAATATTCTGGAACATTAAAAAATGAACTTCCATTACTAAAATTTAACAGCAGATCTCAACAAAAGAGGCTATATGATTAACAACTGGCACAGTATGTACTAATGAAGTGAACTGAAATAATTAGTTCTTGAAGTGGAAGTGATTACAGAAGTAAAACAGTTGAAATGCCACTCACTGTTTATTAAGGCATTCTTGTAAGCTACTGCAATTAGTCAACGAGTCAAGAAAACTCAACTCATGAGCTTTCCCAAGTCCAAGTTCATTAGCGCCCATATCTAAGATTGAGAGATCCTTCAGTATGCCAATCTACATATAAGAACAATTTTCAAGTGACGTGTGAAAAACAACGAAGAAACATTTCATGAGACACTTTTCAAGACTTGCAAGTAGCTCAAGATGTACATAGTGAACAAATGCTGGTTCAAACATGCCTCCATATCCTATGTTCGTGATCTAAGAAGCCTTTCTTCTTTAATATGAAGAGATAATCTTACGCTTAGAAAAAGGAGAATTAAAAAGAAGAAGAAGAAAAAAAAACCTCATTATCTTGAGTTTATCGTTGATGTTGGTAACTTGAGTTGTTCTATTCTTTGCAAAAAATTTTGAGAAAACCTGCAATATGAGAAGTTGGCATTTACAGAGGCCCCAACAAAACTAAATATTACGATGCACCGCTAATACATGTATTTTTTGTAGTGAACCCATCTCGCTACAGATTAAGATACCATCCAGCATGGCCCTAGCTTCAACAATAGTGTTGCCCATTAGATGGATTTATTTGATTCAGACAATTGACTATTTTTCATTCTAGTTGCCCATTAGATGCCCACTAGTTGGGTAGTTAGGACATCATTTCAATGTAAGTTTTAGTTTGCGGCCCATCCAAATGCACTCCAAGAAATTTCAGCAGCAGCTCATCCATGGTTCAAAAACTAAAAAACTCGAATCCATCTACAATCTTGCTTGAAGATTCTTGATATCTCCTCACACTTTGCAAATGGCCACCATAGAATTCCACTAATTTCACCTTAATACTGACCCAACGAACCTACCATGTTGCACACTGGTTCATTCTATGTTCTCAACAACAACTTGAATTTCAGTTATTAGAATATGATATTTTGTGGCCCTCTAGGACATCCTAAACCTGATTTTTTAAACTAGGTTTTGGCCAGCTGTTTGGTGAATTTGTCTCCCTATATAATTCAACTTATTCCATTTTTGGCCAACAAAACGCCTTTTTTATGTTTATATATTGATGTTTTTTCATCAAATTTTCAAAAAAGATTTCTATACTGCGGGATTTTTCTTACTACTGAAATTTGTCTTTCAAAATCAAATCTGAGTTGCTGGATGAATTTATCTTGTATGTAAAATTTATCTCCCAAATTCAAATTAGAGCTTGGTGAAATTTTCCCAACCTAGATCCTAAGTTGTCTAATTTTCTTGTGTATAAATTGCTAAATATGTCACCAAAAACCAGATTCTTCTTCTAGGTGATCAGATTTCTTCTCCCGAATGGTGTTGATTTTTGTGTCTTTCCCAACCTGATTCTATATGTGGATTTGTACGTATTTTTTGAAACTGATTTTTTTTTTTTTCTACTGATCCATAGATAATACCATGTTGACTTTGAATCATCCAAGATCATATTTTTTCCCATTGAATTGTTCTCTACACACGTGCTAAATTTTAATTGAATTGTGACCATCATTCACGGTAAACTTGCTGGCTTTGCTGAACTTTCAGTGCTCACATGTGTTGGATCACAAAGCTCCAACTAGTAAAAGTTTTTATCAATATCTGAACCATATATATAAATAACAAATGACAGAATACAGATATTAAAGGCAAGAGAAAGGGAAAGAAAGCTCAACAAAGTCATCTTGCAACAAGGAAATTTACCTGTGTAAAATATGTAATCAACTATAGCAATGAAATCTCTAGTGCAGTTTGTGAACTACAGTTCATTAGTCGTGGGGTCCATTCTCCTTCTTTGTTGCTCCAAACCAATTCCAACTCCCACCATCCTTGCAAAGGATGAGTATGCACTGACCTGTAACAAACACATTGTCACGACCTATGCAAAATAATTGGGTGGTTCAGGCTGAAGTTTTACCAATGGAAGTTGATAAGTTAATTTGTTTGCAGGACACAAGATTCCAAGAGGGTCTACCGTCAAGTCACAATGCAACTCATCCACCTTCCCCATAGCCAGATGTTCATTCAACACTTGTGATGTAAAATTATACATTGGCAATTGCAAAGAATGCAAAGAAATCGACACTATGAATTGGAAAATTGAAAAACTGAAGATCATCTATTCTGAGATTCCACAGAGAAAGCACACACCTTCTCAGCAATTAATTTAATCCTCATAATGCTAATAGTTTTACATGTACTTCCATGAATGACTTTGGAACCTTTTGCATTCTTTGTCAAATGATGGAAAGTTATTTCACCCGAAGAACATTAAAATAATCGAAAGAGATTGCTTGATCACGGTCAAATCCAACAAGTAAATAAAATATGCCACCAAATTTCATAGAATGGAATCATATACCTACTTTACACACAACAACACCCCTATATGAAGTGTAACTAGAGCACATTCCCCACTTCAATGGATTCAACTTTTGAAACATAAGCAAGTAAAAATCAAGCCACGAGTCAAACTGAAAAGAGTGCTCAACTAAGTTACAATTTGGGTGGGTTGAAGGATTTTTTTTCTTTTTCTTTTTTACTTTTTATGGCATTGCTATGAGGGATTTACAAACTATTGCAGTAAATAAATGGAGATATGCTGTCTGTGACTCTGCATGCACATTAACATTAGAACAACATATGAACAACATTTGCAAGACAATTCATGAAGGTCTTGCAGGATACACTATGGTATTATTACCAACTCAATGATATCAACATGCACAAAAAATAACATAAACTATCTCAACCAAAAACAAAGTCACAATGCAATAACTTGCCAATCAGTATACGAAGCATTGTTACGTGATTAATCCTAAGAACAGTAAGGAAGAAAATGTGAGGGACCAGCTGAACAAGTGCATTGTACCTGATGACATTGATGTTCATTGCCTAGCAGGTCCAATTAAGGCCTGGTTCAGAGAGCTTCTTGCAAGAGTACTTGATGGCCTTTCCCCAAACAAGTTATGCAATACAAAACAGAGGAAGAGAGTGTGGAACTTGTGAAACTGCTCCTCCCATGAGTCAAACTGAAAAGAGTGCTCAACTAAGTTACAAGTTGGATGGCCTTTTAGCTTGTTCATGGGTTTGTATCAAGCATATCATGCATGACTTAATGGAAAGAATTAAGAGATCAACATTTGGGACAAAGACTCCAAGGATCCTTACTACCTAAGGTCAAGAAGGCTATACAGTTATCTTCAATTATAACCACGACACCACTACATGGCTAAAAGAGATTACTAACGCCCAACAATAACAAGATGCTTGAAGTACATGGCTGAGAAGACGCCACAACATCTAACGATATCACTCAATGTGTGGCCCACACAATGAGTGGCCTGATCTCATTTTCATGCCAAGTGATCTTCATGGTGGTGCCCACCTTTTGCAAGGATCAGATTTCTTACACATGTGACATGTCGTTAGGAAAGTAAGGGGTGGATTTGAGTTGTCAACAGTGCAAAAAAGAAAGAAAAAAGAAAGAAAGAAAGAAAATATTCATGACAGAAAGCTCTCCTCATTGCAGAGTTCCCAGATTTTCTTTTTCATTTGTTTGTTTGTTTGTTTGTTTTTTAGTTTTTTTTTTTTTTTACCCCCTACTTGTTTTAAATGAAATACCAAAATAGTTCCAGATTCAACAATCACCAGAAATATTAATGAATAAAAAACATGCAAAATTATCAATACTCTGTAACTGAGAGGGTTTTCTTTAACATCCTCTCATTCCAAACATCAAGTAATCTCGACAGTCGCACAAGTCCAACCACTACGATCAACTAAAATTGACCAAGAAAAAGAAAAGAAGAGAAAGAAAATACAAAATATTGCTTCTTCTTTTTAACTTTTTCTATCAAGATATTCCATTACCAAAATCACTCCAATCTATACCAGTTTCTTGTTCTTTTTTTCTTTTTTTCTTTTTTTTGGAAAAGAATCTGACCTCTATCAATCTAACCACCAAAAACAAATAAATTTTTTTTTAAAAGGCATTCACTACACAGAAATTTAAATAAATAAATAAAAACCCATATTCTACAACCATCACATATCTATACCAATCTTTTTTATTTTTTTCTTTTTCTTTCAAGATCTTTTCATTACCTAAACCCCTCCAATCTATACCAATCTTTCTTTCCTTTTTTTTTGTTAGGTGAGATATTCAAATTCTATCAATCTAAACAACATTAAAAAATAAAAATAAAAATAACCCACCGCATTCTACCAACATACATCTATATTTAATCTTTAAAGAACGTCAGAGAACATGAATAATCTACAAAAACAAAACATGGGTTTCGCAACAAATTTAAAAAACAGAGAGAGAGAGAGAGAGAGAGAGACTAACCGTTGTTCTTCTTCTCATCCTTCTCCTTCTCCTTCTCCTTCTTGCGGCGAAAGGGGGTTTTGAAAACCCTAGGGAGAGAGAGAGGGGTTGGGAAACAAAGAGGGGAATGCGGCCAACAGACAGGGAGAGGGCGAGGGAGAGCGGAAGATCGAGAGAGGGCGAGGGAAAGAGAGAGGCTGAGTGCGAGAGAGAGATGGAGGGAAGGGTTTTGGGAGGTCTGTCTGCAACGCGCGGGAGAAAATGGCGGACAGATTTCGCGTTTTATTTGGGAGGGGCGTGACAGACGGCCCTTTGTCTGATGGGTTTTTGGACCGTGGAGCCCACCATGATGTATTTAATTTATCCACTCCGTCCATTAATTTTAAATTATTATTTTAAGTGTTGATGCTAAAAAAGAGTCATATCCAAGCTGTAAGAAGACCACATAATATATTAACAATAGAAATTTAATTTATATTATTTCTTATGGTGTGGTCCAGTTAGATCTTTAAACAATAAAATTTTTAGGCCCATCCACTGAAATTATATATCAAAATTGATGGATGGCTTAGATCAAACAAATATATTCCAATGGGGCCCATGGAGCCCCTTAAGCACCATTAATATCTAATAATGTTACGGTGAGAAGGTAGGTTTTAGCTACAGATAAATAAGGTTATGCTACGGATTAAATCTGTAGCAACTTCAGCTAAGGTTTATATCCGTAGCAAAAAACTAATGTGGTCTGTATCCTTTACCCCTTTTTTTGGTAGTGAATACTGTTGTGAGTTGTCTGTTGCAAGTACTTACCATAATACAAATATATACTCACAATCACAAGTCACCACCAAAATGAAAATCTGCTTTTTTGTGGTTGCTCGACGTCCACATCATCGTCATCATCACCATCAGGCTGAGGCTCTCCAATAGGTGTAGGTGCTGCATATCCATAATAATCAGTGCCAGAAGGAAATACTAGATCAACGAAACTAGAGGATGACTGATCCTGACTAGGCAACGACTCTGACCTCGAGTAAGGATATCCACCAGTGCCCGTCGAATAGCCATACTGGTGCCCATACTCAGGTTGTTGAGAATCTTGAGATTGAGAGTGCGTCTGCTGTGATGAGTAACTTGGATTTGGATCTGGATATCTATAATCATATGGATATTGATCGGGAGGGCTACTCCAACATGAATGTGATGGAACAGGCTCAGTATAACCACCATAATCATAATCCAATTGACCATAAGAATATCCATTATAATAACCAAGACCATGAGCCTGCTGATGTTCCGGACCTCTCGGACCCCGTGCACCACTAGATGTACCCTCCTCCGGCTGGCTGTATCGTGACTCAGTACACTCGTAAGTCCGACCTCGTGTACCACATCATCGATGTTCATCGTCATCATGATCTGTAGATGGCTGTATAGGGGGGTAAGCAACACCAGAAGTACCAGCATCAGGGGCAAGGGAGTCGTCATCATCCGACACGGTCACGCTACCACTGCTCGTACTCTTTTGTTGATCTTAAGCCGTATCCGTACATGGCATAAACGCTGCCCCTCTTACTGGGTCCAACACATCTGCACGACTCTCTTGTTGCGCTTTGCGTATTTCTAGGTCATCAATTTCCAATTCTTCACTATCCTTTTCAATTTACTTTTCCTTTATTTCCAACCAAGGTAGAAGTGGGTCATCCTTATCATAAATATTGTCCAAGTTTATTGGACAGTAGTCTCCGTTATCAGCAGCTGTAATGCTCCTATGATGTCGTCGCATTCTTAGTTTTATATTGTAGTGCATGAAGACAAGTCTATCTAATGTTCTAGTCTGCAATCTATTCCTATTCTTTGAATGAATGAGCGTAAAACAACTTCAATTCCTTTCGCAGCTAGAGGAAGACGTTGTCTAGCTCAAAACTTTTACTACAATTTTTTGGAGAGCCTTCGTACTCCGAAATTAATCCACCATTCGGCCGGTTGCAACCTAGATATTGCATGTTGTGTAAGAGCATCTCCAAAGCTACCAAGGCGATTTTCAAATGTATCTAATTCATTCAACGCCTTTATTTACAGATCTAAGTTAGGCTCTAATCTCTTTATCACATTTTTTAGCCCGACACAAACTTCATCATCCTCAACAAATGATTGGGCATATTTATACCTAGGATTTAGGCAGTAACCTGCTGCATGAAGATCGTGATGGAGTTGCTTTGTCCATCTCCTGTCGATCATCTTCCAATAAGTCTCCCAACTTTTACAATCACGTTGAATTGTAAGCTTTACCTTATCCATGGCATCATATAGGAAGCCCATGGTAGGTGCTTCATCGGTTTCAACAAGACGGAGTACCCTCATTAGTGGCTCCATCACCTTTAGGATTGCCTTGACTTTCTTTCAATATTTGTTGTCCCGTATGGTGTTCACAACATCGACCGGTGTCCCTGATGTCTTCTTCCCATGTTTTGTGTTGAGCCATTCTCGGGAAGCGAACATCTCACTCAACTCTCCCCTATGCTGGAATAAACTCTCTAATGCTATAAAGTTTGTTACGAATCTAGTCGCCGCAGGCCTCAACAATTCTCGTCCTTTCGTGAACTTTCTCATTATTGCGACTACTTGATTATGGTTATAAATAAACGCCGTCACTTCCCTTGCCCTTTCGACCATTTCCTTAACATTCTTCTTCTTCCCAATATCTTCCAATATAAGATCAATACAATGGGCAACACATGGTGACCAAAAAAAATGTTTTCTCTTATCCATCAACATATGTCTTGCAAGCTTATATGTTGCTTCATTATCTGTCACAATCTGCACTATATTCTCCTCTCCAATCTCGTCCACAACTTTATCCATTAGTTCATTAATATAGGAAGCATTTTTTGTTGCCTCTGAGGCATCAATTGACTTATGGTATATAGTTCCTAAGTGGCAGTATACCATGAAGTTGATCATGCTGTGTCTGGTTGGGCCACTCCAACCATCACACATAATCGTGCATCCTCTGGCTTGCCATATAGGTTTAAAGGTAACCACGTATGCTTTCACATCCACATACTCTGCATTTGTCCATTTTCCCTAATGTCCTTAGCCATGGGATCTTTTATTCCTTCACATACTTCTGCTGCTGCATCAATTACCACCTGCCAATATGGAGAATTGGCTGCGTTAGGAGGTATGTTAGCATGTATAAATAACTTTGCTGCTGCTCTACCTAATTTCTCAACGGAAGTTCTACTCCACATTTGTTTTATTTTCTTTTATTTTGTTGATTATTTCCTAAACAGGATTGGATCAATAGAAGGTCTCTTGGGCTCATTTACTTCTTCATCCAAATGTATAGGGGCATCACGTGAAGACGTCTGTCGTCGGCTCCCAAACATACGTCGTAACCCACCAAACCTACCCCCTAACCCTCAGTCTCACCTGCAGAAGCAGTTGCACTCCCACTCCCACTCCCACTGCCCCCCTGTATCACTCACTGACCCATGCGTGCCAAACATGCGGCGATGTTCTTCCTCTTCACGAGCTACACGCAAGCTCTCTCTCCTAGCTATAGTTAATCCCCGATCTGAATCTTCATCAGAATCAATAATATCTTCATCACGAACGCCCATATATTCAGGATCAAACACCTCCTGTCATGCTGCATTCAAAATATCATCTTTCTTCTTTTGTACAGCAGCATGTTTACCCTTCGACTCATCCAGACTAGCTTGCATTAAAAGTATTCTCTCTCTCGGTACTTTGGCACATGGTGCAACCTGACCCTTTCGATGTGTTAAATGTTGTTTGATATGGGTAATTCCACCAGTCACATGTCTATCATAATACTTGTACTTCATTTGGTGCCTAGTACCACCCACCCTCTCACAATGTTGCCATCCAATATCCTCACTTACTTGTTGTTGGCCGACCCAGACATTTCTTTAAGGTTAGGAAGATGAGTGTATGACCTATGTTAATAAAGATGATTTTATGTTCTAACTAAAATACTAAACCCTAAGAAGCTCCAAAACCTGTTCAATATAAGCAAATAAAAATATAAAGTCACTAATTCGAAAATATAAAAAAATTATTAAATGGCACCCCAAATCTGTAAAATGCACATTAACATTTTCTACTATGATTAACACATCATATGACATGATTAAAACAACAAAACAACCATTAAAAATTGATTTTTCGAATTTTTTAAAAAAAAAGGTCAAAATTCATGCGTAAATAGAAAAAAAAATATAAAAAATATTAAATGGCACCCCAAATCTGTAAAATGCATATTAATATGTTCTACTATGATTATCACATCATATGGCATGATTAAAATAATAAAACAACCATTAAAAAATGATTTTTAGAATTAAAAAAAAAGGGTCAAAATTCATACGTAAATAGAAAAAAATAATAAAAAAATATTAAATGGCACCCCAAATCTGTAAAATGTACGTTAATATGTTCTACTATGATTAACACATCATATAGCATGATTAAAACAACAAAACAAACATTAAAAATTAATTTTTTGAATTTAAAAAAAAAAGGGTCAAAATTCATGCATAAATAGAAAAGAAATAATAATAAAATATTAAATGGGACCCTAAATCTGTAAAATGTATATTAATATGTTCTACTATGATTATCATATCATATGGGATGATTAAAACAGCAAAACAACTACTAAAAATTGATTTTACGAATTAAAAAAAAAAGGTCAAAATTCATGTATAAATAGAAAATAATAATAATAAAATATTAAATGGCACCCCAAATCTGTAAAATGCACATTAATATGTTCTACTATGATTAACACATCATATGGCATGATTAAAACAACAAAACAACCATTAAAAATTGATTTTTCATATTTCAAAAAAAAAGGGTCAAAATTCATGCGTAAATAGAAAAAAACAATAAAAAAAATATTAAATGGCACCCCAAACTTGTAAAATGCACATTAATATGTTATACTATGATTATCACATCATATGACATGATTAAAACAGTAAAACAACCATTAAAAATTGATTTTTCGAATTAAAAAAAAAAAGGTTCAAAATTCATGCGTAAATAGAAAAAAATATATAAAAAATATTAAATAGCACCCCAAATCTGTAAAATGCACATTAATATGTTCTACTATGATTAACATATCAAATGGCATGATTAAAACAACAAAACAACCATTAAAAGTTGATTTTTTGAATTTTAAAAAAAAGGTTCAAAATTCATGTGTAAATAGAAAAAAATAATTAAAAAAATTTAAGTGGCACCCCAAATCTTTAAAATGCACATTAATATGTTCTAATATGATTAACACATCATATGGCATGATTGAAATAGCAAAACAGCCATTAAAAATTGATTTTTTGAATTTTTTAAAAAAGGGTCAAAATACATGCATAAATAGAAAAAAATATTAAAAAAATATTACATGGCACCCCAAATCTGAAAAATGCACATTAACATGTTCTACTCTGATTAACACATCATATGACATGATTAAAACAACAAAACATGTTTAAAAAAAAGTATAAATACCTATTTTTGACAAATTCAGAATTTCTGAAAAATGGCCCACCGAGCTTCAATTCAACAAAAGCCGTAATATAATGTGTTTTTATCTCAAATACCCAGCCAATGTTGGTCGAAATTGGTAGTAGAAGGAGTGAGAAATAGTTTGGAAGCAAGAAATTTGAAAAAAAAAACAGCAAAAAACGAGCTTAAAATGGAAAAAAAAACATTACCATTTTTCGACCGTTACGTGTGGGCCGTTACGGGTCAGCCGTTACGCCCGTATCGGCCCGATACGGGTACAAAAAATTGTATCAGCCGATACGACCCCATAACGCGTATCGGCTCGTACCGTTACTGTTATGTATCGACTGATACGTAATCGTTTTGGCATACCTATTGCTGATCATTCACTTCTGTTCCCATTCTTCACATGTAATTTTGGGCAGATTAAAGGCTTCTTTTTCAATAAAAATTACAAACCATTATTTCTGTAACCCAGTTGATTGCTTTTCCTATTTTGAATCCACTTTATAAAAGCTTTGGGTATCATATGTGTCTTTGTACTTCAGTTGCAAACTTCATTATGCAGTCAGCACTAAATTTGTGGTGCGTTTTTCCTAGTTGCAATTAACTATAATAAAAATTGACTAAGCGATATTATACTTGCAGGACTCGGTCATAAAAATACTCAATGCCTTTTATCATGATCGTCATTATGCAAGGTTTTTTGTACTTGAAACCATAGATAGAGTACCTTATTTTGGTGAGTGTCCGAAATTCTTTCAGCTTGTAGTTCTGATCAGACAATTTTTATTCTGCGATTTTCAGCTGTTGTATAGTTCATGAACGCAATCCTTATCGAAATCCACACCTAGGGGAGCGCAGATAAGAGGATTGATCTTAACAGTATGGTCGTCATGGACAGAAAATGCTTGCAATGAATGTTTATCAGTACTTAGTAATTTTAGAGTCCTTGGTTAGGGTTTGGGCTGAAAGTACGAATGTTGGAGCCGACACTTTCAAAGTCCGAACTCATTCTTTTGAAAAATAGAAAAATGGAAATATTAGTAAATATGGATTTTCTTGTTAAGAAGAAAATGGAAGATGGATTGAAAAAACATAAAAGAGATTTTTTTTTCTTCTTTTTCGCTTCAAGAGAGAGAGACGGAGAGGTGAGAGTGGGGAAATCGAGGGAGATAGTGGGGGAATGAAGTGGCCGCACGAGATTTGAAAATAGCGAGTGTAGTTTGGTTTGAAAATGACGTTTTGCATGCGTGGCGTGCATTTCTTTGAAGACAGTAATTAGATTTTACTGAAGACAATTGAATTACATAGGCAAGTGTTTAATGCAAGGAACTTCTCTGGAAATGTTATTCTCATAACTACCTGATGAGAGTAATTTGTGGTTCAATTCTTAGACCAATCTCTCTATCATATTCAAAGAAATCCACATTTTTCTTCGTGTTTCTTACATGGTTCTCTGTCCCATTTTTGATTGACTTGAAAGTAAAGGTGATGCATCTTCTTATTTATTCAATCATGGAATGCAGGATATCGCCGTAAGGTTCTTACATATCAGGACTTTCATGAGGATCAACTGAAGGACTTTCTAAGGGAGGTTTGCATTTGAAATATTGCTAATACTGTTCTTTGAAACTGTACCCATTTATGTATCCGGACGTGCGTCGGAGCTATCCGGATGTTGAACGGGGGTCCCTGGAAGGTAGGAACCACTGTTATGACCATGATGAAGTTGTCCATTTACTATGAACAGTATTGGAGTGGCCTGGTCATTTGGACAGGCGTGTTTATGTATCTGCTCAAAATTGATGGAGTAGACCCGGATGTGCGTCAGAGCTATCCGGATGTTGAGCAGGGGTCCCTGGAAGGTTGGAACCGTTGTTATGACCATGCTGAAGCTGTCTATTTCCCATGGACAACATTTGAGTGGCCTGGCCATTTGGACATGTCATTTTTATGTATTCGTTCAAAATTGATGGAGCAGACCTGGATGTGCGTTAGAGCTATCCGGATGTTGAGCGGGGGTCCCTGGAAGGTGGGAACCCCTGTTATGACCATGATGAAGCTATCCATTTTTTATGGATAGCATTGGAGTGGCCTGACCATTTGGACAGGCCGTGTTTATATCTGTATTTGTAGGGACCACACCCTTAACCTAAACCACACCCTAAACCTAAACCTTAACCTATAACCTAAACCTATAACCTAAATTTTAACCTATAACCTATAACCTAAACCTAAACCTAAACCTTAACATATTCTCAGTTCCCTAAAGCTATAGCCTATCACCTAAACCTATAACCTTAGCCTAAACCTAAAACCTAAACCTAAACCTAAAACCTAAATGTATTCTCAAATCCCTAAACCTAAACCTACACCTAATCCTAATCTCAACTCCCTAACCTAAACTAAACCTAAACTTAAAAACCCAAACCTAAACCTAAAACCTAAATTTATTCTCAAATCCCTAAACCTAAACCTACACCTAATCCTAATCCTAATCCTAAACTTAAAACCTAAATATATTCTCAAATCCCTAAAGTTAAACATACACCTAATCCTAATCTCAAGTCCCTAACCTAAACCTAAACCTAAACTTGAAAACCCAAACCTAAACCCGATCCCGAACCCAGAACCCGATTTCTAAACATAAACCTTCCTATTCTATTTCCCTAAACCTAAACCTTAACCTAAACTTATAACCTAAATATAAACCTAAACCTTAACCTATAACCTAAACCTTAACCTATAACCTATAACCTATAACCTATAACCTAAACTCAATTCCCTAAACCTTAACCTATAACCTAACCTAAACCTAAACCTATAACCTACACTTATAACCTAAAATTATAACCTAAACCAAAACCTTAAACCTATAACCTAACTTAAACCTAAAAGCATATAACCTAAACCAAAACCTATAACCTAAACTTACAACCTATAACTCAACCTTAACCTAAACCTAAAACCTAAAACCTAAACCTAAACCTATAACCTAAAACCAAAACCAAAACTTAAACCTAAAATGTATTCTCAAATACCTAAACATAAACCTACACCTAATCCTAATCTCAACTCCATAACCTAAACCTAAACTTGAAAACCCAAACTTAAACCCGATCCCGAACCCGAACCCGATTTCCTAAACCTAAACCTTAACCTATTCTCAATTCCCTAAAGCTATAACCTATGATAACCTATAACCTAAACTTAAACCTAACCTATAACCTAAACCTAAAACCTAAAACCTAAATGTATTCTCAAATCCCAAAACCTAAACCTTAACCTAATCCTAATCTCTACTCTCTAACCTAAATCTAAACCTAAACTTGAAAACCCAAACGTAAACCCAAACCTGATCCCGAACCCAATTTCCTAAACCTAAACGTTAACCTATTCTCAATTCCCTAAAGCTATAACCTATAACCTATGAACTAAACCTAAACCTAACCTAAACCTATAACCTAAACCTAAACCTAAAACCTAAATGTATTCTCAAATCCCTAAACCTAAACCTACACCTAATCCTAATCTTAACTCCCTAACCTAAAATTGAAAACCCTAAACCTAAACCCAATCCCGAACCGAACCCGATTTCCTAAACCTAAACCTTAACCTATTCTCAATTCCCTAAAGCTATAACCTAAACCTAAACCTATAACCTTAACCTAAACCAAAACCTAGAACCTAAACTTTAACCTATAACCTATAACCTAAACTTATAACCTATAACCTAACCTTAACCTAAACCTATAACGTATAACCTAAACCTAATCCTAAAATCTAAATGTATTCTCAAATCCCTAAACCTAAACCTACACCTAATCCTAATCTCAACTCCCTAACCTAACTAAACCTAAACTTGAAAACCCAAACATAAACCCGATCCGAACCCGAACCCGATTTCCTAAACCTAAACCTTAACCTATTCTCAATTCCCTAAAGCTATAACCTATATCCTAAACCTAAACTTAAACCTTAACCTAAACCTATAACATAAACCTAAACCTATAACCTAAATCCCAAAACCTAAACCTTAACCTAATCCTAATCTCTACTCCCTAACCTAAATCTAAACCTAAACTTGAAAACCCAAACGTAAACCCAATCCCGAACCCGAACCCAATTTCCTAAACCTAAACCTTAACCTATTCTCAATTCCCTAAAGTTATAACCTATAACCTATGAACTAAACCTAAACCTAAACCTATAACCTAAATGTATTCTCAAATCCCTAAACCTAAACCTACACCTAATCCTAATCTTAACTCCCTAACCTAAACTTGAAAACCCAAACCTAAACCCAATCCCGAACTCGAACCCGATTTCCTAAACCTAAACCTTAACCTATTATCAATTCCCTAAAGCTATAACCTAAACCTAAACCTATAACCTTAACCTAAACTTTAACCTATAACCTATAACCTAAACTTATAACCTATAACCTAACCTTAACCTAAACCTATAACGTATAACCTAAACCTAATCCTAAAATCTAAATGTATTCTCAAATCCCTAAACCTAAACCTACACCTAATCCTAATCTCAACTCCCTAACCTAAACCTAAACCTACACTTGAAAACCCAAACATAAACCCGATCCCGAACCCGAACCCTAGATTTCCTAAACCTAAACCTTAACCTATTCTCAATTCCCTAAAACCTATAACCTATAACCTATAACCTACCTAAACCTTTCTTATAACATAAACCTAAACCTATTTCTAAACCTATAACCTTAACCTATAACCTATAACCTAACCTTAACTTGAACTTAAACCTAATCCTAAAACCTAAATACATTCTCAGATCCCTAAACCTAAACCTATACCTAATCCTAATTTCAACTCCCTAACCTAAACCTAAACCTAAAAACCCAATCCTAAACCCGATCCCGATCCCGAACCCGAACTAGATTTCCTAAACCTAAACCTTAACCTTATTCTCATTTCTTTGATTTCTATTTTCTTTCTAGAATTTTCATGGTGCTTGCGTTATTATTGTCAGGGCTCAAAGGAGAATATATATTCCTTACAACAACAAAACAAGAAAACCTCCACAGGTCAAATTCTTAATTTTTCTTATTATTATTTTTTTAATTAATGAAAATGCCGACGAATTTTAGCTACCGAAAATGCCAATGGATTTTAGTTGCCGAAAATGCCGACGGATTTTAGCTGTCGACAATGCAGACTGATTTTAGCCGCCAACAATGCCGACAGATTTTATCTGTCGGTGAGCAACCCCGATGCACCCTTTACCGACGGACCTTGTGACTAGTAAAAGCCGTCGGGGAAGGTCATTGCCGACGGTTTTTATCTGTCGGTGTTGCCTTATTTTTTGGTAGGGATTGTAATTTTCAATTTCATTTTGTTGCTTGCAGGTTAATGGACTGCATTTTTGGATTGTGTATTTTGTATATTTTTTCTTATTTTTATTCTTTTTCTTTGTATATGTTTGGATACTAGAAACTAAGTTTGAAAATCTTGGATGGGTTTGAATCATATATATAGCAGCACGACCTATGTTGCGTTGAAAGGAATTTCGATAAAAGACGGGATATGTAGGTTAGTACTCTTGTTTCTTTTGCAGCCTTCTTTCATCTACAAATCAGTATTTTTTTTCTTCTTGCAAATATGTGGGAAACTAGGTTTTTGGAGTCTTCAGAAAATGGTGTATAAATTTTGGTTATGATCATCCATTAGAGGTTGAATTTTAGAAAATGGTGTATAAATTTTGGTTATGATCCTAACATTTCTTTTGCAGTCTTCAAAAGAAGGTATTTGATGTCCTCTACCGGATAGCAGACATCCCTTCTTGGAAGCTTACAAGATCAAGATAATTGTAAGTGTAATCCCTTGGCTTGTTCAGACCTGCACCATTCTAACTGAATATGCTCTTTCCCTATGGTTAGATTTTGAAATATTGGTAGGGTTTTGGTATAAATGAGATATTCTAGTGTCCTTAGATTCTTCACTTCTTTGTATTTCCATAATTTCCGTCTGATTTTTTTGGGATATATATATATATATATATATATATATATATATATATATATAAGATGTGGCATGGCCTTATTCAGATGGCCAAAGATGGAGGCTTGGAAGTTATCTAGACATATTTTTTGGAATGGCCATGAACCTTCTCTTATCAAGGTATGAAATTTCCTAATCTTTTTTCTTTTCCTTGAATTTCTTGACTGGAAATATTTCTGGGTTTTTCTTATTTTGTAGTATAATTTTGAAGGTCAATATGATCTAGCTGAGGTAGGACTCGTTGCACATGGAATTTTGCTAAAACAACGTTCCATACTTTCTGAACACATGTACTGTGAATAAGCAACCAACACTTTTCTGCTAATGTGCACATGATGCACCAAGTGGGGATCACCATTCCTCTATGCTAAAGGTGGTCCATAGTAAGGTTCTTGTCAAAGCATGCAAGCCATCAAAATGTGTGTTTTGCCTTCATTTGTGTAAAGTATTGTGAAATGATTGCACTGAAAAATTTCATGTCCACTTATGTGCACATTTTTGGCCGTCTATTTGTTGAATCCCATCATGGATCAATTATGGTACTAACAAATCACTTTTATTAGGAAATCCTAATCATCCCATCCATGTCTTCCAAATATGAATGGCTTAAAAAATAAGGTCAACTTATAGGTAGGTGAATCATTCAATTGATGTAATTTTTTTCATAACAGCCCATGAAATCAGTATAGGACCTGATGGGCAATGTAGATCAATCTATCGGGTTGGTATCTCAATGCAACTAGGACACTATTACACTGAGATCATTGAATCATTTCTCATAATTAACATCAACAACAATACTGGCCTGGGTTTCGTTAGTTTAGGGTCTAATACAGAGGAATTCAGGTTGGGTATGGGTTACGCAACTTGGAATGGAATTCAGTTGGTTGACTCAGGTGTTCTTGCTATTAAGCCTTAACCCATCCCAAGCAGATTTTAAAAAAAAAAAAAAAAAAAAAAACAACAAATATGCTGTTTTTTTTTTTTTTTTTGGAAAAATTTCAGTGACAGACCAATGGTAACTTTCATAAATCTAGAAGTTTCCATCTTTGGCAAGGCAATTCGCATATTAGAATTCTAAGAACTGTAAATTATTAGAGAAAATGGTGAGCCCATTGAAAAATTATGCTGAAGATAGCAATAAGAATTAGATGATGATCTTCCTTTGGTCTTTTTGAGCTTATTATTGCATTGCTTTGGGATTAGTAAGTCTTCTAAAGGCTTAAGTTTTGAGTTTTTGGTTGAATCGACAATATACTTTCTTTATAGTTGCTGAAATTGATTTCATGAAATTGAACGTTGATGATGTTCTTCAGAATTTGCTTATGTTCCATTTAGATTTTCTCAAGATATTGTTGAGGTTTATGGTTATCACAATTTGGTGTTATTAGTATTGTAGTTTCGGTGATTATTGAATCTAATTATGGGGTCATTTGGATGCATCCTCTGAAGGGATGTTTGAGCCCTAAAGGCCATTTTAATCTAAACAATTAGCTTTCATTTATTGTCAAGAAAAGAATGTAAACCCAACCTTTTCCTTTCGTTGGAGACATAATTTTTCATCTATAAGCTTTTTAATTCCTTCCTTTATATTCAATCACCACTTTGTGGTTGTCAATATGGCTCTGTTGTGAAGTTCGTTGATTTTTTGCATGGATTATTCGATAGTTGAGACCTATTTCTTTTAGTGGTGCCCACCTGTATGTATGGTTGTCGAATTTTTTAAATCTACAAAGTTATATGTATTATCCCACCCTTTCTGATAAAAAAAAAAGTAAATAAATAAAAACTCAAGTAACGTGTGATTTTGGGAACCAGTGCTGATAAGTCATCATATAATGAAATTATATTAAATAATCCTGACTTGGTGAGTAATATGTACCACATTTGATAGAATTGTCATCTTTAGGAGACGTAGCCAAGTTTTGCATTTTTTATTTTTTTTTGAAGGATAAATGATGTTACGACACCTAAATTTTTTGCTTGCTTGAAAATGTAAATATCATGATAAGTTAATAAACTATTGTTAGAGTGCAAGTACTATTATTTTTGGAAAAATTGATGTTTTTTTCTTTCAATTTTCCCGTTTATGGCCCATTATCAGGTCCACCATTTTTATCATCATCCCTATTGATTCCGTGATCAGGTGGGCCACAAAGTACAAGATAAGTATGTTTTCGATTACTTTAATGTATTTTGATGCAATATTGAGTTGAATTCCAATCTCTAACTCTGATACCAATTAATTTCTTTTTGCTATTTTGTTTTGCAGGTTTTAGGCATGGATGAATGGGAGCTATAGATTGTTGGATTTTATTTATTTATTTATTTATTTTTGAAACTATTCAATTTATTATTGTAAATATTATTCGCGGCGGCTCGATGCATGTGAAAGGGCCACATAGGCATGTATTTTTTTAAACGAAAACAATCACTAGGCACAATCTACTTCCTAAGAGGAATGTGAAATCAGGTGGGCCTTGACCAAAAGTCTAGCGGGCCTTGACCAAAAGGGTCAATGATAAGGTCCATCATTTTATGGAATTAGGAGTATGTACATGTAGGTTAAGTTGTGATTCTAGAGCCACCAAACGCACTCCCTTCAATCCAGCTATGTGCCTAAATGCTAATTAAAGTGTTAGTAAAGTTAAATCAGACCCACATGGATTAAGACATTTAAGTTTAAATATGCTTTGGATCCAAAAATTCAAATACCACAATGTACCGTACAAACTGTTGGTAAATCCCACATGAAGCGGCGGCCAGGACAACCGCCAGTAAATCCCACATGCAGCAGTGGCCAACACAACCGCCAGTAAAGGGAACATGACTGCCGGTAAAGACTTTACCAACCGAGGCTTTACCAGCTATTAGCTAACCACAGGCAAAGGCTTTGCCGACGGTTTTGACCGTCGGTAAAGGTCAATTTTCTTGTAGTGAAACCAAATTGCAAAACAGCCAAAAGCGTACAAACAACTTATCACATAAAGAAAAAATTTCATACGCCGCAGAGTGTGATGGAACGATTAAACTGTCCAAATTATGGGTCCCATTTTAGATGTTTAATGAATTAAAAATTACACTCATTTAGTTCTCTGACTATCAGATCGGTGGACATTGACTGAATAGTTGAAAATAAAGAATATTCAATGGTCCTATTTCAACAATGAGAATCCACAAATCAGAGGTTAGGATTGTTGGCAATCTGATTTAGCAACAATGGGTTCCATATTTTAGACCGTTTGAACCATAGTTTGCAAACTAGGCAAGTTGACCTGGACTTGGCCCAATCATCTGGCCTTGGTCATTAACCGGGTCACTGGATTATGTGACTCGGGCATGCTTTTTCAAGTTAAGCATGACTTAGTTGATCCGATCAAGTCAAACAATGTGGAATAGTTTTAATCAATGGTAGTCTTAATTTTAGAAGGAAAATGATAGATTAGAAGGCAAAAGATAATATTTTTTTCTTTCTTTCTTTTGCTTTTAGTCCTTTTAGCCACTTTCTCTATTTCTAATTTTTGAGTCTTATCATTTGTCCTTCCCTTTCTCTGACTTTCAAAATTTTAATTTCGTATCTTTCTTTTATTTTATTTTTAAAATTTCCTTTTTTTGGGATTTTTACCTTAAAATTTTTTGAATTTTTATTTTATCTAATATTGTTTATATTCTAATTATTAATATATCTAATTGAGTCAAACATGGACTGGATGAGTCATTGACTCGACCTAAAGTAAATTGGAACATTAAAAACTACTACAAGCTTCATCTCTTGGCCTTAATTAAGAGATTTAGTCTATCATAGATATGATTGAACTAAACTTATATATATATATATATATATATATATATATAAGAAACTTAGAACCGAAAGATTAGAGAAGAAGAACGTCTCTATAGATGCTCTGCTACTCCTGCTCTTTTTTCCAAATCCTAAATTGTATTTAAAATAATCTAAAACATCTCTTTAAATAGAGAAAATCGACATTGACTTTGAATTTATGCAATTTTGTTATGCTTCAGTCGCACCGACAATCATCATTGGTCATACCGAGTCCAGCCGAATATTCCTTTGACCGCAGTCAAATTTCATCGAAATCTATCTGAAGTTTGTGTCGGTTAGTCAAGATTTTGGATTTTTTAACTATTGTTTAGGTCATTCACATGATGGACAGTTAAGTTAGGTGGGGTCCTGTCAAAATCAAGTCCATTTAGTTTTAATTGTGTGTATGCATTACTCTACCAAAAAAATGAGGTTTCCTAAGCTACAAAGGTGTATATGAATTATCTACTCACCATGCATATGTCAAAGGAGCACATGTGTTCAATATAGTCCATTAAATAGGTGGGCCCAAGCATGTAATTCTCTTATTTGCCCAAAGTCCAATTCAAAACCTAAATATAAAGACCTTATGGAATCTGAATATGGTCGAATCCAAATCTTGGTCGTTAAGAACAAAATTCGAAGTGGAAAAGGCCTGGACCCACCAAGACCTGGTCCTAATGAGCAACTCAAATTCGAACCCTTAACACTCCTATAGATAGAACAAGTTCAGACCCTAATGCATCATTCAAAGTTACCTGTAACACCAAGATGAAACTACTAAGATGCATGCAATATAAAACATGCTTTTACATTTGTAAAACTGAGTAAAATCATTCTTAGAAACTCTAAATTTACCTAATGTGGATAGCATGAATTTCGAAATGTCTTAACTTTAGTAGTGTACTTTGTTCCAATAGAGCCATCTTATGAAATTGGGTGCCTTTAATCTGTTATGAAACATGAATTTTCGATAGGATCGACACCCTGGTCAGTTTGATTGAGTAATTCTTAATTTTCCCTAATTTCCTGCTGGATTGTTATTTTTTTGGATTTTCGATTCTATCAAAGGAGGCTTTGATCATATTGACAAGCCATCAATAGTTGTCGATCCTATCAAAAGTCCTATCAATGGTTTGCACAACTTCTTTGTAAGTGCGCATTTTTGTTTCTAATTCTGCATGCGAGTTATATAAACGGGTGTAATATGGGTTTAAGGTATAGGAAGCTTGTTCTAGAGAAGGCTAAGGCTTGGAGAAAGGGGATTTAGGGTTTTCTACTCTACAGTTTGCATGTAAGTTAATTCCATCTCTTGTAATTTTATTTTCATAATGGATTGCCTATCACTTTGTCCTGTACTTTTTTCCCTTGAGGATTTTTCCACTTAAATTGCGGTGTTCTTTGTGCATACTCGAATATTATATCTCCTTGCTTATTTAATTCACATCTAGGTGATGCTTTTGTGCCCAACAAGTGGTATCAAAGCAATAAGATTATCAGTTGGGGTTTCAAATTGAATTTGAAGACATGACATTGAAGGGGATGAATGTTAAATTCACGATGGAGAAATTTACAGGTAAAAATAATTTTGAACTATAGAGAGTGAAGATCAAAACCATTCTAATTCAACAAGGGTTACTACAAGCTCTCTTTGGAAAAGCGAAGAATCCTGATACTATGAACAATGAATAGTGAGATAAACTAGATCAAAAGGTAATTAGAACAATTCAATTGTGCATAACCGATGAGGTTCTCTACAATATCATTAGTTGGACAACTGCCGCAGGATTGTGGGTGAAGTTGGAAAGCCTCTAAATGACCAGATTTCCCTCCAATCGTCTATTTTTAAAGAAGCAATTATATAATTTGAAGATAACAGAAAAGACAAATCTCAATGAACATATCAACAACTTCAATAAAGTACTTTAAAAATTAATGAGCATGAATGTGAAGATCAACAAGAAAGCTCAAACTCTATGTTAGTGCACTTATTTGTGTACCCTGTTAGTCAATCACACGTGTCTATGTGTCAAGAACTAAGTTGAGCCCTTAGAAGATGAAGATCGAAGACACATGAAGACTGTAGCATTAAGGAAGTGAAGAACAAGTAAATGAGGTGCCTCGGTGACCTTAATCTTGATCCAAAACAACCCTTGAACCTCTCGATAATCGTGACCCTAATAAACTTTATGAAATTGCATGTAGGGAGCCCACGAGCTATGCGTGGAAGCTTGACGGAGCTAAGGAATTATGGCTATGTCCTAGAGGGAGATGATTAGGACTAATTAAAAATTATGCTTTTTAAAATATAATTTCTTAACTTAAATTAATATGCAAATTAAACTAAGTAAGACATTTAACTCTAAGGCTTCCAAGCTAATATATGGTCCAATTACATAGATTACAAAGGATGTGACAATTAAGCAACTAGTCTATAAACATGATAGTGTACATGTGTATCTAGGATGTGCTACCTATTAACTCCTAGCATTCATCTAATTACGCATACATATAATTAAACATTCATTACATAAGCATAATCAAACAAGTGCTCAAATACAATCCCAAACACAAGCATATATAGTGATTCAGTTTCCCTATTCTACTCTTTGCAGACGCACTCTCTCCTAAAGTGTATGCCGGTATTCAATATCTTAGAGGTTTTAAATTAGGTTCGCCTCTAACCATTATAATCTTATACAAGGACTAGCCCTTTAAGAGATTTACGTGATTTTTTATAGGATAGCCACGAACCTTGGTCCTACCCAAGAACCTATACGTACACACCTATGTTAGTGGCCTACACAAGGACTTAATTTAGGTCCTACAAAAGACCTAAGGTCCTACATACGAACCTTATGAAATTTGGCAATCAAACTCTTATACTCAATCCTACACAAGGAATGAGTGTACATGGACTCTACAAATGACAATCTTACTTGTTGGATTGAGCCCTGTTGATATGTCGTATTGGGTTGCTTGATCGATGCTCTTATATGCTTTAATCAGCTCCCATTCGGTCCACCAATCATGATACTGATGCTTTTCTAAGGCTTCACCTCTAAGATTAAACACCTTGCATGTGGCGCTCCTTTGAGGTGATCAAGGTGATGGGAGTTGGGTAAATCTCCTACAACTAATGATAGGGTTGGGTTCCTAGTAGGGATTCATATAGATGGTCATTTTAGAGGTTATTTAAACAAATGATATACCTATTAGGTTTAGTCTAACCTCTAGAGAATGTGAGATGTTAAGTTCTTTTATAAATGGAGCATTTGAATGCTCATAGAGTGATGAACCACTTGGAAGATGACACTAATCTCAATGGGTGAGATACTACAAGGATTTGAAAGTATTAGAACACTCTAGGATCTTTTTTCTCACTCAAAACTGTCATTTCTATAAAGATCCGGTTGCAAGACTTATATGAAAAATGCTACAATGGATCTATAATGGCTAGTATTCGGTCAGACCGAACATAGGGTCGGTCTGATCGAAACTAGCAAGGTAGGGTCAATTCGATCAAAACTACTAGGATAGTCATTTCTAAAAACTGTAGGTTCAAGCTTAAGTTGCATCAGAGTTGGCTTTGGTCACACTGAAGGACTTTCCGACAACAACCAAATTACATAAATTTCAGGGCTTTTCTTGTTGTCCTGTTTTGAGCACCTTCGGTGGGACTGAAAGTTGTTGAAATTGTTATAAATCCTAGCATAACATGTTCAAATGAATTCTTACGGTTTTGGATGATCAAACAAGGTTTTCCTATTATGAATGGATCATTTAGATGTATGTTATTTTGGACCTAAAGGGGGTCTAAGGTTATGATACACCAGCATGTCTGTTTCTTCATTCCTTGATTCTTCATCTCTTAGTGCCTTTGGTGTTTGTTGTCTTCTAATGGAAGGTCACCCACTAACTGACACATAGACCCACGTGATTGACAAATAAGGTACAAAAATAAGTGCACTACACTTTGTGTGGTCATGCTTTAGTCTTAGGAGCCTTATTGAAACATAATAAGATAGGATATAGAGGTCTCGAGCTACTAGAAATCAAATTGCCCAAATCAACAAACTCAGTGGTGTGCTTGAGCAAAGCTTGATCAAGTCAATCGATCGAATATGACAAAAATTTATCAGCAAGCATTTGACTTAAATATGATTTAGTTCGAGCACTCTAAGTGTGAGCTCAACCAATTGAGGAATCTTTGATTCCTCTCCAACGATTGAACATGATCGATCGAACATGGCCAAAATAGTCCAGCAAGTTCACTGGACCATTTTCAGCCTAACTCAATCGATCGAGGGCCAGGCTTAATTTCTCAAGCCTAGCCGTTTGAGATCTGTTGGTGTCCTTTTGTTATATATATATTACATTCAGATCTTTGGGCATTTTATGAATTTTGGCATTTTGGAGACTCTAATGCATCTCAAGCTCTATCAAACCTCTTAGGCTCTATATTAATGAGATCCATGCTTTCTTCTTAGTGATTCTTCATTATAATGAGCATTCCATGCTCCTCTACAAGAAGATCATGATCTCAAGCATTCTCTATAATTTAAGCATCAATTCTATTAGTAAATCCTAATGTCTATCAACCTCTAGAGTGTCCATTAAGGAGAATCTCATAGGAGTTCAACTTTTCATTAGTTATAGAAGATTCTACCCAACTCCAATCACCTTGGTCACCTCAAAGGAGCATTGCCTGTAAGATGTTTAATATTGGATATGAAACATTGACAATGCATCAACATCAACAATTGAGAGAGCAAAATAGGGGCTGATTGAAACACAGAAGAGCATCGATCAAGCATCCCGATATGTTACGTTAAAGGGGCTCAATTCTAAAAGTGTCAATTAATGAATCTATACTCTCTTTCCTTGTATAGGATTGAAAGTAAGAGTTTGTAACCAAAACTCAATTGGTTCTTGTGTAAGACTTAGGCTCTTGTATAGGGCCGAATTTACCAAACATGAGTGTATACATGTTACTCTTCGTGGGAGCCTCTAATGAAAGAAAATGTAGGTCCTTAGACTAGGACTGAGGTTGTTGGTTATTTGATTAAAAACCAATTAAAGTCTCATGCAAGAGTGTACACTAGTTCCTTATGCAGGGTTATAAAGGTTAGATGTGAACCTGACTTAAAACCTCTGATAGTGAAATTCGATACACTCATGGGTTGAGTGAGTCTGCCGGAGCAGAGTAAGGAAACCGAACCACTATACATGCTTGTGTTTAGGATTATTATTTGAGCACTTGTTTAATTATGCTTATGTGTTTGATTAATGAATTATATGTATGCATGATTAGATGAATGTTAGGAGTTAATAGTTATCACATATTACAGATTTAAGGCCAGTATCCTAGACCTTACCGTTCCTTAGACTCCCGCAATCCTCCCTATCAAATTTCGGCAACCCGCGACTTGTAATCAGTATTTATGCATGACCTTAATTCATATCCCATAGATCTGAGTCGACTCGACCCGATACTTGTACCATTGTGACAGCATCATCTCCGTGGTTCCAACACCGCGACTTGCGCATCGACGCGATACCCAGGCTAGGAGTTGTGGGCCAATTTTATGAATTTCGAGAGAATCTCTACCTAATCTATCACATTAATCAATCAAGTACACATCCCATCATAACCCATACCTATCCCATCCCTCTCTAACCAACAAGGCATGACACCCATCTCTCTCTTCCCCAAAAGTCAACACAACCTATACCTCTCATGTCATTCTTCTTATACACCCATCCCTCTCTCCTTACATCTCCCATCCTTCACTCCATCTCATTCCATTCTCTACCATTTTTCCTAGCAACCAAGAGAGAAAAAGACTAAGGAGATAAAGGAGAAAGAACCTAAGATCAAGACCCACCTTCCTACCACTAAATCCCCCATCCAACCCTTCAATTTTCATCATCCTCCATCAAAGAAGAAGCCAAGTAGCTAAGAAAGCCATAGAACCAAGAAGAAGTGGAATCGGTGGGTGTTTATAGGACTAGATTTATGATTTTGATGATGGGCCAAGTGCGGCCTACCGATTGATGGTATGGATCTCACTTTGGACCCTAAGTGTGGTCGATGGCCCACCATGATTCATATATAATTTCCGTGATGGGGCAATTCTCCATGGACCCCATCATGATGTTTAGTTTGATTTTCATTTCAAGAAGGTCATTTAGACCTTGTATTTGTTGGTGGGAAAAGGATTTCCATGGATTTGATGATTTAAAGGCCCACATTCAGTGAGATCCAATTGATGTATGTATTTTAATTGCTAGAGGAGCTCATAGTGGCGGAGCTCCTCCACTACACGTCTCTCTCTCTATCTCTCTTTTTCCTAGGTTGCTGGACCACCCATTGGACTTGTAGGGACGATCTAGACCGTCCAGCAGGTGGATTGGCCTTGCTGTCCACCCTGCTGGACTGTCGGTCCAGTTGGGCTGTTTGGATGATGGGAAAACACCAATATCAGCTTGATCTTTAGCTGTGTGGACCCGCATGGACCCCACTGTGATGTATGTATTTGATCCCCGCCATCCATCCTCAATATCATGATCCAGAGGGCAAGATGGGCCGTGATTTGCTGCACCTACTGCTATTCAGTAGCAGGCATTGCTGTCAGGTAAAACACAAATATCAGCTTATTTTAAAGCTTCTTGGGGGCCCACTGTGAGGTGGCCAACTGATGGATGAATAAGATCTTCCATGTGGGCTCCGCCTGCCTTATATATATATTATATATATATAAAGAAAAAAAACACCAGCGTTGACGCTGGTTGGGCAGCGTAAGAGTTGTTATTGCTGTTAGCGCCAACAACTGACACTGCTGCCTACTGGAGGGACATGGGTGGGGCTACTGCTGGCCCCACTGTGGTGTACATGTTCCATCCACACCATCCATCTGCAATGGTGTAGATCGAGTGTTTCTAGGGGTCCCACCTGCTACACAGCTACTGTATTAACGTCAGCAAGCTCTGTGGGTATGATCATGAGGTATGTGTTATATCTAAACCATCTATCTGTGGGTCCCACTAGATATATAGCTAATATATTGACGTCAGCAAGCTTTTTGGGTCTGATCATGAGGTATGTGTTATATCCAAACCATTTATTTGTGGGTCCCACTAGATATATAGCTAATGTATTGACGGGTCTGATCATGAGATATGTGTTTTATCTCTACCGTCCGTCCATCTAGATGAGAGACCCACCATGATAGATGTGTTTTATTCACACCGTCCATCCATCTGGACGTGTGGGGCCCGCTGATGAATGTGTTTTAACTCCACTGTCCAGATGGGACGGTGGGCCCACCATGATATGTGTTATATCCTCACCGTCCAATGCACGGGACTGTGGAATCCACTGTGGGATATGCATTGTATATCCAGGCTATCCATCTGGTGGGGCCCATCATGACGTGCAGGGCCCACCTGCTGTATACAAGGCCTACCTGTTACATGTGAGGACCACCAGCGGTATGTGTAGGTCACCTTGAGACCCACTGATGTACAGGCCCTCCATGAGGCCTATTGTGATGTATATAAGGCCCACATAATGAGGCCCACTTAATGTGTATGAGGCCCTTGTGTGAGGCCCATTGTAATTGTATGTGAGGCCCATTGGGAATATATGAGGCCCACCATAATGTATGTGTGATATACACACCATTCGTCCATTTTCAAGGCCATGGCCCCCATCGTCTTGAGAGGCCCACCATGATGTATGTGTTATACGTCTAATTATGGGCTACCTTGTGAGGCCCGCATTGATGCATGTATTATACACACTGTCCATCCATTTTTTCAAATTAGTGTAAGGGCCAAAGGCCCCGATGTGATTCCGATTTCTATCCTAAATGGACCGCGCATTAGGAGACAATAGTGGTTAAATGTCCACCGTTGTAAACCTCCCCAGGGCCCATTGTTAAGCCCACTTCTACCCTTACCCAGAGGGCTAACCCAAACTATTGGGCCCCCACGTATGTTAGTAACACCCATTGGGCTAACCCAAACTGTTGGGCCCCATTAATGATAATGCTTCCCACCATGATTGGTAGTAACCCAAACCTTAGAACCTACCTTGTTATGTAGTCATAAGAATCACCTCTCACCGTAAATGGAAGAATATGTGGTACCAGATTTGGTATATCCACTGTTAAAGCCTATCTCGAATCGTGGGTTAGATCCACCATCCTTGCAAGGGACCCTGCCTTAGGATATACGATATGCTAATATCTTGAGTAAGATATGATAGTCTAACATGGGCCATTCCATATAGACTTCTATATGTCTAGTGGGGCATAGTGTTTAGCCCCTACTCTTGTAAGTAACATACCGGTTAAGGCTGATCATCGCATGTTATATTTGATAATCATGCTAGTGTACTTAGTCTAGTAGGACACACTAAGAACATGCTTAGTATTGCATCATGATACATGCCCATATGCATCAGTTGTATGCGTGTTATGAGGAACAATTGATCATAGCATATGCCAGTGGGTTGAGACATTTATGGGACTCCTTGTGAGACGGAGTGCCCCACATGATCGGGCGGTATGCATAAGACTGATGCATGACTAGATGGTTGATTCATGCATCTCGCATTTGTGTGACATGATGACTGTACGCTTTAGTGACATCAACGTGGCCTCCACAGGCACATCATGGATGACTGGATTAGATACCGAAAATATTTGGTTCTAGCACTGTGGGCACATAGGATGTGGGTGAGAGTCCTAAAACCCTTTTGGTACCAGGAGATACTCTAATGCCTAGATCGAGTGGATACATGAGCGCACGAGTGCCAAATATGAGTAGGCCGGGTCTCCCAATATGTCGTGGTCGATTAGAAGGGGGTGTGGCCTTATCCGCCCGATTGAGGGGGTTGTAAGCTAGGCTGAGTTTGACCAGCTCGCAAATGGGTCCGTTATCCATGAGCCAGGTAGGTATTGGTAAACTACTAGTTAAGCGAATAGTGTGGTCTCTTTCACTCGCTGGACTATGCGGCTAGGGAGGTGGTAGCCAGTGCGGAGTGTATTAGACCTCGATGATATCCCAGAGAGGAGCTGTATTGATATACGTACTTGATATGAGGATTGCCATGTTTTCTTTACATCTTACATATGACATTGGGCTACATAGGCCTTACATCGCATGGCCTTGGTATGAATAATAACATTCATGGACTTGCCAGTATTTTCATTTACTTTGATATTGTATGATTGGTACATGCATTGCGCATACACACACACACCCTCTAAGCTTTTCGTAAGCTTATGCACGACCGTTGCATGCAGGTGATGTTGGATCGTAGCAACGTTGAGGCAGGAGCGTGTGACAGGTCATCTTGGAGCTTTCATCTATCTTTGTATTTTCCTTTCTGCATTATACTCAAAGTTTTTGATATAGTGGATATGTGGTGATGTTGTTTTGTGACTTGGTTATGCTTGTGATTATGCTCTTTTACAAAAAAAATCAGACTGAAAATTTGTAACGCCCTAAAAATCGGGTGTCGAGCAAAGCTCAACTCTCGAGTTTCAACGCATCACTTATGCAACATAGATTATGATGATTATGATGAGTGCATTCAAACATGAGTGGGATTATACTAAAACAACATATTATACTCCAGGGATAACTAAATTGAGCAAGCAGAAGGCTGTGATAGATATATAAAGTATATAAGTGGTTTTAAATCCCCAGACTATGAATATGTAACAGGGCTGAATATATACAGATTTTGTATCAAATTATACAAAATACCAAAATGTAAATGTCCAACTAATCCGTAAATCCCTATAATCTCGTTGAATCGGTACGAGGTCTACATAGACCCGCCTGAGAGCTGAACGTAGGAGAACTCTCCCTCGTCTTTGAAGTTCATTTCAGGTGCATAGACCCCGTCATTACCCGCATCTAAACCAGAGTCTGGGTGGTGTTTTAAAACACCATTCCAGGTGGGAATGAGTAGCTAATTCAGTGGAACTATAAAGTAAAGGTTAACATGTTATCAACTCAGTTAAGCAGTAATGATAAAGCATTACAACAATTATTCCTAGGTACTCTGGTTAATACAAGGAAGATATGTTATAATGATGTATGCCCTTGCCTGCACCCCCTCTGCAATATCATCTCACGATCGCGACATGCACCCCTTCCTCTGTGCTCAACTCCAACGCCAAAGGCACATGTAAATGCGGTGCATGTACGTGATTAGCCAAGTTCTTAATTAAGCTTATTCATACAATAGGTTTGGAAAGCTAAGGTACCTCCCCTTTACATCATTTGACCCAAACGATGATCCATCTAGGGTCGTCAATCTTAATTAACCACATATGATAGGCAAGTTATAAGGCAATGTCACCCCTGATTTAAAAGAGCAGTGGATAGGCAAGTTCAGGTCACTACGAAGAGGCTCGTCACCATCAGCGTAGGCCTTAGTTTATACTCGAGGTCACTACAGGAAAGGGTCGTCACCTTAGCGTAGGCCGACAGCTCGAATATAATGTCTTATACCACCGTATTTGGCCTACGAGTTTCAGTTGCTCATTGGTTACTAAGGGGAGGCTCGTCGCCCCAGCGTAAGCCGACAACTCGACTACGGTGTCCCATACCACCATGCCCAGCTCATGAGTCTTAGCGGATCAAGGTACCAAGGTTAAACGGGCTTTTCCCTGGTAAGTTTGGTACCTTAGGTTCAAGTAGTAGCATCCATATATGGTGAACATACATTAGGCCAATCGGGTTACTTGACAAGCTCGACTGGTATGAACGTACATTGAATTAATTGACATGAAGCGTATATGCACTCCTCGTGGCCTATCCACTGTCGATAATCAGTGTACGACTCGGATTCCTCGAACGTGTCTTATGTGGCGAAAACGACCTCGACCACTATTTCAGGAATCATTACCGATTGCCCGGACTATATTGTAGCCCCAATCACACTTCAAATACTATAGGCATTCGTATGTGCTAGTCAAAACAACATGTAATAACCAATTCAAATACAAATCTCATATAAGCATTTTAACGAATACATAGAGTATATGTTATCATACATAGGAATTCATTTATAAATCACGTAGTAGCAAGATAGATTACATAAAGGAAACTGTAACTATAGATAAGGTACTTGAGAATCCCATCTCAATGGCCTCATTAAATATAATTCTTCAAGCATTTACTCATTCAGGCATTTTATCAAACACTTAGACTACACATTACTAAATACATACGCTAGATTAGTTACGACATGAACTATAGCAATTTCCTACACAACGTAGGTTATAAAGCGTATAACAAACATGGATCTTCGATTAGAAATCATGACAAGCACAAATCAGAATTTCACACTCATTCAAACATTTTATAAAACACTTAGGCTACCTTTTACCCAATATATGAACTAGGTTAGTTACGGCATATATTATAGCAAATCATCACACATAGTAATCATAATACCGATGATAATCATGAATCTTACATTTACAGTCATGACGAACACAAATCATAATTTCATATTCATTCGAACATTTCAACAAACACATAGAATGCGTCTTTGAATTCAACATAGTTCACATATATAATATATACAAAGCATCGTAACTAGGATCATTTGGCAGCAATCAAGTTAGGCATAAATGTAACGCCCTGAAAATCGGGGGTCGAGCATAAACTCAACTCCCGAGTTCCAACACATCACTTATGCAACAAAATGAATGATGATTGAATGTTGACTGTATTAGAGTAGTGAACATGAGTGAGATTAAGCCAAAACAACATATCATACTCCAAAGACAGTTAAATTTGTAAGCGGAAGACTGTGATAGATAGATAAAATATATAAACTGTAGTGAGTCTTCAAAGTGTGATAAGGTTACCAGGTTAAAGAATTACAAGTATAATTTCAAATTATACCAAGTTGTGGAAATGTAATGTTTTCTATTCCAAATACCATAGCCCCGTCAATACAATACTAGGTCTTCATAGACCTGTTAGAGATTTACATGTAGGAGAACTCCCCCTCAACATCATAGTAGTAGTTCGGCTCTGCTTCACAGCATCGCCATCACCTGAAACTCAACAAATCTGGTTGGTGTGTACAACACCATCCCATAACGTGGGAGTGAGTGATCAACTTAGTGGAACAATAAAGTATAGGTTAACATGTTATCAAAACAGTTAAGCAGTAATGATAAAGCAGTACAATCAACAATTCTAAATACTCTTATTAATGCAAGTATGAATGTAGTCATGATGTATGCCCTTACCAAACCACCCTCATGCAACACCATCTTACGTTCGGGATATACATTCATCCCTCAGTGCTCCGCATCTACCAGGCACATGCAGTGCGATGATGAGCATGATTACCGAGTTGTTATTAGTCCATTTCAAACAGTAGTATTGGGAAACTAAGGTACCTCCCTTGTATCATTCACAAACATGATCCATTCTAGGGTCGTCAGTCCTAGTAAATCTCATACGATAATGTGTTTTTAGGTCGCTGCAGAGGCTGCCAGGACTATTACGCACAATGGTTACACCACTCCCCCATCACCTCTTTAACGGTTTAGGCTCACCGCAAATTTAGAGTATGCTGTGGTCAGTACACGACTCATTACACCACTGGATCATACATTTGAATCATTACCCTAAGAAAGCATCAACATATGGAATCACTTTTTGGATAGGATGATTTTGGATCATACAATGTAAACATGAATTTAAACATACGCATTACATAGATACAATTAGTTGAGCATATGAAGTACAACACAAGCATGAATCCTAATCACTGATTTCTAAAGAAAGTATACACATAGTTACAGGAGTTGAGAATCATATCTCAACGCTCTTATGCATTACAATTTACTAACTATTACTCATTCAACATCTCAACAAACGGACTACCTACATCAACATACATGACATATGTTGGTTTAGCCAAATCCTTTCATTAGGGAGTTGCCCCAATTATAACACGTGTGCACCCACGACGGATAATTGTGGCAAGCATGAATCCAAGTTCCATATTCATTTAAACATTTCCACGAACACTTAGGCCACACATTGTAACCTATATAGTGTATATTGGTTGTGGCGTGATTTAGGGCAAATCCTTTCGTCAAGGGGTGTCGCCTAAACAACAATCATGTATCCATGACAATCGGTCATGGCGAGCATGAATGAGAATGCTATACTCATTCAGTCATTTTCACAAACACTTAGAATACACTATTTCAACGTATAAAGTGTATATTAGCAAAACATGTTTTAGGACGAACCCTTTCGCTAAACAAGTATTTTATCCATATATATTATATTCATACAACAAATAATCTCTCTCAAAATTTAGGGTATTTTCTACGAATACCTAGAATATATAAAAATATTCTACGTCTTTAATCATATGGAATGAGAGATTGCATGTAGATCATGAATCTTCATTTTTATATAGAAAACCATAAAATCTAACCACAATGAGTCGATAGGCTTGCTGTAAGCCCAAGGCCATGGTATATTTCTTAGGTTATAGCCAAAAGTTGGTTGTTACCTAGAAATGGCCAATGGATCTCATCGGAGGCCTCTTCTCTTTTCAAACGCATACGGTCTAAGGTCGTGTCAAGAAATCACCGGGAAAGCGATTAGAACTGAGTGATGGAGCATGTATACAGAACAGAGAGAAGAAAAGTTCCCACACTTTCTCTCTCTTTTCTCTCTTCTCAATCGACAATGGATCCTATATGAAATGCTAGGTCAACGGAGGAAGGGCCTTTCAGGTCGAACTTGATAGAACCTTGGATGGATCGATTACGATTCCCGGATCAGGACCGGTTCAACGGTCGATCTCGATCGGAGGTCATCGAAATTTTTTCCCGATCACTTGATCGGTCGGGTTGGGCCCCGTAAGTGACAAGTCTCGACCGAGATATTTATTTTGTAAAGAAAACAAGTGAGAACTCTTTCGGACTTAATCCGAAGGACCTTGTCTGGATTTGATTTCCGAGATTTGAGGTGGTCCTAATTCCTCAACTTTGTATTATTCAAACTTTCGATGTGCGGTCCAGGATCACTGACACGGATTAGGGTAAATGATTCTACAAGTTTTGGGTCTTGGATCGTATTTAAAGTAATTTAAATTTCACAAGCTTGCGCTAATTCTCGCCTAATTTCTGAATAGTCCGTAAGCCCGAGGTGGTACTTATCACTATAAAGTGATCCAAGTTATACTACTTAACTAGTTTAAGATAGTTCATATTTTAAAGGTATTCAAGCGTTTTCACAGAGGTTTTCGCTTGGTCTAAGTTGTGCATTTTTAGATACTATTAGGACTTAATTTTTAAGATAGTTGTCAAGCCCAATAAGCCGGTCATAACCATATAGTTTTGCTCGACCCTGTGTTGGCAAAAATCTGGGAATTCATTCAAAGCCAATTATCCTAAAGGATTTATAGTCTGCCCGTAAGACGTCTAACTAAGTCCTTTGTACACGAGGTATGTGAAAAAAGTTGCTAGGACTGTTATTAAGAATCATTAGGATTTCTTTGATCAAGGTGGTCAAGGGTGTGATTTGTAGAAGCGAAATGGGACAGCGGTTTTAAATTGGTTTTTCCATAACCAAACGTTTCGTCTCTCTTTTCTCTCCTAGTGGTTGAAATTTGTATGGAATGAGAGAGGGGTAGGTTTAAGGTTTTTAAGTAAACACTAAGTTCGGCACAACGACAAATATAACATGATATAGGTTAGTTTCAATGTTCTCCCGAGATCCCAAGCAGCTTAGGGTTAGATTTCTTGAGACCGATCCTAAGTTTTTAAGAAATGTTAAGTTAGCGATTCTAATAGTGGAGGACCTGTCTTCTCCTCTCTCTTCTCTTGCTAGGGTTGAAATTGTATGGAATAGAAGGGTAGTGGTTCAAGCCAATTTACTCAAGGTTATGATTGAGTTCATATTTTCATCGAGGTTTAGTACTTAACTAAATTATGCCCTCAGATGATTGTGAAATTTATGGATCGATGGTAATGGAAGGTCCTAGTCATCGCTTTCGACGCCCTTTCTCGGTGAGCAGGAACTTTTAATTCAGTTTTAAGTATATTATTTTTATTATTTTTTAGTAGTTATTCATCAAGTATTCTACTTCACCTCTATCAAATATTCATTCTTAATTTCTAGAGATGATTGTAGAAAAATTCTAAAAATTTTGTAGGAGCAAGTCTAGTTTCAAACTAAATTTTAATGATTTAAGATTCTGAGTTGTACTTAACTAAATTTTTCATGTTAAGTTAGCGATTTATAATAGTTCTGCAGGTCTCGTTAGCATTTCAGTTGTCAAACAATGACCCATATTTAACTTGATTAAAATTTTTATTATATTTTTGTACTTATTTTTATATGAAATTATACTTATTGAGATTCAATCTGGCTTTTAAATCACTTAAATTGGAGTTATATCGAGGGAGATATGACTTTTTTAAGTCGGATTGAAAAACTACAAAAAATGGAAGAAAACGTCGCCGGGGGCGCTGGATGGCGAGGCTTCGCCATTTTGGCGATGCCATCGCTGACTCTCTATCTTGTCTTGTGGTGGTTTTGCCACTCGATATTTGAAATGCGTGTATTTTGGGAACCAGAATGAGTTATTTGACATGCAATATATGTTTTTGGTGTAGGAGAAGCTGCTCTATCCAAATAACCTATTTATTTCATGAGATTCTAAAATATTAATGGTAAAAAACCTATTTTATTTATTTATTTATTATTTATAGTAAATTTTAGTTTAAGTATTGTTCCTTATCACCTAAACTTTAGGATTTGTGCCTAACATGAAAGTACTTAGAAAAGTTTGAAGAATAAGGTGGTGAAAGGTGAGATTTCGAAGGAAATGGGTTAAAAAAGGGATTTTACACTTTGGGGTTTAGTTCTGAGAAGTTAATAATGTGTTAGGATTGACCTATTGCCTAAGGATGTCTAATTCCAGGTGGCAAAAATCTGGGGTGTTACAAAATCCTCCTTGTAGGATCCCAGTCTCAAACATGGCATATGGGTGTTGGGAGGTGAGAATGGGGTACTACGGAGGCTATCAGCACCAGATTCAACAATTGGGAAATCCGTGAGCTCGGTTTTCGAGTTTGAGACATGACAACGGGCATGTACACTATTAATTATAGACTAGTTGTTTAATTGACATATATATAGTTAACGTGATTAGACCCTTTATTGGCTTGGAAGCTTTAGAATTAATTATCTTACTTAGTTTAAATTGGCACATTAATTTAAGTAAGCAATTATGTATTAAAAATGCATAAATTTTATTTGGTCCTAATTACCCCTCTCTAGGACCACCTTCATTGTATAGTTTTGTCAAGCTGTCGTGTGTAGGCATGGTATCTCACACCACGTGCAATTTCACCCCTATCCTGTTGAATTCTCCTCCAGAGTCCTACAAGAATCTCATAGACACTCTATGCCAAGGTAGAGAGACCATTGATGTCGAAATCCTTATCTCAACCCTTCGTTCGAAGTAATTGAGAAAAAAGAACGGTGGCGAGGGTACCTCTCCGGATGCACTGGTTGTTAGGGGAAGAACTTTTGAGTGGGAGAAGGAAAATTCACGATCGAGACTCAAGTCTAAGGGTAAGGACAAGATGAAGTACTGGAATTGTGGGAAAACTAGACATATGAAAAATGATCATTGGTCCTCTAAAATCCAAAAGGATGAGAACCCAAATAATTGACTAAAGAGGCCAATTAACGGAATCCCGTGAAGGTTCAGATGATGTGATGTATTATTGGTGTTCAAAATGGGTCATTTCTATTAGGAGTGGATTTCAGATAAGATAAATTTGTATCATATGACCCCTCATTAGAGTTAGTTCATCATATGTAGTGAGTATGATGGTGTTCTAGTTCTTATGGGTAATGATCATGTCTATAAGATGATTGGAATTGGATCCATTAACATCAGAATATTTGATGTGGTGGAGCATATTTTGACTGATGTGAGGCATGTTACAGATTTGAAAAAAAAATGATTTCTTTAGGTGCTCTGGATGCACTAGGATGAGAGTTCACCAGCCATGATGGTATCCCGAAAGTTTCAAAGGGTGTACTCACCATTATAAAGGCACAAATAAGTGAAAATCTTTACAGGTTGATCGGGAATCTACGTTTGCACATGTGTGAGGCCACATGAGTGAGCGTGAAGGTACTCTTATACCATGGTTTAATCTTACTTTCTAACATTTTGATTTGAATGTATGTGAGCATGGTATATATGGTAAACATATGAATCAGACTCTTTTAGAGAGGGTTTGAAGTATGTTGAGTAACGCTGCATTGAAAAATAACCTATGGGTTGAGGCGTTAACATGCCTTACTATTTAGTGAATTGGTCCCCATCTATGACTATTTATTGTAGGATTTCTTAAGTAAGATGCAGTGGTCAAAAAGTAAATTACTCATGGTGACATGTATTTGGTGGTGCTTAATCTTATGTACCGTCTGTTGAGAGAGATAGGCTAGACCAAAGGGAAAAAAATGTACCTTTGTTAGCTACATTGAGGTATTAAGGGATACATGTTGTATGAACAGTCACACAAAAAATCATAATAAACCAGGGCATTAAGTTTGGTGAGGGTTCCTTGCTTCGTAAGGCTGAACACAAGGAAACGGAAAAATCCGTGGTGATTAATGTCAAAATAGATGAGGGTGAGACACTTGAAGGAGTCAAGCCATAGGAAGAGGTATAGTAACAGGTGGAGCCACCACTAGCAAGGAGAAATTCACCGCGAGATCGCAAATTATCATTGAAGTATAGAGATGACTCAATATTACATTCACCCTTGTTACGAATAAGGGAGACCTGTCAACTTTTCGAGAGGCTCTTGATGACGTAGATGTAGATAAATGGATGGTAACAATGTAGGACGAGATGGATTCTTTATATAAGAATGAAACATGAAAGTTGGTGGAGCTTGCCACTGGATGGAAAGCGATCGAGTGCAGGTGGGTTCGTTAGAAGAAATATGATTAGGTATAAGGGTAGATTGGTAGTGAAGGGTTATGCGCAAAAGGAGGCTGTCGACTTTAGTGAGATTTTTACACCTATCATCAAGCAGGTATCTATCATGTTTATGTTAGTACCGATTGCCTAATATAATCTTGAACTAGAATAGTTGGAATGTTAAGGCTTCTTTCCTATATGAGGAATTAGAAGAGCAGATCTACATGAAGCAACCAGAAGGGTTCAATTTACAAGGTTCAGAGAATAAGGTTTGTAAGTTAAGGAGATCGTTATATGCTTTGAAATAGCCACCTAAGCAGTGGTATAAAACGTTTGATTCTTTCGTGTTGAGCCGATAGTTAATTATTGTGTTTATTTTAGATCACTAAATGATGAGGAATTCATTATCCTAGTATTATATATTGATGATATGCTTATTGCCAACCATAACATATCTAAGATCAACATATTAAAGACTTAGTTATCTAGGATATTCGAGATAAAAGATCCAAATGTTGCAAAGAGGATTGTCACTACCCAAACTCGGAAATCGGGCTCACAAAATTCCTGATCGCCGAATCCGGTGCCGACAGCCTCCGTAGTACCCCATTCTCGGCTCTTAGCGCCTATACGCCAGATTCTGATCCTGGGATCCTACAAGGAGGATTTTTCAATGTACATTTAACTCATAATAAGCATAACCACAAGTTTGCCCAAGTCACAAAGATAACATCATCATCACATATCCACTAATATCATCATGACATATCCACTAATATAAACAGTTGAATACAGTGCTGAAAGGGAAATACATATGTCAAAAATCAAAACTTCATAAGTCCGATGCACGCTCCAAGCTCAATGCTGCTGCAACCTAACGCCACCTGCACGCATCTATCGTGCATAAGCTTATAAAAAGCTTAGTGAGCGGTGAAAGTGTGTGCACAAGGTAAGTGTCAAGTAAGCAATATCAGAGTAATTAGAGTAATCGGAAGTACTGACAAGTCCATGAGTCATACAATATCAGGGTACACAATGCAAATCAGCTATGCAAATGAAGTGTCAGAGTGAGCCAAGTATTAGATGTCGATGATACAATGCCATAAATCTGCAATATCGAAATAAGCAAAAATATACTGATAAGTCTATGAGTGTCATCAGCCGTACCAAGGCTATGCGATACAAGACATGAGTACTAACGGCCATATCAATGCAGAAACATGGTAACCCAAATGCTAAGTACTGTGGATGCAATGTAATATGCAGTGCGAATGAAATGACCAAGTTGGAGTGAAGTCAGGATGATAGTACATAGTATCGTGGGCTGCGGGGTCCACCACAAGAGACTTCTATCCAAACCAGTCCCATGCCTAAATTTGGATAGTCAGACTCAATGTGGTCAACTCCTGATCTTAGGTTAGTCGCGCGCCCAACCGAAATCCTGGCCATGCGAAGGTATACATAACAAATAGTTGCGCACCACCAGCCCGAGTGTATAGTGAATGAATGAATGAATGATATGCAATTCTTTCTCAATAAGTCCACATATCAGTACAGTTCCCCTCTGAGAAATCACCGGGGTCTATTACAATACAAACCAGATTGCCGCCCCATCGCGCGCAACAAGGTGGGTGGAAGAGACCTCACTATCTGCCTGCCAATATTGGGCCTGGCTCATTGATAGCAGACCCATTCCTCGAGCTGGTCAGACTCAGCCTAGCATTGCCCCCTCCTCTCGGGCAGGTAAGGCCGCACCCCCTCCCAACCGACCACGACACAGTGGGAGACGCGGCCTCCTGGTATTCGGCACTCGGGTACTTATGTACATCAAATAGGTCGCACCGATGGGCCTCATGTATATCAAATCGGGCCCACCCTTATGTATATTTGAGATCCGACCTATTCACAAGTTAACATAGATATAAATGAAGTGGAAACAATGTTGGGAGCTACGGTGGCCCATAAAAGTTTTGAACGATGGATGCCACGGTCCACTATTTAAATAGTGGGGTTCACTTGCACTTTAGATCTAACCCATTCTTTTTAATCATGACCGAAAATGATCTCACAAATGGTGGGACGATTTGTATACAACACATGCCTCACGGTGGGTCCCATAGATAGATGGCGTGGATGGAACAGATGGGACCCATGAAACTTGATTTTGTGTACAGCAGCTGGCGGTGGGGTCCACTTGCTGCCGTGCTTAGCAGCAATAGGGCAGCTACTGCTACCTAAAAAGAGGCAGAGGTGGGTCCCATGTAGGGCCCACCGTTATATATACATACATCATATAATATAATGTATATATTATATATATTCATAATAGCTGCTGCTATGCAGCTTTTATACATGAAAGGGAGAGGTGAGTCCCATGTAGGGCCCACCAATATTCAAGTTATAAAGTAATATATAGTATATTATATTATATTATATGCTAATGTAATATAATATAATATGTTGATATCATATGTAATATATCAGCCCGTCTAGGCCCTGGACGGCCTGGACATCACACGTGGGTGGGTCCCACGTAGGGCCCACCACCTCATATATATATATATAATATATAATATAATATATATATATATATAATATAATATATATAATATATAAGGTGCTGATGTCCAGGCCCTTGGACGGCCTGGACAGTCACACAAATCAAGGAGGGCCCCACACGTGGGGTGGGTCCCATCATCTAAGGGTGGTGGACACCACACACGCACTACGATGTGGCCCCCCAAATGGATGGATGGTGTGGGTGGGTCCCACGGACCTCACTGCCCCATCACACTTCACTGTCAGCCACCCAACTAGGGGATCCAAGACCTCAGCGTGGAAACGAGGTACCTCCATTCAGTCTGCCAGTTGAGCTAGGGGTTTGGGTGTGTCAGGGAGGGCCCCACACGAACGTGGGTCCCATCGTCCAAGGGTGGTGGACGGTTTAGATACAACACATATACCCTCGTGTGGCCCCTCAAAAGGGATGGACGAGGTTGGTGGTCCCGTGGACCCCATTGTCAGTTATCACTTCACTGTTGCCACCACCCAGCGTCAACCCACACTTCACTGCAGGCCACACCTACTGCCAGTGCACACCTCACTGTCAGTTTACATTTCACCGTTAGTCACCTCCACTGACGGACGGTGTGGCATGCACCTCATCAAGGTGGGTCCCGCATGGTCCCCCTATTTTGGATCAACTTGATATTTGTATTTGCACATCATCCAGGCCCACTGGATGGCTTGGATAAAATAGATGGATGACATCGATAAAAATGCATGATCAAGATAGGCCACACCTTTTTGAATGGGTGGATGGGGTGGATGATATCATGCATCAAGGTGGGCCACAAACCATCATACACAAGAGAGAGAGAGAGAAAGAAAGAGAGACACACGTGAGAAGGGAAGGGACCCCGCCACTATGGGTCCTCCCTAATGCATACATCAAGTGGGTCCCACAACAAGGGGGCCTTTAAATCGAATTTAACGGTGGATCACCCACCTTAGATCTTCTCTTCTTGCTCCCTTGACTTCCTTTGCTCCTTAGCTTCAATCCTAACGGAAGTGATGAAATTTTGATAGTTGATATGGGAGATGAGAGAGTGGGAAGGTGGGCCACACTTGTTACTTGGGGGAGCTTGGAGAGGCTTAGACGTGGGATTGTTTTCTTGTGGTTTGGGTTGCTTAGAAAAGAAGGGAGAAATAAGAGAGAGAGAGAGAGAGAGAGAGAGAAGATGGGATGGAGTGATGGATGGGAAAGAGAGGGATGGGTGGTGTAAGAGTTTGTTGACTTTAGTGGTAGGTTGTGTAAGAAAGGAATGGGGTGTGTAAGAACCTTTTGACTTTTGGGGTTGCTTGGGGAAGGGTGTGAGGTGATGTGTACTTGACATATACTTGACCCTTGATGGGATTGATTGATTGATTGAGGTGACAAGTCATAGAGATTCTCTCAGAATTCACACGAGCGGTGTTTTCCTTGTACTGAACGCGGGCCCACATCTCCTGGCCTGGGTGTCGCCTCAGCGTGCGAGTCGCAGCATCGGAACAGCGGCGACGGCTCGGTCACAAGAGTACAAGTCTCGGTTTGAGTCGATTCAGGTTGACGGCAGGTGATGCAGGGTCGCGCAACTGCCGGTTAAGGGTCGAAGGTTAACGAAATTCGACTAGGAAGACCGCGGAAGCCTATGGAATGGTACGGTCTAGAATGCGGGTCTTACAAGGATTCTCGGTATCAACTTACATAGGGACAAGGAAATGAGTATGCTATAGTTGTCTCTGGAGGAGTATCTTGAAATTGTCCTACTCAAGTTTGGGATGGACAAAACAAAATCGGTTAGCACTCCCCATGCTGCTCACTTTCAACTTTCTTCGGATCAATGTCCTATTATATATGAAAAAAAGTAGTATATGTCTCGTGTTCCCTACTTAAGTGCATTTAACAATTTGATGTATGTCATGGTTTGTATAAGATCGGATATTTCACATGTAGTGGGTGTTATGAGATACATGTCATGTCACACCCCAAACTCGGAAACTGGGCTCACATAATTCTCGATCGCTGAATCCAGTGCTAATAACCTTCGTAGTACCTCATTCTCAGCTTCTAGCGCCCATATGCCAGATTTCCAATCCTGAGATCTTACAATGAGGATTTTCAACGTACATTTGTTTCATAACAAGTATAACCATAAGTTTACCCAAATCACAAAGACAACATCATCATCACATATCCACTAATATGAAAAGTTGAATACAGCGCTAAAAGGGAAATATACATATATCAAAAATTAAAGCTCCAAAAGATAGCTGCATGCTCCAAGCTCAATAATGCTGCAACCTAACACTACCTGCATGCATCTATCGTGCATAAGCTTATGGAAAGCTTAGAGGGTGGTTTAAGTGTGTGCACAAGGTAAGTGTGAAGTATGCAATATCAGAGCAATGAGAAAACATGTTGGTAAGTCCATAAATACTATCAACCTTATCCAGGTTATGCAATACAGAAGCATAGTAAATCAAATGCTATGTGCTGAGGATGCAATGCAATATGTGGTGAGAATGAAATGACCAAGCTGGAGTGTAAAGTCAGGATGATAGTACGTAGTATCGCAGGCTATGGGGTCTATTACAAGGGACTTCTATCCAAACTAGTCCTATACCTAAATTTGGATAGATAGACTCAATGTGGTAAACTCCTGATCTCAAGTTAGTCGCGTGCCCTAATCGAAATCATGGCCATTGCGAAGGTACACATAACAATTAGTTATGCACCACCAGCCCGAGTGGATAGTGAATGAATGAATGTATGAGTATACAACACCTACTTAATAAGTTTACATATCAGTACTATACATCTCTGGGATCATCACCAGGGTCTAGTACACTCCACACTGACTACCGCCTCCCTAGCCGCACAACCATGCAAGAGGAAAAGACCTCACTACCTACCTGCTAGTAGTATACCAATGCCTACCCGACTCGTCAATAATGAACTCATTTGAGAGCTAGTCAAACTCAGCCTAGCTTACAGTCCCATCACTCGGGTGAATAAGGCCACACCCCCTTCCAACCGACCACGACATAGTGGGAGACGCGGCCTACTGGTATTTGACACTCGGGCGCTCATGTATATCTACTTGGTCTAGACGTTGGAGCGTCTCTTAGCCACGGAGATTTAGGGATTTTCACCCATGGACATCCAATGTGCCCAGATGCCCAAACCAAATATTTTCAGTGTCCCATCTAGCCATCCATGACATGCATGTGGAGGCCACAGCCCTGATGTTGCTAGGGCGACGGTGGTCATATCACAAAATACGAAATGCATGAATCATACCATCCAGTCATGCATCAAACCTGTGCATACCGCTCGCTCATGTGGAGCAACTCCGTCTATCAGGGAGTCCCATAACAACCTGCCTAATAGTATATGCAATGATCAACCACATCTCATACCAAACATGCAGATGATGCGTATGAGCTTGTATCATGATGTTATGCTATCACATACTTATAATCAGCATCGATAATCAGCCTAATGAGGCCTAAGGGAAGGTCATAATGTGGACATTCAACCAACATTGCTCCCCAGGAGTGGCCCTCATAGGGCTAAACATATAGTGGGCCTATGGCCACACACAAGGGCCTAACATATATTACAATGGGCCTCACTTAAGGGCCACATATACATCACATCGGGCCTCACCATATGGGCCTCATATACATTACATTGGGCATGATATCTGGGCCTCAAATATATCACAATGACTCGCATAACATGGGCCTTACACATCGCAATAGGCTGCATCTTCTGGGCTTAATACACATCACAATGGGCCGCTCACACGGGCCTAATATACATTACAATGGGCCACTGACACTATGAGACCTGTATCCTAGCGCGTACCATTCCATATGCTTCCATGGTCCTCTCGGTTGAATTTCGGCAACCCGCGATCTGTAATCGGCATTTGCACGTGACCCTGAGTTGTATCCCGTATTTCAGAGTCAACTCGGTCTGAGACTTGTATCCTTGCAACTGCACCATAGTTGTGGTTCCGACGCAGCATATTATGCCCCGAGGTTATACCCGGGCTAGGAGATGTGGGCCTGCATTCAGTTCGAGGAAAACGTCGTGCATTTGCAAACCCAAGACAATCTTTCAAATTAATCACATCACATCTCATCAATCAAGTACCACATCACCTCACATGTCAAGTACATGCCCCATCCCCAAGCAACCCCAAAGTTAACTCTCTTTCTCTCTCTCCACCCATCACTCACCATCTCTCTCTCTTACAACCCTCTCTCTCTCTCATCTCTCTCCCTCATTCTCCAAGCAATCCACATCCAACATTTCCATGGGAGAGATGAGAAGCTAGTGTGGCCCACCTCCCTACCACTCAATCCCACCATCCAAAGACCATCTCCACCGTTGAAATGCATCCCTTGGAGCTCTATGATGCGTTGATGGAAGAAGAAGTCTAAGAAGATTAAAGGTAGGTGATTCTATGATTTTTACCGTTGATTTTGATTTTTTTTTGGGCCCACTTGTAATGGGACCCACTTGATGAAAGCATTGTATTTTGAGGGACCCATAATGGCGAGGTCCCTCCCATCTCCACTGTTATCTTTCTCTCTCTCTTTCTCCTCCCTTTTTCCTTTTTTGTGATGATTAGGTGGCCCACTTAATTTATGTGTTTCAGCCAGCAGTCTAGCTGGGACGGTGGACCCCACTATGATGTATGTGCAGCGTCCACACAGTCCAGATAGTTGGATGGTGGGCCACACCAGGATGTGTGGGTTTTATCTACACCGCCCACCGTGCGGACCCACCCCAAGCATGTGATTCACCTCACTGTCCATCTGATGGATGGCTAGCAGCTGAAGCTGCTGTACTGACGTCACAAGTTCCATCGGCCCTAATCATGAAGTATGGTTATATCCAACACCGTCCATCCAAAGGGGCCCCACGTGGTGTATATGCTCTACATCCAGGCCGTCTGTCCAGCATCTCTGGACACTGGACGTCAGCACCTTCATGCTCACACACACAGGTATATGTATATAGAATATATATAATATAATATTAAATATATAATATATAATATTATATAATATAATATATTATATTAAACTAAATGCTATGGTGGGCCACTCCCACGTGGGACCCACCATACTGTATGCCTTCATCTACACCGTCCAGATATCTGGACGGTGGAAACCCACCTGAATGCTTAGATTTTATCCAACACCGTCCATCCGTTTAGGACGTGGACCCCATGGCCACGATGTATGTGTTTTATGAACACCTTTCAGGTGTGGGCCCACCCCACACGTGTGACACGTGTGGGTAGGTGGGACCCACCTTGATGTATCTGTTGTATACCCACCAACCAATAACAGCGGACGGTGGGGCCGGCTTTGATGATGTGTGTCACATCCGCACCGTTGACCAGATGGACAGTTGGAATCCCAGCTATGTATGCATTATATCCACACCGTCCACCATGTTTTCGGATCATTTCGAGACCCACCTTGATTGTATGTGGTTCAACCATGGGTTGCCCCATCCGGCCCAGTGAGATGTGTTTAAGGCTCACCTTTGATGTATTTATTGAGGCCGATTCTGATTGTCGAGGCCGATTCCAATTGTCGAGGCCGATTCCGTTTATCAAGGCCGATTCCGATTGTCGAGGCCGATTGTTTATCGACTCCAATTCTGATTATCAAGGCCGATTCCGATTGTTGAGGCCGTTTATCGAGGCCGATTCTAATTGTCAAGGCCGATTCCGTTTATGATGGCCAATTTCGATTGTCAAGGCCGATTCTGTTTGTAGAGGCCGATTCCGATTGTCGAGGCCAATTATCGTTGCTGATTATCAGTATGTGATGGCATAACATCATGATACATGCCCATACGCATCATCTGCATGTTTGTTATGAGATGTGGTTGATCATTACATATGTCATTGGGCATGTTGTTATGAGACTCCCTTATAAGCGGAGATTGTCTCACATGAGCACACTGTATGCGCAAGATTGATGCATGAATAAATTATATTACTCATACATCTTGCATGTGTATTGTGATTACTGTATACCCTAGCGACATCAGGGTTGTAGCCTCCACAGGCATATCATGGATGGCCAGATGGAACACCGAAAATCTGTTCTACATGAGGTGCTATAGATATCCTTGGGTGAAAGTCCCAGAACCCTCTTGGTTCCAGTGGTTCCTCCAACATCTAGACCGAGTGGATGCATGAGCGCATGAGGGCCAAATACTGTTAGGCCACGTCTCCTAATGTGTTGTGGTCGGTTGGAATGGGGTACGGCCTTACCTGCCCGAGAGGAGGGGGCAATGCTAGGCTGAGTCTGACCAGCTTGAGGAATGGGTCCGATATCGACGAGCCGGGCCCGATATTGGTTGGCGGATAGTGAGGTCTTTTTCACTCACATTTTATTGTGTGCGATGGGGCGACAATCTAGTTTTGAGTGTAATAGACCCCAGTGATTCTCTAGAGAGGAACCGTACTGATATGTGGACTTATTGGGCAGGAATTTGCATACTCATTCATTTATTTATTCACTATCCACTCGGACTGGTAGTGCGCAATTATTTGTTACTTGTACCTTCACAATGGCCAGGATTTCAGTTGGGGCGCGCGACTAACCTGAGCTCAGGAGTTTACCACATTGAGTCTGACTATCTAAATTTATGTATGAGACTGGTTTGGATAGAAGTCTCTTGGGGTGGACCCCGTAGCCTGCGATGCTATGTACTATCATCCCAACTTCACACTCCAGCTTGGTCATTTCATTTGCATCGCATATTGCATTGCATCCTCAGCACATAATATTTGGCTTACTGTTTCCGCATTGCATAGCTGATCTATATTGCTTCATTAGTATATGATATTGGTTTATTATATTTTTGCATCGCATAGTTTGGATAAGGATGATGGTATTTATGGGTATATCAGCATGTTTTCGCATTATTCTGATATTGTATGATTTATGGGCTTGTCAATATTTCCGCTTACTCTGATTACTCTGATATTGATTACTTGACACTTACCTTGTGTGCACACTTTCACCACCCACTAAGCTTTCTATAACTTATACACGATAGATACGTGTAGGTGGCGTTAGGTTGCAGCAGCCTTGAGCTTGAAGCATGCAGCAGACCTCTGGAGCTTTGATTTTTGATATATGTATTTCCCTTTCAACATTGTATTCAAATGATTATATTAGTGGATATGTGATGATGATGTTGCCTTTGTGATTGGGTAAACTTGTGGTTATGCTTCTTACGAGATAAATATACGTTGGAAAATCCTCCTTGTAGGATCCCAGGATCGAAATCTGGCGTATGGGCACTAGGAGCCGAGAATGGGGTACTACGGAAGCTGTCGGCACCAGATTCGGCGATCGAGATTCCTGTGAGTTTGATCTCTGGGTTTGGGGCGTGACACACATGAGCCTAATATACATCATAATGGGCCTCTCACACGGGCTTCATATACGACACGTCGTGCCTCACTCATGGGTTTCATATACAACACGTTGGGCCTCACTCATGGGCCATAATTACATCACATTGGGCCCCATTCATAGGCCACACAAATATCATATTGGGCCTAATGGGGCAGCCCATGATTTTGTAAAATGGAATGGCAACATGCATAACATATACATCAAGGTGGGCCTTACGGGTCAGCCCCTATAGTCCAAAAAAATAGATGGATGGTGTCCTTATAATACACATATCAAGGTGGGGTCCCACAAATCTAGACGATGTAGATAAAATGCATCACAGCGGGGTCCACATTTGTTGGGCAACATGGATAAAATACATTATAGTGGACCTGCTGCCATAGACCGCATGGATGAAACACATCGGGTGGACCCCATTACCGTTGGATGACGCAGATAGAATACATACATTATAGTGGGGTCCGCATCCAGAAAATGGATGGATGGCGTGGCTGAAACACGTACAACATGGTGAGTCCACGTCTAGGAAATGGACGGACGGTGTGGCTATAGAATAATATAAGGTGGGCCTTACGGGTCAGCCCCTATAGTCTAGAAAAATAGATGGATGATGTCTTTACAATACACATATCAAGGTGGGGTCCCACAAATCTAGACGATGTAGATAAAATGCATCACAGCGGGGTCCACATCTGTTGGGCAGCATGGATAAAATACATCACAGTGGACCTGCTGCCACTGGACCGCATGGATGAAACACATCGGGTGGACCCCATTACTACTGGACGGCATAGATAGAATACATACATTATGGTGAGGTCCGCATCCAGAAAATAGACGGATGGCACGACTGAAACATGTACAGCATGGTGGGCCCACATCTAGGAAATGGACGGACAGTGTGGCTACAGAATACATACAAGCAAGGTGGGCACACGTCCAGGAATTGGACGGTCTGGATGTGACACTATAACGCCCTGAAAATCGAGGGTCGAGCATAAGCTCTACTCCCGAGTTCCAACACATCACTTATGCAACATAGATAATGATGATTAAATGTTGTTCGTGTTAGTGCATTAAACATGAGTGGGATTACACCAAAACAACATATCATACTCTAGAGATCGTTAAATTATGCAAGCGGAAGAACTGTGATAAATATATAAAGTATATAAAACGTTGTAAATCTCCAGAGTGTGAACATGTTACCAGGTTAAATATATACATGTATACTTCCCAAAATGGATCAAAAATGAATATACATGTATGATTCAAAAGATAAAATAACAAGTGTAGGGGCATCTAGTCAACATTCCAGAAGTCCGCGTTGATTAGGCCACGACTCACATGAACCCGCCTGAAAACTTCGTGAACGAGAACGCCTCCTCGTCATCCTCATAGTCTGGCTCTGCCTCATAGGCATCACCTCCATCTGCAACTAAGACAAAGTCTGGTTGGTGTGTACAACACCATCCCGTAACGTGGGAGTGAGTGATCAACTCAGTGGAACTATAAAGCAAAGGTTAACATGTTATCAATTCAGTCACGCAGTAATGATAAAGCAATATAACAATCAGGTCCTAAGTACTCTTGTTAATGCAAAAATGATATGAATGAGATGATGTATGCCCTCGCCTACTCTGCCTCAGCGACTTCATCTTACGATCGCGGTATGAAACCCTTCCTCAGTGCTTGACCTACTATGCCAAATGCACACGTAATGTGGTGCATGCACGTGATTTCCAAGTTCTTATTAGTCCTTTTCATACAGCAGGATTGAGAAACTAAGGTACCTCCCTTATATCATTTACCCAAATAATGATCCATCTAGGGTCGTCAATCCTAGTTAATCACATACGATAGGTAAGTTCAGGTAACTACCACCAATACCCTACCAACTGGCAGTCTATTTTCGAAGGCTCGTCACCAACCCGACTATGGACCACAGTCAGGCTATGCCGGGGTAGGCCTATTTTGTACTCAAGGTCACTCCACCAACGCCCTACCAACTGGCAGTCTATTTTCGAAGGCTTGTCGCCAACCCGACTGGGGACCATAACCAAGCTACACTAATGAAGGCCGACAGCTCGAATATCATGTCCCATACCACCGTATTCGGCTCACGAGTTTAGGTTGCTCACTGGTCACTACGGGGAGGCTCATCGCCCCAGCGTAGGCCAACAGCTCGACCACGATGTCCCATACCACCATGCCCGACTCATGAGTCTTAGCGGATCGAGGTACCAAGGTTAACGTAGTTTTCACTGGTGAGTTTGGTACCTTAGGTTCAAGCAGTAGCGTCCATACATGGTGAATATACATTGGGTCAATCGGGTTACTTGACGAGCTCGACTAGCACGAGCGCACATCGAGTTGATCGACATGAAGTGCGTGAGAACTCCGTGTGGCCTAACCACTGTCGACAACCGTAGTATGACTCGGATTCATCGACACATCCTGTGTAGCAAAAGCAACCTCAGCCACCCAATTCAAGGCATGTTACCAATTGCCTGGACTATATCATAGTCCCAACTACGTTCAGTTTCAACAAGGAATCATATGAGGAAATCAAACGGTAATAAATAGACAATTCAAATCCTATAAGCATTTGATCATATGAGGAAATCATACAAGTTAAACATGGATTTACACATACACATTCCATAAATAATGTAGGTATTATCGTATACAGTATATGAAGGAAATCATACAAATCTTTAAGGCAGTCGAGAATCTCATCTCAACACCCTTAATTAGCACAACTTAATAACTACTCGCTCATGCAAACATTTCTACAATCACTTAGACTACACTTTCCAACATACATAACGTATGTTAGCTACATCACGTATTAGGGTAGATCCTTTGGCCAAGGAGTTGTTATATGCATAACTAGTATATACACATGGTAAATAATCATGGAAAACACACTTTCAAATTTCATACGTATACGGTACTTTCTACAAATACAGAGAATACGCTAAACTCCACATAGTTCGTATATAACTGAAACGCAAAACAGACAACGCATTTTGCATGTGAAATAGTACCTACGTCAGTTATAAATCATTAACCGACATTGAAAGCCTTGAAAACCATAACCTATATGTTCATAGTCTGCACCTTTCACCGGTAGACGTGAAACAAAATTAGTTTTAATGCTAAGTCTTTGTCTACAGCACCACAATAACCTATAACAGGGAATAGGTTAGCTAATTCATCTACTACCCTAGTTGAAAACCCTAAAAAAGATTAGGGTTGGGTTTTCTTACCTACAAACGGAGTTGGAATCATCGGACTAGTGATGTTAAAGCGGTAGCTAAGCACGTAGAGCGATGGGATTGAATCCCAGGAACTTGCTCCCACTTTCTCTCTCAGTTTCTCTCCTTCCCTCTTTACACTCTTCTCTCTCCTAGGTTTTCCAAATTCATATGGAATGAGAGATAGAGAGAGAGGGTTTAAGCCCTTATATAGGCCTAGAACTGACCAAATGGTCCCAGGGTCATTGTATACTTAGGTTATAGCCAAATAGGGCCTGTTTTGATCCAACGGAGCACCTCTAGAGGCCCCTTTTCTGCGTGTGGTTGGACTTAAGCTCCCTGGCATTGGATCTAGGTCGAGTTAAGTTTTCAGTCTATTCGGATTTACAGATCGACCGTGGCGGACCAGTTTCAGTTCAATGGTCACCGGTACTCGATCAGGGCCACAAGTGCACTAACATGTGTGGGAAATTTCCCTTGATCCGAGGGTGTATTTGGGTCAGATTCTGACGATTTGAATCCTTAAGGAAAATCCTTTCACTAAGGAGTTGTCATGATTGCAACCCATATATACCCACGACGGGTTATCATAGCAGGCAGGAATTCAAATTCCATACTCATTCAATCATTTTCACAAATACTTATACTACACATTTCAACCTACAGGGTACAACTCAACTTTAGGCCATATTAGGGCAAATCCTTTCATAAGGAGTTGTCACATATACAACTATAACATAAACAATACAATTAATCATGGCAAATACAAATCCAAATTTCATACTTATATGATTATTTCAACGAACACATAGATTACCCTATATTCAACATATTCATATATAACTGAAAAATGAAATAGACATCACATTTTGCATGTGAAATGGCACCCACGTCAGTCATAAATCATTAATCGACGTTGAAAGCCTTGAAAATCATAACCTATACGTTTATAGTCCGCACCTTTCACCGGTAGACTCGAACCCGATATGTCGATTGCCCACCTCACCAGGGCAGACAACTCGTTGTATCCCTTCCTAATCCTGATGGATCTTGGTCTTCTGCTCAGTCAAAGCAGTGAATCCTTTGGTAATCACCCAGTATTGAGAATTGAGTTAAGCCGCGAATGCCTCGTACGAATATGGTTCTGAAATTCTGAAATTGGATCATCCTAAGTATTTAAGGAGTATTATAATTCGCTAGGAGGTTCAAGCCTCATGTCTATAAGGTTGTCCTTTGGATCTTGTTCAACAAGAATTCTTGTTTAACCTATGTTTAACTTGGTGGATAATAAGTTCTTTCCTGGTGCTCATAGTTAAAAGACTATACTAGAAGGGTTTTTAATCTCCTAAAAGTAAATTTGTATGTCACCATTTCGATCATACGGCTAGGGAGTTATGGGCAGAATTGCACTTCGATTTCATTAACTATGTGTTCCGGGCTCAAGTTGTACATTTCTGAACACAGTTTGGACTTGATTTCTGAGATGGTTGTCAAGCCCAACAAGGCGGTCATAATTGTTTAGTTTTGTGGTAATCGGACTTTCGACGTGCGGTCCAGGTTGGATACGGAGTTTCGTGATGCTCCCGAGAGCAACTGGGTAATGAGATTGATCCTAAATTAAAGGGTAATGTAGCGTCGATGATTCTACAAGTTTTGGATTTTACAGTTCATATTTAAAGTGGTTCAAGAAAATTTCACAGCTAATCTAGTTTAACACTTAGTTAATTTCATCTAATTTCTAAAGGATTTGGTCCTGAGTGATTTCTACCTGAGGTGGTACTTGGGTCTTTGTACGGATTTTTTTTCGGGACGTTACAGACACAGACCTCATGATTAAACCCACTACTTGCTGACATCAGACATCAGCCTTAGGAGGGTGGTCCCCACCGTCCACACTGCTGGATGGTGTAGATAAACACTTACGTCACGGTGGGTCCGTCAGACGGATGGTGTAAGATGAAATACATGCATCATGTGGGACCCACAAAATCTACCGACGTCAATACATCAGCTATACTGCTGGTGGGACCCATAGAGCTTGCTGATGTCATCTATAACAGTTAGGAGGGCTGTTAGCCCACCGTTCAGATGATGGTGGCTAGGATATAACACATATCTCATGGTGCGTCCCACAGGATCGTCCAGGGACGGACAACCTGTATAATCAAATACATCAAGGTGGAGACCCACCGTCCTTACCATGGACGGTGTGGATATAACACTACATCATTGTGGTGGGGTCCACATCCCCAAACGGATGGTCTGGATGATCAGACCCCATTGTTGACGTCAATACACCAACTAATATAGCTAGTGTACGGTAGACCAACCAATCCACTTCCAAGTAGGTGGGTCCCATGTGGGGCCCACCATAATATTATATATATATAATATAAACATATACTGTGAGGTGGGTCACACCATCCAGGAGACTGGACGGTGTGGAGTGAGGTGCGCCAGCCAATCAACTTCTATCTCACCGTCCATAAATGGACGGTGAGGATAAAATAAATATATTAGGTGGGTCCACGTCAGCGTGGCCCACCAGAGTTCTGAATCAAGCTAGTATTTGAGCTCTCCCCTCCATCCGAGCCAGTGTGACCGACCAACCACACAGGCCTAAAAATAGGCAGTAAATGGGCCTGCTTGCTAGACTGTGGACGCCCCACTAGATTGACGATCTGAATATGTCATGCACAAATCAGGTGGGCCACACAATCATCATAAAAGAAAGGGGGAAGAAAAAGGGAGAGAGAGAGCAATTGAGGGAGGGGCCTCGCCATTATGGGCCCTCCCTACACTCAATACAATGCATATATCAAGTGGGTCCCACAATAAGTGGGGCCACAAATAGAAATCAACTGAGGAAATCCTACGATCACCCACCGATTTCGCTCCTTCTTAGTTCTTTGGAGTCCTAAACTCCTTGGCTTTCCCTATGATGGAAGTTGATGAAGGTTGGATGGCTAGGATGGGAGATATGTGGTAGGAAGTGGGCCACACCATAACTTCTTCATGGGAGGCTTGTACATCCTCTCCTTAGGAGTTGCTTGGGAGAATGGGTGGAGAATGAGAGAGAGAGAGAGAGAGAGAGAGAGAGAGAGAGGGGATGTGTAAGAGATATGTCATGGGATGGATGGGTTGCCTTGACATTTTGGTAAGAAGGGATGGGATAGGTATAGGTGTTGTTGACTTTTGGGTGAGAGAGGGATGGGTAGGGTATGGATTGTACTTGACTTGATTGATTGATGGATTGATGTGATGGGTTATAGAGATTCCCTCGGAATTTGCAACGCGCGGCGTTTCTTCAAAATGTATGTGGACCCACAACTCCTGGCCTGGGTATTGCATCGGCGCGCAATACGCGGCATTGGAACCGCGGCGACGTTGCGGTTACGATGGTACAAGTTTCGAGTCATGCCGACTTAGATCTTCGGGAAGTGACTTAGGGTCATACGCAAATGCCGATTACAGATCGCGGTTTGCAAGAATTCGACTGGAGGATTGCGAGAGTGTACAGAATGGTACAAACTAGGATACGGGCCTTACATGTCAAACCCCGACAAACAACATTGAGAGGCGGTGAAATGACTACTTTATTACATAAGAGTACGAAGGACTAAGTCCTAACATTTGAAAATCGGAGAATAAACTTGTAAGCTATGTAGATTTTGATTACATAGTAAATGTGGACAATAAGGTGGAGCGATCAATTAGATGTCAAAGCTTCAGCCTGTAGTTGCTCTTTCCACAGATGAAGCTGAGTATATGACAGTGACGGAGAAATTCAAAGAAGTTGTTTAGTTAAAATGAATGATGAGTGAGTTGAAGCTTCAGCAGGAAGTTGTGCTTGTGCATTGTGACAGTGAGAGTTCTATTAATTTAGGAGTTTTTAAATGTAGTTGGGGGAAACTTGGGGTTTTTTTTTTACCATTGCAGAATGAGATTTAGGGTTTTCTATTTTATTCTTGGGATATAGTAAGGATAGATTTACCTGATGTGGTTGGCATTTCTAGGATTGTTTGTAGATGAATCTAAAAATTTGACATGGAAGAGCTATCTCTAGGAGAGAGAGAGAGAGAGAGAGAGAGAGAGAGAGAGGGTAACGTTTTCCCTAACTTTTAAAACATTACATTTTTTTACACTTAGGAACGGTTCAAAATTGTTTGCATTAAAGTTGTTCCTAAACCAAAGACGCAGTTGTTCCTAATTATCGATTTTGGTACAGTCACATATTGATGTTCATTATCATTTTATCCAACAGATGGTTGAGGAAGGTGGTATTACTCTTGAGTAGATATACACTACTGTGAATTCGGCGGACATGCTTGCGAATTAATGTGGTTCTTGTAAAGAAGTTCAGGTTCTATTTAACTTCTCTAGGCCTGACAAAGGTTTGATGAAGACAGAGTGTGCACGAGAAGTGACGATGATGATTATACTAAGATGGAGATGATTAGAGATAGAGAAAGCAACTTGAAACAGTGAAGAATGGATATTAAAACCACAATGGAGATTATTGAAATCGAGTGCCTTTAATATGTGTTGAAACATGAATTTTCGACAAGATCGACACCCTGGTCAATTCGATTGAGTAATTTCAGATTTTCCCCAATTACTTGTTGGACCATTTTTTGGGATCTTCGATTCTACCAAAGGATGCTTTGATCCTAACAACAGGCCATTGATGAGTGTCAATCTTATCGAATGTACCTATTGATAATTTGTGCAACTTTTGCGTAAGTGCGCATTTTTGTTTCTAATTCTGTATATGGGTTATATAAACCGGTGGAATGCAGGATTAGTCCATATGAAGCTTGTTATAGAAAGAATTAGGGTTTGGAAAAATGAAATTTATAGTTTTTTACTCTAGGGTTTGCATATATATTAATTCTATTTCTTGTAATTTCATTTTTATAATAGATTATTTATGGTTTTGTGCCATGATCTTTTCCCATGAGAATTTTTCTACATAAATCATTATGTTCTCTGTATCTTTGTACTTGTTTAGTTCATGTTTGGGTCTGGGCGACACTTCTGCACTCATCACCGCCTCATGTAAATGGATTAGATTGTATATCCACACCATGGTGGAACCATTATCCAATTTGGAAGATATAGATTTCAATGGTGGCTTCCCATCTCAACTATCCCGCGTGTGTTATAGCCTAGGTAAGTTTTGGATTTGCAAGAATCAAGCCTATGACGGGCATAGACATCTAAAGCTCAAGCCTGGTTCAGTTCATACTCTATAGGAATATAAGCTAGCAATACACAACACTTGTTTAAGCTCACCAGGACAATTGACTTGATAGGCAATCATGTGGATGGATCATATCTCAAAAAATCATGTCCAGTTTACCCTGCACATTTCTACTTTTTTCTTTTTTTTTCTAAAAAATGAGTATTGTTCAGTTTTCACATGGGAAAAAAAAGATCTTCTGAAATATACAAACTTTTAAATATAAAAGAAATTATACAAGTATTTCTCAAAGTTACAAGTTTAGAAAGGAGTTCTGCTGACTATGATTATAGTAGTAGACTCTAGAACATTTACAGTGAGTGGGTCTAGAAAGGGACAAAGCCATCTACCATGTTCTTCTAATAATAAAGATAAACTCCAACTCACTCATTTCATAAAATGCAAATTTCTTAAGGAGCAATATTGAGATTTAAATCTCCATCTTCTTCCAAGCCATAAAATTGTTGCTGCAAATTCTGCTCATATTGAAGGGAAGAATGATCCTACCAATTTTCCTCCCAACACCACTATAGTAGACCCTAGACCCAAGAGACCAAGTCATCAATGATCTTTAAAAACAAGTGGTTGCTCTTATAGCATTGGTTCAATTCACAATTACAAATTAGCAGTCAGGTACGTCTACTTCAAAAAATTATGCCTCTTAATTCAGTTCAAGAGACCCAGCGAGAGACCTCAATGTTGGCAGTTTTTCACCCAAGACACAAAAATAAGTCCCAACAATGCTACGAAATCAGGACATCCAGAAATGAAGATATTATCTATTTCCTTCTAGAGATAGGTAGTGCCATACCTCTTCCCATTGATGGTGTCCTCTGCGGAGAGTGCCAGTGGCATTGTTGGAGTACATAATCAGTTCAGGAGAGTGCCAATGGCACTATTGCAATACATATTCAATTTTGCATCCATCAGTAATAAGAATTTTGAGAATTACATATCTCCATTCTTTATGGGACTTCATTTATGCCGCTCATCAGATATTTCCATATAAACTTAGTAAAACCATTGATAAATGAAATGAAACATCTAACTGAATAGAGAAAAATCCGGCAGCAGACCCTCCCCACACATAAGAATGGACCAGTGCAAATGGAGGAATTGATTTATTTTCAGCAACGAGATAAACAGAACAAGCATGTTTAGATAATAGGAAAGGAAAGCTTCACAATTAAAGGACTTACTGTTGTCACAACTAGCAAATGGACCTCATCGAGTCAACTCAACAAGTCTTCCTGAGTTGGCGCAAGAACAGGGCATTCATCCGCACCTATAACAACAAAGAGCAGAGCTCTGCTCTGATTGTCAGTCCACCACCATCGCAGATCGCAAAATCACAGGGTCTTCTTCTTCATTGGCTTCCGTCTTAGATCCTCCATTAAATTCGGCAACCCTCAGAAATCAGCGACCCATGCGCCTCAGGCAGCCATTAAATCCGTCATCCTATGACGTGGCTTACTCAAATCCTTGATCCAGACCTTCGGCCACCATCTTCTACGGTTGCTCCCAATCTCAACTTCCACCCCTGCTCCATCGAGCGTATGCTGCTTCCACGCTTCCTACCATGCTAGGGTTAAAAAAACCCCCCCTTTTGCCAAATGACGACACTGATCTGTCATTCCAATCGGCAAAAAAGTGAATGGCAATGAGAGCCTGAACTGCCCTTGATCGCAAAAAGGTATTGTCAAACTCCTATATAGGTTTTGAAAAGACAATAAAAGGGATTTGAAATCCTCGTTTACGCACCGAAAAATTGCAGAAGAAGAGAGATTAGGGATTTGAAATCCTCATTTACGCACTGGGAAATTGCAAAAAAAAGAGAGCTCCTTAAAAACTAGTGAAGTGGGAAAGGCAAAAGGAAATCCAAACTAGAGTTGGTCCAACTTGTAGAGAGAGAGAGGGAAAAGGAATAGGGGAACAGGGCGCTGAGAGAGAGAAAGGGTGGCGGAGGGCGCTGGGAGTGAGAGAAAGAGGGAATGGGGGTGGAGGGCGCCGAGAGAGGAGGAGAGAGAATATAAGAATTAGGTTTCCATTTTTTTAAAAGCTTTTTCCGCACCCTTTGCTAGCGGCTGCTTTTAATTAGCGCTGCAAAGAGTTCCCGTAACACCGTCGGATCCTCATTGGCAATTAATGATTCTTACATTTGCTGGCAGTTTGTGCTGGTCATTGGCAAAAAAAGTGCCGGCAATGGCCCACTTTCTTGTAGTGGCAACTCATCCACGTAGAGTCGTTCCCTGTAGGCCAATGTGATGCAGGGGAGGACGTGAGGTTGAGCACCGCCTTCCTCAAGAGGATAAGTATTCCGAATCCATGGAACTTCTCTCGACTCCTCACAGAGACTTCTCGAATCCACGAGGAAAGAAAGCATAAAATAGAAATAAATTCTAATAAATTCGAAATTGATTAATGAATGAATAAAAATGTGTTCACAACCCTTTAAATAGGGGTACCAAGCAATGGGACAAAAATCAGAATCAAACTACAACTAAAACTCCTAGAAATCGCGACTTACTATAAATAGTAAACTTACTATTTATAGACGGTCGTGATGTCTACTAGTGCGCAAGGTTTTTGGCTAAAAATAGTAAGTGTCCTATTTGGCTTCACCAAACCATTCTCCTAATTATTCTAAGCTCTTTTCACGTTGGGAACAACTCCTAAAGCCCGACGAATGAAGAGTTATAATCAAACTAAAACTTACTATTTATAGTAAAAACGAAACTAAAACAGGGAAACGATTGTCGATCCAGGGGTTTTTCACAATTTTGGGCCTCACAACCTTGCATAGCTAGGTTGGTTGGCTAAAGTAGCTCAATCTACCCCAAAATCATATATTTTACGTTAGGTAACTCATTCCAGATTGTGAGATACGCCAGATTTAATGTCCGATGGTCTGGATCACTTCTGTCGCCGACCGTGCCTTTTCTGATCCATCTTGGCCATGAAACTATCCCTGACCCGCTCTACATCAGTCCCCTCCACTTCAAAAGAACTCATCCTGCGCTGGTTCATGATACTCGGTCAGATCCGCGATGTTAAAAGTCCGTGAGATCGCCATGCATTTGGAAGATCAACAACGTAAGCATTGTCATTAATCTTTCGGATGATTGGTACCGGTCCAATTTTTTTATTTTTCAACTTGTTATATGTTCCGGTCAGAAATCGTTCTTTGCCCAGATGGACCATTACTTGATCACCCATCTTGAACACTTTTTGTCGCCGATGCTTGTCCGCTTGCTCCTTGTACTTTTCGTTCGAGGCATGTAGCTTGGTTTGTACCTCCGCATGAATGCCCATGATCTTGTCAGCCATATGTTCTGCTGCAATGCTCATGCCTGGGAGCTTGGGCAGAGGGACCAAGTCTAGTGTGTGGCGAGGTACTCGTCCATAAATAACCTGGAACGGGGATTTCCCTGTCGAGCGGTTCACCATGTTGTTGAATGCAAACTCCGCTTGAGACAAAGCCAAATCCCACTGCTTCGGTTTTTCTCCTAAAATACATCGAAGGAGGTTTCCCAACGTGCGATTCACAACCTTAGTTTGACCGTCAGTCTGTGGGTTGTAGGCGCTGGTGAACTGAAGTCGTGTATCGAATCGAGTCCACAAAGTCCGTTAAAAGTGGCTTATGAACTTCGTATCATGATCAGAAGTAATAGTCTTGGGAACCCCGTGTAGCCGCACAATTTCTCTCAAAAATAGATTCACCACGTGTGTTGCATCGAGAGTCTTCTTGCATGGAATAAAGTGCACCATCTTAGAGAAATGATCTACTACCACGAATACTGAATCGATGCCGCGTTGTGTTCATGGGAGACCAAGAACAAAGTCTATAGATAAATCCTCCCAAGGGCCGTCAGGCACGGGTAACGGGGTGTAGAGGCCTGTATTATGAGATTGTCCCTTGGCGGTCTGACAAATATAACAACGTTGGACTGCCTTTCCCACATCACGTACCAATTGCGGCCAGTAATATCATTCTTCCATAAGAGCTCCCGTCTTGTCTCGCCTAAGGTGTCCACTGAGGCCACCTCTATGTAGCTCTTGGATTATCTGTTCCATTAGCGAACTGTTCGGGATGCACAGTCGATTTTCCTTGACAAGGAACCCGTCTTGCATATGTAAGTCACCGGGGTGACCTTCTTGGCATCTAACCTATGTTTCCTTAAAGTCGTCGTCATCGGTATATGTCTTTGAGGCGCTCGAACCCTACAACCTCATTACTGATAGTGATTAACAAAGTTGCACGATGACTCAGTGCATCAGTTACTTTATTCTGTTGCCCTGACTTATGTTTTAATACGAACATAAATTCCTACAAAAATGAGATCCATCTAGCATGCACACGGTTAATGTTAGCTTGACTATTAATGAATTTGAGAGCATGATGGTCCGCGTAAAGTATGAATTTTCTTTGAATCAAATAATATTGCCAGTGTCGCAGTGCCTGAACCACCGTGTATAACTCGATCTCATATGTAGATTACTTCTTGCGTGCATCGCTAAGTTTCTCACTGTAGAAGGCTATCGACCTACCTTCTTGAGACAAAACACCCTCAATTCTGACATATGAGGTATCACATTCGACTTCAAACAGTTTGTCGAAGTTGGGAAGTACAAGAACCAGGGTCGTGGATAATCTGCGCTTGATTTTGACAAAGCTCCAGTCGGCTTCGTCAATCCACTGAAACTATCCTTTCTTCATGCAATCTATGATTGGTGACATAATGGTACTGAAATTTTTCACGAACCGACGATAGAATGTCATAGTCCATGAAAACTTCTCACTTCATGAATATTTGTGGGAACCGGCCATTCTCTGATTGCCTTCACCTTTTCCTCATCCACCCGAATGCCCGTGGATGTTACGACAAAACCTAGAAACAATAGGCTATCAGTCATGAAGCTGCACTTTTTTAAATTGAGATACAATTTATTTTTAGTGAGCACTTAAAGGACCTTCTTGAGGTGTTCCATATGGGTGGTTTCGTCTTAACTGTATATCAAAATATCATCGAAATAAACCACAACGAACCGCCCAATGAAAGGTTTCAGAACTTGGTTCATCAATCTCATAAATGTGCTAGGCGCATTCGAAAGACCGAAGGGCATGACCATCCATTCGTATAATCCTTCCTTGGTCTTAAAGGCCGTTTTTCACTCATCACCCGGCCGTATTCGAATCTGATGGTAGCCGCTCCTTAGGTCCAATTTAGAGAATATTTTTGCACCCTCTAACATGTCCAGCATATCGTCTAACCGTGGTATAGGAAACCTGTATTTTATGGTAATTTTGTTGATGGCTCGGCTGTCGACACACATGCGCCGACTCTCATCTTTCTTTAAAGTTAATAGAGCTGGTACAGCACATGAACTCATGCTTTCTCGAATAAGACCCTTACGGATCAACTCCTCTACTTGTCCCTTCAGAATCTCACACTCATTCGGACTCATTCGATAATGAGGACGATTAGGTAAACTGGACCCAGGGATAAAGTCGATATGGTGTTGGATATCCCCCATGGGGGGTAACCCATCAGGAGGGTCATCAGGCCAGATTTCTTTGAATTCATGTAGTAGGGGCCTTAGTCTTTCTAGGATGATGGTAGGCTCGAGTTCTTTTCCTTTTACAATTAATGCATAAGTTTGTCCTATTTCTTTGGATTCTTCCACGAAGTCCTATATGGTTAAGAGAAAATGGCCCTCCACTTTAGAAGTTTCAGGTGGTCCCTTTGGATCCATAGGGTCCAATATGGTCTTCCAGCCGTCCTTGATGAAGATATATATGTTATCTTGCCCTTTATGAGTGGCATCATGATCAGATTGTCAGGGCCGACCAAGTAGTATGTGACATGCTTCCATGTCAACTACATCGCATACTACTTCATCCTTATAATATTTACCAATTGAAAAGGATATGGTGCACCGTTTAGTTACCTTTGTTTCACTGACCTTCTTGATCCAACCGATTGTATATGGAGAAGGATGACGCTCCGTTTTCAATTACAATTTTTCTACCATGACCTTGGATACGATGTTCTCGCTACTCCCACTTTTAATGATCACGACGCAAACCTTTCGATTCACCGTACACCTAGTACGGAAGATGTTATGCTGCTGTGGATGCACTTCTTTTCTTAGTGTATATAATAGTCGCTTTACGACAAGCGACTCGTTGTGATCTTGCTGAACCCAACTTGAATCATCTGCCTAGTTCTCGGTAGTATGCTCCTGTTCTTCAATATCTAGATCTTTATAAGCATTATCAGCACCACCATCATTGATGGCAAGGTTTACCACTTTTCACTAGGGACAAGTATTTGATAGGTGGCCCGGTTGGCCACAACGATAGTAGTTGTCTAGCCTTGGCCGACCATAGGGGTTCAGGATTCTACTTGGACCAGCAGCAGTCGATATGCCCCTTTGGGGTCTAACTTGATCTCGGTTCTCAGACGTATGAGGTTGAGTGTGTGCCCCTACAGGCTCCTTCCCCTTGGGCTGTGTAGTTCCCTAGAGCGGACTTGCCACAGTGATCCTTACAGTATGATAGGTCTGTGTGTCAGGACGTTCAAGTTACGCTTCTGCCTGAGTAGCCAACTTGATCGCATCATTCATCGTCCAGATGGACTCCATCTGGACACGATCCTGGATAGTCATACGTAATCCACCGTTAAATTGGGTGACTTGATGTGATTCAGTCTCGACAAATTATTACGTGCCGTTAGGCGGTAAAATTCTTCTGCGTATTCTTTCATCGGCCGACTACCCTGTCGACAATTTCGGTATTGTTGGAATAATACCTGATCATAATCACTAGGGAGGAATCAGGCACGTAGTAGCTGCTTCATCCGCTGCCAGGTGCGAATTGGTGTTTCGTCTGCCTGGTTCGCGCGAGTTGTAGTTTTTTCCACCAAGCTGAAGCTCCTCCTTTTAGCTTGTAGGTCACAAGCTTGACCTTCTTTGCTTCAGGGATGTCCATATAGTTGAAAATTCGCTTAACTTCAGAAAGCCAATCGAGAAAATCCTCAATGTGTAGTTGGTCATTGAAGCCAGGAATATCAACCCGGATCTTGAATTCTTGATCCGTTCGATCTACTCGATTGCCACCAGGTCTGGGGTGTTGGAAGATTATGTCGTCGATTTCCTCCTCACTGGAGCCCCCTTCTTTAGGAATGACCCTTGGATGCACTGTCGGTATTATCCTGCGATCAAGGCGATTACGAGTTTCAGCAATTGGCGGTGGAGGATTACCACTAGGAACATGAAGTTGCCTTAGGGTTTCCGCCAAGAGATCCGCTATGCGGTTGATGGAAGCCTACAGCCTTGCATGGCTTACCAATTCTCTTGCTGCACTACTTCAAAAGATGCCGCCGTTAAAGGTAAATTCCCTGGAGCACCGCCCATGGGATTATTGCCCGACCCGTCGTTAGAAGTCATCGATCCGAGGAGAAACCTCGCTTTGATACCAAACTAATGCAGGGGAGGACGTGAGGTCGAGCACCGTCTTCCTCAAGAGGATAAGTATTCTGAATCCACGGAACTTCTCTGGACTCCTCACAGAGACTTCTCGAATCCACGAGGAAAGAAAGCATAAAATAGAAATAAATTCTAATAAATTTGAAATTGATTAATGAATGAATAAAAATGAGTTCACAGCCCTTTAAATAGGGGTACCAAGCAATGGGAAAGAAATCAAAATCAAACTACAACTAAAACTCCTAGAAATCACGACTTAGTATAAATAGTAAACTTACTATTAATAGATGATCGTGATGTCTACTAGTGCTTTAAGGTTTTGGCCAAAAATAGTAAGTGTCCTATTTGGCTTCACCAAACCGTTCTCCTAATTATTCTAAGCTCTTTTCACGTTGGGAGCAACTCCTAAAGCTCGACGGATGAAGAGTTATAATCAAACTAAAACTTACTATTTATAGTAAAAACGAAATTAAAACAGGAAACGATTGTCGATCCAAGGGTTTTTGGCAATTCCGGGCATCGCAACCCCAGTGTAGCTGGGTTGGTTGGCTAAAGTAGCTCGTTCTACCCCCAAATCATTTTTTTTACGTCAGGTAACTCATTCCAGATTGTAAGATATGCCCGATTTAAGGTCCAATGGTCTGGATCACTTCTGTCGCCGACCGGGCCTTTTCTGATCCATCTTGGCCATGAAACTGTCCACGACCCGCTCTACATCACAATGGCAACATTTTCAGTCCTTATATCGGTTACCAGTTTTCACACGGAGCTCTTTCCAACACGTTGTTATTAGTGAGCGAAGGTCAGCACAACTAGTATACCACTGCGAGTCAAGGCCGGTTGGGTCAGGTCCGCAACTGGAAGGTTAATATTTCTGCACCTACGTACCCTCGTTGGTACATGCACCTGGACGCTACTTTCCTATAACAGGGCCTACAAGAATCCCCTTCTAACTCAAGCCCTGTGGGGCCTATTGTAATGTTCTCGTTGTATCCACTCTGTCCATCTATTTCTCCAGTACATTTTAAGACCTGATCCCAAACACAAGGAAGATCCAAAACTTAAGTGGGCCAGACTGCAAGGAATAATGAAAATTGATCTTCACCGTTGAAACTTTCTTGGGGCCACAGAAAATTTTCATCTTCCAGGTTGGAATCTCCTTACTAATGGGTTGGATGGCATATAAATGTCACGGTGGGCCCTAGTAAGATTTCAACACTGTCATTTTTGTCCCTTCCCACTGTTTCATGTGGTGTAGGCCACTTGTCCGTATTTTGAATCTCCCTCATTTTTCCGGCTCATCTCTTAAAATAATCTCATCATACAGATGGACGGAATAGATACAACCGAAGTATCACGGTGGCTCCATAGCTCAAGGTTACAGGCAGGTCGCGTCCCATGCGCTTATCCTATTAATTCTACTTTTTAAATTACTACAAATCAAGTGCAGAACGGCCAAACCGTCAAAACGTACCATTCTACCTTGAGAAAATTAGGGATGTGGACCCCACCTTTTAGCCAGTCGGTTTTATGAAAGAAGACAAACCTTCTTTTGCAAGTTAGACCTCCACGTGCGGTGACAGAATTTCTGGACGAAAATACCCCTCCTTTCACGTAAACGGATTGGGTACTCCCCTGCCACCACGCAATGGTAGATGTTCGGTGGTCTATGAGCCCCACCATGATGTATGCTTTTCATCCATGCCGTCCATATATTTTTCCACATCATTTTATGGTATGAGACAAAAAATGAGGTATATGCAAATCTCAAGTGTACCACATTACAGGAAACAGTGTTGAATGAGCATCAACCATTAAAAACTTTTTGGGGGCCCACTGTGATGTTTGTGAGAAATCCTCCCCGTCTAAGTTCATTCATAGGGTCACAAAGATCTGGATGAAGAGGAAAAACAAATTTCATAATGATCCAAAACTTCTGTAACCCCTAAAAGGGTTTCAATGGTAGACATTCAATTCCCCACTGTATTTTACAGTGTGGTCCACTTGATAGTTAGATCTATCTTATTTTTCGTCTCAAGCCTTAATATGAGCTCGCCAAATAGATGGACGGTTTGGATATAACACAGACATCATAATGGGACCCACAAAAACAACGCAACATATATAAAAAAAGAAAAAAAAAACAACACAGACTGCATCGATATATCGACAATATGTAGATATATCGACAAAATAAAGCATCGATATATCGACATATTGTCGATATATCAACGTTACATGGAATTTTTTGGTTAAGTCGCTGGACAAATGAGGACTTAATTCGATATTATCGACCATATGTCGATATATCGATCGATATATCGACAATATGTCGATATATCGACAATACATGGAATTTTTTTTGCCCCGCCGATTTTCATGCTTGCCCCGCCGATATATCGATATATCGACATATTGTCGATATATCGACGATACATGGAATTTTTTGCCTGCACGATTTTCATCTACCGATATATCGATGTATCGACAGTTTATCGACGGAATCTCCTCCGTAGATATATCGATGTATCGACATATTGTCGATATCGACGATACATGGAATTTTTTTTACTGATTTTCTAGTTTGTCACGGTGGGCCCTGTAGTTTTTAGTAAGATTTTTCATTGTTTTTCTACACTGTCATTTTTGTTTTCCTTCCGTTTTTTTTCATTGTTTTTTCATGCTTGTAGTTTTCATGCTTGCCCGTGATTTTCTACTTTGCCATTGCTTTTTATGGTTTTTCATTTTTCCGCGCTTTTTAGTTTGCATCCGATTTTCAAGTTTGCTCCTGTCCGTAGTTTTTTATTTCTCATTCCGTTTTTCTAATTTGCCCATCGTTTTTGCCCTCGCCGATTTTATATACGGATATACATTATAACAGCTATAGATTTTTTATTTTTTATTTTTTTTTTTTTTTTTTTTTTTGCTGTTGTAATCCCACAACAGAAGGTCCCATTATGAGGTTTGTGTTATATCCAAACCGTCCATAGCTCATATTAAGCTTGAGGCGTAAAATAAGAAAGATTTAACTATCAAGCGTGGGCCCCGGTGAAAATGCGCTTTGTGGTGTATCCATTTGATTTGGATATGATTTTTTTTTTTTTGGATAATGCTCCCAAATGATCTCTAAATATGGATGAACGTTGTGGATATAATAAATACATAGTTGTGGGCCATGTAACTTTGATCTCTTTTGAGCCGTTCGTACAACTCTTGGCTGGAGGAGCGTCAGCGCTCTTCTTCGAAAGCGAGGGGTATTTTCGTCCTCAAATTCGCTCGCCGTACGTGGAGTTCCAGCTTGCAAAAGAAGGTTTGTCTTCTTTCATAAAACCAGCCGGCTAAAAGGTGGGGTCCACAGACCTAATTTTCTCTTCTACCTTCAGAAAACATCAATACTCTGGCAGAGCGTGTGGATGATACTCAGGCACATGGAAATTAATTAGAAATTGCATAGTTAGAATATAACTAATTCAAATTAGATTGTCTAAATTATGGGTACAGTTTAAATGTATCAGGATACAAATTTTATTTCGTTATCTGCCTATTGGATTAGCGGACATTTATTTGGCCATTGAAGACGAAGTAATATTTCCAACGGTCCACAACAAAAGAGTGCCCACCAATCAGAGGTTAGGATTTTTCGACCAATCTGATTTTGGAACCGTAACTTTACTGCGGTGAGTTCCACAATGGAGGCGGTTCATATATAGTTAGTTAATGTATACAATTTTTGCATACCTGTTTATCAAGCGTCATACACAGCCAGAGTATTAGATGTCACTCCTACTACACTAGGAGACCCACCAAACACATTAGCCATGACCTATGTCATTGTAATACAATCTTATATCTAGGCCTGTATTTGGGTTCAGATCTTTCATGGGTTTCTTGGATCTAGTCAAAACATTATAGCCAGACCATTATGAGCCCACTCAATGGAATTGAATAAAAAGGGTGCATGCCATTTTAATAAGGCTGAGACAATTGTGACAACTCACGTGTAAATCCAATGGTTAAGATCCTCCAATCATAGCAATCCTAAGCCTGGGTTCCATTTTCTATGTGGCCCACAGTTTATATGGTTCAAGTGACCCATATGGGCTGGGCCCTAGACAGTCCAATGTTATAACCAAACCAGTTAATAAGGACTTTACAGGGGTAGTACTTTGATGGTTAAAAATTCCATTTCCCTTCCACCTCAATCCATTTCCTTTCCACCTGAGGGAGGGCTGAATTTGGCAGTTTGAAGGATGATACATACATAGCTACTTACAGATCACTTGGAAATGCATACGTGGAAAACAATTTAGAGAGACAGTGCTGAGTAGTCTGCCCAAGGGGATTAGCCAGACTTGGCTTGGACCTACTATCATAGCTCTCATGTGGCGTAGGGAGTGACGTGATGAGGTTGATCACCGCCTTCTCCAGGGTATAACTATTGCGATTCTACTGAGCTCTTTAGACTTTTCACAGAGCTTCCTCACATCCACAAGTGATAAAAACAGGAATAATTTCTAACAAATTTGAAATAACTTGATTGATGATTACAAAAGAATGAAATTACAACTCTTTAAATAAAGAATTCAAACCTTGACGGTGTTTTAGACTTAGATTCCAACTCAAACACCTTAAAAACATGACTTTATAAACAACCTCTATTTCTACTAGACTTCATGTTTTTAGGCCAAAATATTAAGTGTCCAATTTGACCCAACCATGTTATTCTCCTAACTTTTCGAGGTCATTTTCTTGTTGGGCACAACTTCTACAACTCAAAGGATAGAAAATTATACTCAAATTAAAAGCTACTATTTATAGTAAAAATGAAATTAAACGGAACTTTTGATGGTCGGTCTGATTGAATCTCACAAATCCGGTGAGGGAAACCTGGCATAGCCGGGTTGGTTGGCTTATGTATGTCCTCCTACCCCAAAATCATATAATAAGTCAAAAAATTCATCAAGATTTGCAACATAGGATTGATTTAAGGTTCTGACAGTCCAGATCATTTCCACCTTCGATCGGGCCTTCTCTGGTCCATGTTTGTTATGAACGTGTCTACGACCCGCTCTACATCACCATGGGCCAGGCTTGGGCCTACCATGTAGGCCCAATCAATTGTCATGTTGGGCTTCGTCTCAAATCATTTTAGTCTAGCCTAGCGCAGTCCAACCTAAGTTTACATGTTATATCTTAGAAATATGCCATCTTCCGTTACGATTCACATCCATCTCAAATGTAGGCTATTAATTTCATTATTCTAAAATGATTATTTCTTTGTGCATGTCTAGTTCACTTGATCAATAGATATACTAAGAACATTCAAGAAAAATGAGTAGGGCTGTACACGAACCGAGTTAGCTCGGTTAGCTCGCTCGACTCGACTTGAAAAAGCTTGATTCGACTCAATTCGAAACCGAGTTTGAGCTGAGTCGAGTTGATTTTTCTAGCTCGAAAAAATTTCGAATCGAGTTCGAGCTTGCCCCAGCTCGACTCGACTCAGATCAAACTCCAACTCGGATCGAACTAGTTCGGTGAATTGGTTACTTTGATATTGATGTTGCTCACCAAGTGTTTGATGAAATGACTCAATGAAGTGTCGGCCGGTGGCAAGGAAGCTATGTATATGAAACAAATACCTCTTTTTTCTTTATTTTGATGTTGCCTACAAGGTATTTGATGAAATACCCGTAAAACCACTGCTGCTGTGTTACATATAGTGAGAATTTGAAGGTGCAGTCCATGTGTTTGTGAAAATGTTGCATACGCGAACTCGGCTCGAACTGGCCTGAGTTGTTGACTGAATCGAGCCGAGCTGGCTAGTTAGGCTCGAGGACTAAGCCAAGCCGAGTTCGAGCTGTGCCAAGTTCGACTCGGTTCGAATTGTGTACACCTCTAGAAATAAGGTCTTGCAGAGATTTTAAGGGAAGTCGAGGATGGGACAACCATTTTCTTCTGGTCAGGCTTGGGCATGCAATTCTATGGCATGCTAAGGTTGGTCTAGGCTTGGGTCTTGGGTCTTAATTGTTAGGATACGCCTAGCCAAATCTAACCTGTTGCCTTCCCTATAAATAATAATTCAAATGAAACCGTGGAGACGTGGGTCCCAGTTTCGATGTACAATGAACCAAAAAGTTACAAATATTTTATTGGACAACTTTCCAGTAGGTCAGTTTAGGTTCGTCTGACCCATTTGATTTTGGGATAGGCATGAAATTTGGTCGGTTTAATTAGGCTTACTGTATGCCTCGTGTGCAAGTTTCTGCGCATCAAGCACCATAGGCAGCCAGAGTATCAAATAACTCACTTTCAGTGGACTTGAAGGCATAGTACGGTCTCGTTATTGACAATGATGAGCTAGCAAATGAGTGTTGTGCTGGTCGAGGAAAGCCGCCTCAGTTCCGTCCCATTGACGCTTCTTATCTCGGCCAAATAAGATTGCGCTTCTTTTTTCTTCTTTTTTCTTTTCCATTCACAACTACCATCAGATTTAATGGGTGGCAGTGATGAACTGATGCAAGGGTGGGTGTGATGAGGTTGAACATAGTCTTGCTTGAATGATAAGTACCTTGAATCCCCAAGGCTCCCTTGAATCCACTAGAGAAATAACGAAAAAATCGAGAATTTTATTAAAAACTATCAAAATAAGTGAGTTAATATCCTCCAATAATCCCAAAACAAATTCAAAGAGGTAATTAAAAGAGACAAACAAATAAGGAAATAAAAATTGAAAAACACGCGAATTTTCACATTTTGTTGATCGATCGATCAATTAGAAGGGTGTAAAAACATCAAGAGACTAAAATCCATAAAATCGAATGTTTTGATCGATCGGCCTGATTGACGATCAATCAATTGAACTGAGCAAAAAAGTGTCTAACAAGGTTTTCATCTAAATTTGAATTTCCATCGATCAATCTATCCTACCAACCGATCAATCGATCCTACCGACCGATCGATCGATCCTACCGACCGATCAATTAATTAACTCGATTGGTTTGCTCGATCGATCGAACTATGCTAAAATTTGTTGAGTTTCTTCTTCGACTTCTTTAGGTCTATTTATAATAGGTACATGCTTGCTTCACATCCTACATCAGATCCCCTCCATTTAAAATAAAAATAAAAATAAAAATCCTCATCCTCGAGTTATCCTACGATTATGGTTCATTATACCTGTACAAGTCTATCACGTTGAATGTGCTTAAGATCCCCATGTCGTTGGGAAGATCAATGACATAAGCGTTGTTATTGATTTTGCAATGTATAGGTACCGGTCTGATTTTCTTATTCTTAAGCTTGTTGTACATCCTGGTTGGAAATCTCTCCTTACGTAGGGAACCATAATGTTATCGCCCACATTGAACACCTTTAGACACCAGTGTGCATCATCCCTTTCCTCGTAGCTGTTGTTGGATGCTCTCAACTGGGCCTGAATATCAGCGTGTACATTTATGATTTGGTCCACCATATGGTATGAAACAACACTCACGCCCGGTAGCTTGGGCAATGGAACCAAATCAAGAGTATGTTTAGTCACTTGTTCATACACAACTTCAAATGGGAACTTGCCGGTGGAACAGTTCTATATATGGTTAAACGTAAATTCTACTTAAGCCAAAGAAAAATCCCAAAGTTTGATTTTATCACCTGAGATGCATCGTATAAGGTTCCCGAGTGTACTATTCACTACCTTGGTTTGCCCATCTATTTGCGGATAATATGCACTGTTGAACTATAGCTTGATGTCAAATCACCTCCATAAAGTCCTCCAAAAGTGACTGAGGAATTTAGTGTCATGATTTGATGTGATAGATTTTGGGACTCCATGTAGTCGAATAATCTCTCGAAAGAACAAATTTGCAACATGAGTAGAGTTGACAGTCTTCTTGCACAGTATAAAATGAGCCATCTTAGAGAATCTGTCGACTATGACAAATATTGAGTCCATTCCATGCTGGGTCCGTGGGAGACCTAATACAAAGTCCATAAACAAATCCTCCCAAGGGTCGTCAGGGATAGGCAATGAAGTGTATAGACCCATATTTTGTGATCGCCCCTTGGATGCCCTGACAAATATGACATCGTTGCACTACTTTTCCTACATCCCATTTCACCTATGGCATTAGTAATATTCCTCCAAGAGAGTTATTGTCTTGTCTCGCCCTAGGTGACCATTAAGGCCATCAGCTCTTAGATGACATTGTCTCATAATGAACTTTGTGGAATGCACCATAAGGGTTGTTAGTTATTTTATGCAAGCTCATCGTGAACAATATTTTGAAGCCATCATTACATACTCTGCTATGTCAAGGTTTCTTCGGAAAAAAAAGTATGTTATATGTTAATCACAAACCTGTTAATATTCAAGCATATTATGATGACCCCACCCCCTTGTAACGACCCTGAATTTTGAAACATATAAAGCCCAGATTAATCAGGATTAAGAATTTAATTTTGTGATTAATAATAAAAATAAAACACTTGGCACATTGGTAAAGGTACTCATAGTAGAGGTAAGGTTAAAGGATTGATTCCTATGATCATCATGATATATACTTTTTTGTTCTAATCATTTTTTTAATTTATATTTTTCAGTACTTTTAATTAAAAAAAAACCCTAAATATACATCATAAATGGGGCAGATCAGGCTTACGTTCATCATTTATATTCATGGGAAGATTTGAACTAAGAGAAAGGCTTCACGTGAGATCTCTTGTCGTAGAGATAGACTTTGGACCATCTAGCCGTGCCAGTATAAATCAATTTGGATAGTAGGTTCCCTAAGACCAAAGCATACCATGGCCTCGAATTTTAGAGTGATTTGACTGCCGCTGGATTGTTCACAACAATCTATGTATAATATCAATAATAAACCATGCTGTGAACGATTGTAGATCTCGGATAGTTTAAATCTGAGCAATACTATGTGTTTTTTTTTTTTTTTTAAATAAAATTGATGAGGGGGAAATCATTGGATGGTTTGTACTTAACCTATAAATCCATAAAACTTAAGGATATAGAGAAAAACCCTAAAAGTTTCAAAATCGATTTATGTAGCAGAACTCGTTCAGCTTTGATCGATCGATCGAGCATGCCAAAAGTTGTCCAACAACCTAAAGATAAGAATTCAAAAATTGGCTCAATTGATCAATAACTAGTCTCAATTGATCGAGGGATTCCTCGAGCAGTCTCGATTGATCGAAGGCATCGACCGAAGGTAGTGAAAATAGTTGAGTGACCAAATTGAGTTAATTTTGTTTTTTCTCAATTGATCGATGAGTGGTTTCGATCTAACAAAAATGGCAAAAAGTGTCTAGAGACTTGTAAAATTCCATTTTCATCGATTTATGTTTGATCGATCGAAGAGATCGATCGAGGGCCTTTGAGTTGTCTCGGTTGATTGAATGGATTAATCGATCACTGCATGGAATAATTGGATTGAATTCATGATTTATTCAAGCTATCTTAATAAGGATTTTAGATCCAAACCCATACGCCTATTTGGAGGACTTAGATTTATCAAGAACAGGTGAGTGAATCCCAACATGTCTCACATTTGTACGATTAAGATAGATAGATTGTTATTGTTGATATGTGGTTGTGATGCCATGCTGAATGTATTTGATGATGAATGATGATGATCTACTACTTATTGTGAATTGAATTTGTGGACATGTAAATCACAACAATCATGAATTCATTATTTCCTCTCTTATGGAGATATATATATATATATATAATTAATTAATTAATTAATTAATTATGTATGTCAATGCATTATGCATTGGGCATACATTACATACTTTCATAGTTCTCTTGTGTTGATTCCTAGAGGCCCACTCTAGATGATTGTATGCATATCTTGTGCCTGGGTTCCTCAGGGATTCCCTGAATTATGTCTTGGTAAATTCAATACCAGATGCCCATGATTAGTGGAAGCCTACTCAAGGAGTAGATGCGGGCCTTGCCCATGCCTACCTATGGTAGAAGCCTACCAGGTGAAGATGTGGGTTGATAGATATATCCTACTCGACATTCGTTTCATGACATCTCTACATATATACTCATACCTGTATACATGCAATTGAATGATGCTTATGCTATCTTACTTACGCAGTGTATGAACTATGATAGGTTCACTCATTAGGCTAGCCTGCTAACATTGTAGAATGACAACTGTACAGAGAAAATTGAGACAGGAAATCTGAATCAGGTGATAAAAGAATGAGGACCAGATAGTGGATGACACCTGGGATTAATGGTTGTATCTAGCGGAAGATGAACTAGCCATGGTGATTTAATGAACTGTTTATGTGATTTACTATTTAGGAGATTTGGTTTCTTCAATATAGTTATTGATAATTAGGCTTGATTCAATATCATTTATGAACATATTATGCTACACGGTAATTGATATTATGATTAAATAAAGTCCTAAATGGGTGGACTCAGTTGATTATTGAATAAAGTGGTTTAAATGGAATAGTGTAGTGATAAAATGTGTTAGAAGGTATGACGTGTGGATGTTTGAATGTAAATTATGTATAAATGTAAAATACATTATAGTACACCTCCAAGCAACTGTATGATGAGTTAGTTTATGTACACTAAGTGTACGAGTCATGGCATCTAGTCTAAGAGGTCTTTTGGATGCCTGTAATTTTTTTAGTTGTAAACACACTACACCTAAAAAGTGTTTTAGGTGTAATAGATTTACATGTTATTTCATTTGGCTTTTAAGTGGTAATCTGTTTACAGGTAAATAGATTGTGTGTGTGTGGCTAGCCTGTAAAATGTTTACAATGAATAAAGTATATATTGATACCATAGAGCTTGGGCGGTGAACCTTCCAAAATTTGCAAATCATGTAAGAAAGACTTAATTTTTAGGGTTCTAAGAGAGCATTAAAGCATGCACACACTATACAAATTAGATGTCTTCCACCCAGCATAGTGGGCCCTTGACACAGGGAGGGACATAATGAGGTCGATCATCGTCTTCCTCAATTGATAACTACCTTGAATCTACAAGAGAAAATCTCGAATCCATTAGAAAAAGAAGAAAACTTCTAAGAAAATGATTTATTAAATCAATGAATAAATAAAAATGAGTTTAGCACCCTTTAAATAACCCTAAACAAACCCTAAAAATATAATCAACGAGTTCTAATCAAATAAGGAAACAATTTCTAAAAAATATGCAAATTTCCGCCGCCTATCAACCTGTCGTCGACTGATCAAAGTCAATAGGCCGAAACAACCAAAAAGTGTCTAAAGACTTAAATTAGAAATTATGTGATTTTCGACCAGTAGAAAAGATCTGTTCATCTATCTAAACTTGCAGAAACCAGACATCAAGCAATTTGGAACAGTATTTTGACTGGTTAAAATTGACAGAAATCATCCACCAAGCAATCTAGAATTTTTGGGAGAATTTCGATTTATCGACCGATAGAACTATGTTGAGTGTGTTCAATCCTTTTTATATCTTCTTTCCTTCGGTCTACCTTTGCCATGAATGAGTCTGTAACCCATTCTACATTAGTCCCCTCCACTTCAAAAGAACTCGTCTTATAGTTACTCGTTGAATTCCATTCATGATATTCATATAGGTCTTCCATGTTGAATGTGTGTGAGATCTCCATGTTTTTAGGAAGATCAACAACATAAGCATTGTCACTGATCTCATGAAAGGATGTACCGATCCAATCTTCTTGTTCTTTAGCTTATTATACGTCTCGGTTGGAAATATGTCTTTGCGTAGATGAACCATTACTTGTCACCCACATTGAATACCTTCAAATGGCAATATATGGTAGCCTTCTCCTTGTACTTGTCATTGGATGCCTTCAACCGGGCCTAAACATCAATGTGTACTCTTATGATTCAATCTGCCATATGTTCTGCGGCAATGCTCATGCCTGAAAGTTTGGGCAAGGGAACCAAATCAAGCGCGTGTTGAGGTACTCGTCCATACACGATTTCAAATGGGGACTTGTTGGTGGAACGGTTCAGCATGCTATTGAACGTGAATTCTTCCTAAGCTAAGGACAAATCCCATTGTTTGAGCTTATCACCTAAAATGCATCATATAAGGTTTCCAAGTGTATGATTCACTACTTCTTTTTGCCCATTAGTCTGCAGATGATATGCACTGTTGAACTATAACTGGCTATCGAATTATCAGCACAAAGTCCTCCAAAAATTATTGAGGAACTTAGTGTCACGATTTAAGGTGATGGATTTTGGGACCCCATATTGCCGAAATACTTCTCGAAAAATAGATTTGCAACGTCCGTAGCGTTGAGAGTTTTCTTGCATGATACGAAATGGGCCATCTTGAAAAATTTATAGAGTACGATGAAGATAGGATCCACACCCTGTTGGGTCTGTGGGATACATAGCACGAACTCCATAGACAAATCCTCTCAAGGGTCATCGGGGGCAGGTAATGGAGTATATAGTCTCATGTTTTGTGTCTGCCCCTTAGATGTTTAATACATGTGACACCACTGCACTACTCTTCCGACCATCTTTGACGAAAATGTACACACCATTTTATCCTCAATGAGTGGCGTCACAATTGGATTGCCATGGTCGTCCAAGTAGAATGTGACAGACCTCCATGTCAACAATGTTGCATATTACTTGATCTTTATAATGTTTGCCGATTGAAAAAGATATTGTGCATTGTTTGGTTACCTTCATCTCACTGACTTTCTTAATCCAGCTGATCATATATTGGAAGGATAACTCTCTGCTACCAGTTATAACTTCTCCATCATGATCTTAGAGATGATGTTCTCATTACTCCCATTGTCGATGATCACATTACAAACTTTCGATTCACTGTACATATTGTTTAGAAGATGTTGTGCCACCGTGGATGTACTTCCTGGGTGCATACAATAATTACCTCACGACTAGCAACTGTTGAGGGTCAAATATTACATATCAGAACCAGCTATTGCTTAGTTTTATGAACATGATACTGTTTAATGACCTGTTTTAATCATGTTTATGTTGCAAGATAGATTTATAAGCATGGACTGAAAAAAATGCTAAATGCATGGAATTGACACTTCGGAATTCATCAAGGAAAGGGACGGACCCCAGGGGAACAAGATGAATGAATTTACATGCCAGAGATCTGAGAAAATCAATAAACTAAAGCTCAAGTGGCTCGAAATTGGTCTAGAATGCAAGATTACAGGGTTTCAACCATCCGTTGGGCTCGAAACTTCATATATGGCCTGAGGACCATAAATTAACCATACATATCAAATTTGAGCCCTTAGATCCCTGTGGAAGTGGCCCAACAGCTAGATCAGCCCATAAATTGTCAATCTAGGGCCCACCTAACACCTGGATATGGTTCAGTTTTGGTCTTAACCCTTTAATTGAGGTGAAAAAATGGATGGATGGAGTAGATTTCATATATACATCAAGGTGGGACCCACCTTACGTGAATAGGAGTGCACAGTGGTTGTGCACTCGCAAAGCGCCAAACCAGAAGCTTGGTCAACAAAGCTCTGACCGAGCTGTCCTATTTTTTTTAAAGGATTTTGAATCCTTCTCCCGCCTGCGAAAGCTCAAACAGAGCATGCGGAGGAGTTTTTGTGGGCCACCACCGTGCGTCAACGGTTAGATCCAGACCATCCATGAGAGTCCCTCGGTCCCTCTCATCCACATCATGGTAACGAAATTGAAGAAGACAACAGAGATCAGTTTTCTACCGTTCAAACACGGAACAGGCGGCTGAATAAAAACTCCGTGGGCCGCACTGAAACAGACCCAAAATCATCCATGATCGACCGATTTTGCGAGGGGAATCCAGTGGACGGACTGAATTTTCCATATAACGCTGATCAGGGCCCACCGACTTCAACAACGTAAAACAGTTACATAGCAAGATTGCGCACACCGCGAAATCCAGACTTTTCAGGATGTGGTGGTCCACCATCGTTAAGCGGATGGCCAATCCGCACTGTCCAGACGGAGCCTAGACCTAGGTCGACTCTAGCCATGGAGCTAGAACTCGAAGTGAGCTCGTGTACCGTCCAAAAAAAATCGGCCAAGCGCAAGTTAGTTTACGCTGTCGCTGCGTAACTGCCCTTGTGCATAACGATTTGTGGAAGTTTCCACCGCCTCATGTTGTGAACGAAACCGACCGAATTCCATTGCTACAACCGACTTCCAATTGCTATAAAAGAGGATGAAAGAGAGAGGGGAGGCATTCATTTTCGAGGCAGTCGTGGAGCAGACAGAGAGAGTAGAGTAGTATTTATTTTTTTGTTTAGTTCTATTGTTCTTTTTATTATTCCTTTTAATATGTTTAGCCTAATCATGTTCATGAGTGGCTGAACCTCTTAGCTAGGGCTAAGAGGTGAAGCTTGTAGCTTGATGGGGAGACTTTTAGCTTATGCCTTTTGTTTATACTGAACTGATGTTGATTTCGGTTTAATTAAGGGAATGTTTTTAATTTTTAATGGTCTGTTGTGACTAAAATTACAATGGGTTTGCGATAGCTTTGAGGATGTTCCTTTCCTTTTTATGTTTATGACATCAGGAAGCCCTGCTGTTCACCATCATCTCCTGGGCATGGTCGGATGACAGTACTCTTCCTAACCCTCATATCATGTTAATTGGTTATTAATTAGTTTAATTTTGTTGTTTACTTTGTCTCCTGGGCATAGTTTGGTGATGGAATCTATTCTAATTCATACACCTTTCATCTCTTGAAAACTATATCAAAGGAAGTTCAGTCTTAATTTCCACGGTTACACTCTTCAACTAGATGAAGATGGGACTCTAAGCCCAGTTGAGTTTTTGATGCAGGCATAAGATCTCCTTGATCTCTACAAGTGGATCCTCTGAATCCCTAGTTTCCTACCTCTGATTTCTCTAAGTTTTAGATAATTATTTCACCATTATTCCCTAAATTTCATTTGATTTAGATTTCATCTTAGTCTAGTTCTAGTTCTACTTAATTTCAAATTACGTACCGGTTCTAGTCCCTTGGGATTCGACCTCGGTCTCACTGAGTTTATTATTACATCACAACCCTATACTTGGGGAGTGAACGACAACTCACCATGATCCTGTGGAACCCAATTGATTTCATTAGCTTCGCTATTCGTGGCATGACCTAACTCACCATCTTTCGAGTCTTCTTTTGTATTCTCAGTGCCACCATCATTAATGGTGAGGTTTACTACTTATCATTGAGGGCAAGTGTTTAATGAGTGGCCCGATTGGCCATGCTGATAGTAATGGTCAAGTCGTGGCCAACCATAGGGGTTTGGGATCCTGCTCCAGCAAGCAGTTGTGGTTGTTGTGCTTTAGGGTCTAGATGGACTTCTTCTCGTGTCACGGTTTACGATTGTAGGAGGTTAAGGATGCTCTCATACTGGTTCCTTTCCTTTAGTCAGCATTAAATCTTATCTAGGACCTGTTATGGGGGGCTGAGTTGAAGGATAAGATCAAGTAAGAAACCTTGCAAGTTACGTTTCCACCCTACCTGCCAATTGAACCGCTTTATCCACGGTCTCGGTCGGGTGCATCTAAACTCAGTCTCGAATTATCAGTCTTAAACATCTTATGAACCATGTTACCTTCTGTGATTAAATTTCTAACAAATCATTCCACATTACCAACCATAGGAATTCTTTAATGTAATCGGTGACGGCCCGATTTCCCTACCAGCAATTTTGGTATTACTAGAACAACACATGTTCGTAATCACATGAGAGGAATCGTGATCGAAGAAGATGTCTCATCCGTGGCCATGATTGGATGAGCGCCTTATTCTATAGGTTACATGAGAGTTGTAATTGCTCCCACCATGCAAAAACACCATATTTCAATTTGAACGCAACCAACTTCACTTTTTTATGTTCCGGCACATCCATGTAATAAAAATATTGCTCTACCTCAGCTAACCAGTCGAGGAAGTCCTCAATACAAAATAAGGCATTAAAACTGGGAAGTTTGGCCTTACCTCGATAGTCTCTTTCAGTGTGATCTAATCAACCATCTCAATGTATTAGTTGTCGGATAATGATGCCATTGAAGTCTTCGTCGTTGAAGCTTGATTCATATGAAGTAGCCATACGATTCTCCTCTGGAAACGCTCTGTGGAAATTGGGGTTATGTCATACAACGATGAAGAGTGGCTAAGCATTGCCTTAGGATCAGGGTGGAATTAGCGCATTCATAAGACGATCAAGGGTTGCCTTCATGCCTTATATGGTTAACTGACTATCCTAGTAGAAAGCTTCAATTCTGTCCAATAGGTAACAAATCCCTGTATCATTGCCCATGAGATGTTGGTCCATTTCATCATTAATTACCATCAGTCCAATATGAGTCCTCGCTTTGATACCACTTGACGCAAGGAATGACGTGATAATGTCAATCACCGTCTTCCTCAATTGATAACTACCTTGAATCCACAAAAGAAAATCTCGAATCCACAAGAAAAAGAAGAAAACTTCTAAGGAATTGATTTATTGAATTAATTATTAAATAAAAATGAGTTTAACATCCTTTAAATAACCCTAAAAATGTAATCAAAGAGTTCTAATCAAATAAGGAAACAAATTCTAAAAAATACACAAATTTCTGTCACCCGTCAACTTGTCATCTACCAATCGAGTCGATAGGTTGAAACAACCAAAAAGTGTCTAAAGACATAAATTAGAAATTCTATGATTTTCAACTTGTTGATCTGATTCATCGACCTATTAAACTGAATTTCGACCAGTAAACAAGATTTATTGACCTTTTTAAATTGGCAGAAACCAGACAACAAATAATCTGGAACATTATTTTAACCACTATTAAAACTGGCATAAATCAACCATCAAGTAATTTGGAATTTTAGGTGGAATTTCGACCTGTCCACCCGATTTGTCAACCGGTTGAAATATGCTTAGTGTGTTCAATCCTTATTGGCTTTTTTTCTTTGGTCCACCTTTGCCACAAACGAGTCCACAACCCGTTTTACATCATCCCTAAATGCAATCTATAAGTTTTTAATGGTGGATGTCCCATCATTTCTCGTGTGGTCTATTTGATAATGGATGAGCTATTTTTTTAGGGCCACTGGAGAGCATAAAGGGAAATACATGATGGATAGATTGGATGTACTATACATATTATAGTAGGCCCCATCTATCATGTGTATATATTAACCATTGTATTCTAACATATATAAGGGAAATTGACCGTACTAGCCTCGATGTATGGTCAAATTCCCTAAAAAGATTCAACCTTTCAAATATTCCGAGGGTGGCCTTCTGACAAGCTTCTGAAAATTACTTGGACCAAAATGCCCTTTGTCCTTGGTTGAGTAGTTGTACGGTTTTTTAGTGAATAAGAAGTTATGTCATATTTAATGTCAAGAAAGTGACATGTATGGAACCCTTTTTTTTGGCATGGGCAAGGCCCAACTCGTGGGGCCCACACTGATAAATGTGTATAATCCATGCCGCCCATCCTTCTTGACATGTCATTTTAGGGCTAAGGCCCAAATATCAACCTGATCCATAGCTAGTGTGGGCCACATAATAGAAAATAATGGTGATAGTGTCACCCACTATTGATACTTTCTAGGCTCACTGTGATGTTTGTTAGAAGTGGACACCGCACAAGGCGAGACTTTTTGGGCCCACAACGAGCTGACTAACAAGGTGGATGGAACGGGTCACCCCATTGTGGGCCTTACGCTATGGTACCAATGGCTAGCCTTTCATTTGGTAATAAACGACATGAACATGTGACAACCACGACCCATATAACATGATAACCACGACGCATGCAAACAACGACCCATATAGGCCCGCATTGATGTGTGTATAATCCATGCCGCCTATCCTTTTTGCCATGTCATTTTAGAGTTAGGGCCCAAATATCAACCTGATCGAGTGCTCGTGTGGGCTACATAATAAAAAATAATGGTGACAGTTGAAACTTTATAGGCTCTCTATGATGTTTGTTAGAAGTGGACACTACCCAAGTCAGGACTTTTTAGGCCCACGACTAGAGCTGGGCATTTCATATCTGATCCGGTGGATTCGATCCGATCAGACCCGATCCGACTTGATTCGAACCGACCGGTGGTCTGGATCGGTGTGGATCGGGTAGCTCCATCCAAATCCGAAATCTTTTCGGGTTGAGTTAGGATTGGGCCTAATCCGACCTGATCTGATCCCGTATTCGATCCGATTGGATCCGATCCGGGATCCGATCCAGACCTTGCTCTCAATGTAACAGCTACTTCAAAGCTCTACGTCTGCCACCTTCCAACAATCAAATTTCAAAACAATATCTAAAAAAAAAAAATCATCTCAACAATCAATCTCTTGCACCTAAATCACGTTCAGATCAATTTTTTTATATAAAAAAAATCCAAATCAAATATCAAAAGAACCCGAACAGCGACTGCAACAAAACGATACTCCCATCAATCTACAACAATAGCTGAGAGAGAGAGAGAGAAAGAGAGAGAGAGAGAGAGAGAGAGAGAGAGAGAGAGAGAGACGGTGATGTACCGATGGAGCATCGATAGCTTGACTGACGATTTCATCTTCTACCAACTAGAAATGGAACATCTGGAAAGCAGAGAGAGTTAAGGTTTCCTTTCTCCATTTTGGGCGAAAAGCAGAACACCTGGAAAGGAGGAGAGAAGGAAAAATGATTGAAAAAGAGGGAAAAACTAATGGGAGCTTGCTTTTCTTATATGATACTCCCTCTCCCTATGACACTTGATACACAACCACTCTAATATTGCACACGTGATTATATTAACTCACATCTGGACCGATTCGAACCTAGCCCAATCTGATCCGACTCGATTTTCCTAACCGAGTCGGGCTCAGATCGGATCAGGAAATCCACATTTTGGATCGGTCTGAGTCAAGTGACCCAGATTCGGTTACGGATTGGTTCGAGTTCGGGTCAGTCCAATGGGATTTTAGATCCAATTGAGTTGGCCCGGATCCGATCCGATCCGGACTGATGCCCAGCTCTACCCACGGTGTCAGACCTGTGTCCTAGTACCATTTCGTTCCTTAGGATTCTGTGATCCTCTCCATCGAATTCCGGCGACCCGTGACCTGTAGATAGTATTTAGGAGTGACTCTAAGTGACATCCTATGAACCTGAGTCGACTCAACTCGAGACCCATGCCATTATGACTGTATAGACGTCGCGTCTCGTGTGCCAATCCAATGCTTAGGTTGTGAGATATGGCCTGTGCTCTATTTCGGTCGTGGACCGCACGTTACGGGACCCACCCATTTCAGATTGTGTGTTTCCCTAGAACCCATCATGATGATGATGTCATCCTAGTTAGCCTAGGGATGATATCACCACCCATGCTTCTTACAAGTTATGATTGCTAGCCCATGCCTCTCTTACATCTCATAATGACAACAAGTCATGCCTCCTTACAAACTAATCATTACCTAGAAGCTATCACCCCTCTCTCTCTCTCTCTCTCTCTCTCTCTCTCTCTCTCTCTCTCTCTTATCTCTCTCCCTCTCTCTTTCCTTCCCCATTCCTCCATTTTCAAGCCCTTGAACGTCCCAACCCATCTCCAAAAATTCAGCTACCTCCACCCTCTACACCTCCCAATCCAACCCTCCTAAAGCCATCTCAACCATAGAAATCCCTTCCTTTGGAGCTCTAGTACCCTAAGGTGGAAGAAGAAGTGAACATCCAAGGTGGGTGCATATTTAGGACTAGATTTCCATTTTCCCTTCATAGATCTTAGGTTTTTCTTGCATAGGAGCATGTAAGACCCACCAATTAATGGTGGAGATCTACTTGATCCCTTGGATGTGGCTAATGGCCCATCCCTGTTGCATGCATAATCCATGATGGGGTCATTCTCCATGGACGCCATCATGATGTTTTATTTAAATCCATGATATTGATGGGTCATCTAGACCCTTGATTTGTGGTAGGGATGACATCCCCACCTTGATTTACTGATTCGAGGGCCTACCCAATCATGGGACCCATCTTGATGAATGTATAATGTATGTTGTAGATCCTAGAAGGGCCCATAGTGGCGGGGCACCTCCATCACTCGTCTCTCTCTCTCTCTCTCTCTCTCTCTCTCTCTCTCTTGATCCTTTGCATGATGGCCCACCTGATGCATGTTGTTGTCCAAACATGGGACGCCCACACATCCAGATTTTTTGGGTCACCTTGCTGCCCATTTTCGGGCCAATTTGGATGAGGGAAAGCACAAGGATCAGCCTGAATTTCTGGATGGATGGCCCACCCACGTGGACCCCTTGCATGATGTATGTATTTTATCCACGCCGTCCACATGTTGGGCCCACCTTACTGCCCGTCCAGTGGGCAGGCTGGTTGCCTGTCAGTCTGGATAGGCCTGTTGAAGGGGAAAACACAAATATCAGCTTTAATCCAAAGCTGGTAGGCCACACATGTGGACCCACCTGATGCATGTCTTTCATCCATGCCATCCACCGTCCATGGACGGTGGATCCCACTGTGATGTATATGTGCTATCCGCACTGTCCAACCTGCTGGACGGTGGGATGCACCATGCTGCATATGTTTTATCCTAGTCGTCCAGTCCAGTTGGACGTGGACCCCACCTTAATGTTTGTGGGCCATCCAATCGTCCATCCAGCTGGGATGTGGACCCCACCATGATATATGTGTTATATGTCGACATCGACTAGCCTATTGGATGGTGGGACCTTTCATGATGTATGTTTTACCCACGTTGTCCGTCCATTTACTGAATGTGCAGGGCCACCTGCCGATCAAGCAGGGCCCATTTGCTGATCATGCAGGGCCCACCTGCTAGACGTACAGGGCTCCATCTGTGTTATTCAGGCCCACCATGATGTGTATATTATCCAGGCCGTCCAACAAGGGCCCATCTTGTAGGCCCACAATGTTGTATGTGTTCTCTATTCATGTTGCCCATTTGTTTTCTAGACTATATGGGCTGGCCCATCAGGCCCACTATGTTGTATGAGTTACAAACACTATCCATCCCTTGTGCCTAGCTCATGGGCCCTTGTATGAGGCCCATTGTGATGTGTATGAGGCCCTTATGATGAGGCCCAAAGTGATGTATATGAGGCCCATGTGGTGAGGCCTAATGTGATGTATATGAGGCCCTTGTATAAGGCCCATTATGATGTATATGAGGCCCTTATGATGAGGCCCAAAGTGATGTATATGAGGCCCATTAGTTGAGACCCAATGTGATGTATGTGAGGCCCTTGTGCGAGGCCCAATGTGATATATGTGAGGCCCATATGATGAGACCCATGTGGTAAGGCCATTGCGCTATGTGAGCCCACCATGGTGTATATAATAATGTTTATGATGCTCATCCATTTCCTAGCTAGTATAAGGCCATGGGCCCCCATTATAAGATAGGTTCTCAATGGGCCATGCTGTAGGAACAATGATGGTTAAATGTCCACATCGTAAGCCTCCTGAAGGCACATTGCCAAGCCCATTACCTTAGGAGCAATGATGGTTAAAGGTCCACATTGTAACCTCCCTAGGCCCATCCGTAGGTCCATTCTCATCTTCCCCTAGTGGGCTAACCCAAGCCTTTGGGCCCCCATTGATATTAGTATAACCCATCTCATCTTATTAGGCTAAACCCAAACTATTGGACCCCCATTGATGCTAGAAGAAGTACCCAAACTCGAAAGCCCACTCTTTGTTCTTAGGCCTATTCTCGATATGAGTAGGACATCTAGGCTCATCCTTGTTATGAGTGGGCTTCTGGGTTTGTGGTATTAGATTTGGTATATCCATAATTGAGGACTAATCTTCATGTTATAAATCAGATCCGCTGTCCTTCTATGGACCCCATCTTATATACAAGTCGATTATCGATTACGACTATGAGTACGTGTTAGCATAGCATCATGATACATGCCCATACGCATCATCTGCATGCTTGTTACGAGGAGTGATTGATCATAACATTATGTCATTGGGTAGATTGCTTATGAGACTCCCTGATGGGCAGAGTTATCCCTCATGAGCGCACGGTATGCGCAAGATTGATGCATGACTGGATTGTATGACTCGTACATCTTGCATTGTGTGATATGATTACTGTGTACCCTAGTGACATCAGTGTTATGACCTTCATAGGCATATCGTGGATGATAGGATTGGATATCGAAAATACTTGGTTCTAAGCACTAGGGCATAATGATGTCCTTGGGTGAAAGTCCTTGAACCCTTATGGTACTAGGAGGATGCTTCAACCTTGAGACCGAGTGGATACACAAGTGCACGAGGGCCGTATACCAGTAGGCCACATCTCCCACTATGTTAGGGTCGGTTGGAAGGGGGTGTGACCTTACCCACCCGAGTGAGGGGGCAATGTTAGGTTGAGTTTGACTAGCTTCAGGAATAGGTCCGCTATCGACGAGCCAGGCCCGATATTGGTAAGCGAATAGTGAGGTCTCTTCCACTTACCCAGTTGTACGCTTGGATAGGGGTGGCAAGCTGGCGTAGAGTGTACTGGACCCCAGTGATTGTCCAGAGTGAGAACTGTATTAATATTTGATGCTCTAATAATGAACTGTATTGATATGTGGATTCAAATGAAGATTGGTATGCTTGCATTGCATCTTGCATATGACATTGGCCATATAGGCCTTGCATCGCATCATAACCTTGGTATGGTTGATATCATTTATGGACTTACCAACATTTTTTGCATTACTCTTATATTACACATACTTTCACCAGCATCTAAACTTTCTATAAGCTTATGCACGACAGTTGCATGTAAGTGATGTTAGGACATAGCTGAGTAGGAGCAAGAGCGTGTAGCTAACCTTTCGAAGCCTTTTTGTTATCCTTTTTTTTTTTTGTATTTCCCTTCATGCCTTATACTCAAGTTTTTTTTTTAAGTGGAAATGTGATGATGTAGTTGGTTGTTGTTTGTGGGTTATGCTTATGGTTATGCTTCTTATGAAATAAATTTATGTTGAAAATCCTCCTTGTAGGATCCTAGGGTCGGAACCTGGTATATGGGTATTAGGAGCCGAGAATGAGGTACTACGGATGCTGTCGGCGCCGGATTCGGCGATCAGGAATTTTGTGAGCCCAGCTTTTGAGTTTGGGGTGTGACACACGATGAGCTAGCCGACAAGGTGGATCGATCAGATCACCCCATTGCGGGCCTTAGGCTATGGTACTAATGGATAGGTAGTAAAGGAAGTGAACACCTGGAAACGATGATCCATATAACATGACAACCACGACCCATATAACATGACAACTCCGACCCATGCAAACCATGACCCATATGGGCCCACATTGATGTATGTGTATAATCCATGCCGCCCATCCTTTTTGTCGTGACATTTTAGGGCTAGAGCCCTAATATCAGCCTCATCCAATGCTCGTGTGAGCCACATAATAGAAAATAATGGTGACAGTGACACCCACTCTTGAAACTTTTCAGGCTCACTGTGATGTTTGTTAGAAGTGAACACTGCCCAAGTCAAGACTGTTTGGGCCCACGACAAGTTAGCCGACAAAGTGGATGGATTAGATCACCCCATTGTAGGCCTTAGGCTATGGTACCAATGGCTAGCCTTTCATTTAGTAGTAAAGGAAGTGAACATGTGACAACCACGACCCATATAACATGACAACCACAACCCATGACAACTACGACCCATGACAACCACGACGCATATAACATGACAGCCATGACCCATGACAGCTACAACCCATGACAACTACGATCCGTATAACATGACAACCACAACTCATATAACATGACAACTACGACCTATGACAACCACAAACCATTTTTTATAGTGTAGATGGATCAAAGGCTACAGATTGAGGCTGTGGTATAATCTAACTGATCTTTGGATTTTGGGCTCAACCCGTTAAATTAGATGGAAAAATGGATGTATGGTGCGGATAGACCACATACATTCAAGGTGGGCCCAACGGAGTACTCATTCCGATTTCCTCTCTCGAGCACAACTTACGTTGGGAAAAAGCTTGCGCGAGGGAAAGAAAAATGGTTGTGAATTGCTACTGACAGGTTGGGTATCTAGACTCGCTATTAACAGGTTGAGTATCAGATTGGCTAATGAAGTGGCGACACCAAGTTTTATATACCATGATGTATTTTTTGTATCCACACCCTCCATCTATTTGGAGAGACCATTTTAGGGCATGAGCCAAAGAATGATTCAGATCCAAAACTCGAGTGGACCCCACCATCGAAAAAAGTGGAGAGAGTAACTCCCACCATTAAAAATTTCTAAGGGCCACAAAAGTTTCCGATCAAGCTAAAATTTGTGTTTTCCCTTCTTTAATGTCTGTCTTAACTTATGAACATGTTGGATCTCAGATAAACATCATAGCGGAGCTTATGAAGGTTTCAACGGTGGGCATCACTCTTACCACTATTTTCTGTGGTGGCGTCCACTCCAGATTTGGATCCGACTCATTCTGTCTCTTAGCCTAAAATGATCTCTCCAAATGGATGGATGGTGTGGATATAACACATACATCATGGTTGGTCCCACAGAAATTAGTGATGTCACTTTCATAGCGAGTCTCGCTACTCAACCTATCTGTATCTAATCCCCATCCAGACGCGGCTTTCTTGCAAAAGTCTTTCGCAAGAAGTTCCTGTGCTGGGAACTCAGGTGGGGCCTACTGTGATGTTTGTGTGAAATCCACCCCGTCCATCCATTTTTTTGTTCATTTTAGGATATTAGGGTAAAAATGAACTGGATCCAATGCTCAAGTGGGCTGAAAACATGATAATTGAACATCCACAGTTGAAATATTCGTGGGGCTACAAAAGTTTTGAATCATTCTAATAATTTTGTTTTAAGTTAATCCTAGTAGGAATGACGTTATGAACAGTATGTATTAAATTTAAACATCACTGTTGATCCCAGGAAGGTTTCAACTATGGGAATTTCCCTAAACACCTTTTCCTTTTATACGGCCTACTTGAGTCTTAGATCCTACTCACATTTGGTCTCATGTCATAATATGAGCTCAAAAAATGGATGGACGGAGTGGATTCCACACAAACATCACGATGGGCCCCACTTTGGTTTCAAGCATGTAAGAACTTCCTGTGAAAGGCTTTCCCAGTAAATCCGCATCCGTATCCGGGCGGAAGCCATTTGGCTGGTGTACCACACAGTATATAGCTACTGTATTAACGTTTGCAAGTTCTGTGGGTCTAATCATAAGGTATGTGTTATATCCAAATTGTCCATCCATTTAGCGAGCTCATCCTCAGGCTTGAGATGAAAAATAAGACAGATCTAAAGATAAAGTGGACCACATTGCAAAAAGCAGGGGGGGGGGATTTAACATCTACAATTAAAACCCTTTTGGTGATCACAAAAGTTTTGGATCAACATGAAATTTGTTTTTCCTCTTCATACAGGTATTTGTGACCTTATGAACAGATTGGATGGAAAATAAATGTTATGGTGGGCCCTCCAAATTTTGTAATGTTGAAAATCATTATTATATTGCTGGTTTTAGTGTGGTCCATTTGAGCTTTGGATATGATTCATTTTTTGGCTAATGCTCTAAAATAATCTATAAAAAATTGATGAATGGTTTGGATATAATAAATACATCATTGTGTGACTTATGTAACTTTGATCTCATTTTAGTAAGTCACGTTAGCTAGAGCTGGGCATGTCTGACCCGATCCGGTGGATCCGACCTGAGCTGAACCGAACCGACGGTCTGGATAGATGTGGATCATGTTGGGCCATTCAGATCCGAATGTTTTTTTGATCGAGTTCGGATCGTGGTCAATCCAGACCAATCTGATTCGAAACCCAATCCGAATGGATCCGATCCGATCCAATCCGACCCGATCTGGAGTGGATAAACCACATGTCACCGTGGGCTCCAACAAAGTTTACTCAGTACACACCAGCTATATAGCTACTATAGGTACGTGTCGTGCGAAGACGGAGAGAGGATGCATGCGGAAGGCTTTCGCAGGAAGTTCCTGTGCTGGGATGCAAGGTGGGGTCCACCATGATGTTTATGAGAAATCCAACCCGTCCATCCATTTTTTGAGCTCATTTTAGGATATGTGACCAAAAATTAGGAGGATCCAAAACTTGACTGGGCCATATAAGATGAAATAGTGGGAAAAGGAATTCCTACCGTTGAAACCTTCCTAGGATCCGTCTTGATGTTTATATGCCATCCAAACTGCTTATAAGGTCATTTTTACTGGGATGAAGTGAAAACACCGAAAACTTAGACCGATATAAAACTTTGATTGCCATATAAATATTTCAACGGTGAAAAATAAATCCCCACTTTTTCATCTCCTGTGGCCCATTTGAGTTTTGGATCCACCTTATTTTTTCTCATGTGTCCTAAAATGAGATCGAAAAACGGATGGACGGGTTTGATTTCTCATGAACATTGTAGTGGGCCCCACCCGAAATACTTGCGCAAGAGCTTTTTGCGAAAGCCTTTTGCAGGAAATCCACGTCTTGCGAAGACGTACTGACGTCTGACGCTCCTCGAGCTCTGAGTTGTATGAATAGTTCAAAGGAGATCAAAGTTATATGGCCCGACAATGTTGTATTTATTATATCTACACTGTTCATATATTTTTAGAGATCATTATAGAGCATTATTCAAAAAATGAATAATATCCAAAGATCATCTGAACCACACCACAAATAGCAGCAGAGATAATGATTTTCACCTTTAAACAATTCGCGTGGTCCACTTAATAGTTAGATCTGTCTTATTTTTTGTCTCAAGCCTTAAGACGAGCTCGCCAAATGCATGGACGATTTGGATATAACACATACCCCATGATCAAACCCATAGAACTTGATAACATTGCAACGCACTATGCACAGCACGCCGCTGTGCTTTCGTACTAAGCAAGTCAAAAGCGTGCACAACACGTCTACACCACATGTCATGCAAAGGCGATGGGAGTCTACGCCTCGAGCTCTAAGTTGTACGAACGGCTCAAATGAGATCAAAATTACATGGGCCCCACAATGATGTATTTGTTATATCCATATCGTTTATCCAATTTTGGTGATCATTTTAGAGCATTTGAAAAAAAAAGTTGAATCATTCTAAAGCTCAAATGGACCACACCGAAAATAGCACGAGGATAATAATTTTCACCGTTAAAAATTTCAATCTGAATTGTGCTCAACCCGATCTAACTCGGTTTCCTTGACCGAGTAGGACTCGGTTCGGGTCAGGCCAACCGCGCATCGAATCGGTTCGAGTCAGATGTCCTGGACTCGGTCCAGGATCGGATCGAGTTCGGGTTAGCCTACTTACATTTTGGACCGAATCGAGTTCGACCCAACCCAATCCGACTCGGTCCGATGCCCAGCTTTAACTTTAGCTGGAGGAATCCGAACTCCCGAGACCTTGGGAAGGCTATTTTAATAAGTCAGGTTATTCAACTTATGAGGCCCTATATATGTAAAGATGAATGGTCTTATTGGGCCTACTATGATGTATATATTTTATCCATGTCATCCATTAATTTTGAAAGATCATTTAAAGGAATGAGCCCAAAAATGAGGCATATCAAAGGCTCATGTGGACCACACCATTGAAAGTAGTGAAATTGAAAACCTTTTTGTGCATAAATATTTTGGATGTAACTCATTTTTTGAGCCATAACGTTAAATTAAATTCTAAATCCAATGGATGGATTGGATTCGACAAATAAATCACGACAGGACCCACAATACTTATAACATGACAACATCGACCCTTATTACGTTACAACCACTAACTGCGCATGTCACATAACAACTTCGACCAATATAACATGATAACTACGACTCATATAATATGACAACCACGACCCATGTTACCACGACCTATATCAACCACGACCCACATAACAAGACAACCACGACTCATATAACATGACAACTACGACTCATGACAACCATGACCCATATAACATGACAACCACAACTCATATAACATGACGACCATGAACCATGAAAATCACGACTCATATAACATAACAACCACGACCCATATAACATGACTACCTCAACCCTTGCTACATGACAACCACGATCCATTCGAAGGGTCATGATTCACATGCACAATGGATTGTGGTTTTCATCCACAATGTAGTAACGATCATGGTTGTCAGGTTGATGTAATCAATAACTTGTTTATTTTTAAATAATAGGAGTCGAGGCCCACCATGGGGTGATCTGTTCCATCCACCTTGTCGACCAGCTCACCGTGGGGCCAAAAAGTCTTGACTTGGGCAGTGTCCACTTTTAACAAACATCATAATGGGCCTAGAAAGTTTCAACGGTGGGTGTCATTATCACCATTATTTTCTATTATGTGGCCCACACGAGCATCGGATCAGGATGATATTTGGGCCCTAGCCCTAAAACGACACAACAAAAAGGATGGGTGGCCTGGATTATACACATAAATCAGTGTGGACCCCACGAGTTGGGCCTTGCCCATGCTCAAAAACGCTTTTGTCCACGTCAGTTTCTCAGGATTGAAATAACACTTTTCTTCTTCCGCACTCTAAACCGTACAACTACTTATCCAAGAACAAGGGCATTTTCGTTCGAAACATTTTCAAAAGTTGTCAGAAGGTCACCCTCGGAATATTTGGAAAGTTGAATCTCTTTAAGAAATTTGACCATACATCGAGGTCAATATGATCAATTTCCCCATATATAATGCTTTTTTAGCCCTGTAATGCAAAATATAATTTTTCATTAGGTTCCAAAATATATCTAAAAGTTATAATCTATTTACCGCCTGCAAAACCTTTACGGCAAATACATGCATCCAAATAGCTATTGTAACTAGAATATTTGTAATCCCTTTTTGACTTAAAAGGACTTTACAGGCGTCATCACGACCCCTAATCCTTCATGGGTGGACGAAATATACTGGGCTTGATTGATACTTTGTTTATGTGAAGCGTATCATCAGTGCTCCTCACCTCTGACAAGGGTGTCGTAGGGTCTCCTCTTTTTGAGATTTTGTCCAAGCTGGGCATGCTACAGCAATCAAGGAGTTGTGGTGTACCAATTTAAAAATATCCTATAAACTACAATATCTTTTATAAGTTTATATATATATAAGGGGTTCTTGAGGCGTATAGACCTTAGGTATCACCCCGCAAGTTTACTGGCACCAAACAAACCTTAATTTGGAAAGTAGACCTAAGGTTATACGGATGAACTCAAAAAGACCAAAATACTCCTCCTTTTTAGTGCTTACCCTAATAGTCAAGGGGTATTTTGGTCTTTTATGCCGAACCCTACAAAGTCCCTTCGCCTAAAAAAATGTTTCTGCCCGCGAAAATTCTAAAGGCATCGTACGGACTCATCTATTCCTCCAATTATTTCTATATAAAAGAGAGGAGAGACAGCACAGAGGTGATTTGGACTTATGGTCCCTACGTACAGGAAGCGGATTGGCTGGTGTACCATACACTGGTGTGGGTACGTGTTGCTCGAAGACCACTCTTGACGCTCCTCGAACTCTAAGATCTACCAACGGTTCAAAGGAAATCAAAGTTACATGGGCCTGACAATGATGTATTTATCATATTACATAGTTAATCCATTTATTGAGATCATTTTAGATTTTGATCCTAAGAAATGATTAATTTCCAAGGCTCAAATGGACCACACCACAAGTACCAGTGGGGACTATAATTTTCATCCTTAAAAAATTTGTTTTACTTTCCATCCAATTTGTTCATAAGGTCACGAAGACTTGGATGAAGTGAGAAAACATATATCATATTGATCCAAAATTTCTGTGACCCCCAAGAAGGTTTCAATGGTAGGCATTCAATCCTCTACTGCTTTTTACAGTGTGGTCCACATGATTTTTGGATCTGTTTTATTTTTCATCTCAAGCCTTACGTGGAGCTCACCAAGTGAACGGACAGTTTGGATATAACTCATATCTAATGATGGGACCCACAGAATTTGGTGACGTCAAAACATCAGAACATCGGTGGTGTGTACACCAGCCAATCCGCTTCCCTAACCAGAATAGGACAAGCGCCTAAAAAACATTAAGCAAAGACAAGAAGAGTTTCTTGAGTGAGACCTCTGACGTCTAGAGGTGGGCAACTTGGGCCCGATCTGGTGGAGCCGACCCGATAAGACCCGACTCGGTACCGTTCCAAACAGAATCGACGGTCTAATCGGACTTGATCGATTCTGATAGTCTAGATCCAATGTTATTTCGAGTTAGGTTCGGATAACACTGTATCCGGATAGATTCGGTCCAATTACCCGGACCGAATGGGTCCGAACCGACCCGACCGGAAATGGGTCCGAACTGAGTCGTACAAAGAGGGAAATCTCTTAGAAAGAAATAAAGAGAGGGAGCCATTTGATACTCTGACACATTATGATGGTTGATATGCAGGTGTCTAGGAAGTGTACAGTGGCATAAACAAAGTCAATCTAACCATTCGAATTCTGGAACCTATTGCAGATAGGTTGTCAGGAAAAAAATAACTTCATTTAAAAATTATAACTTACTGATTAGTGGTCATTTGTACGTTAGATAGGAGGCATTTCCTGTTTTCCATTTAGATCACAAATTAATTTAAATAAATAGTTATAATTTTAAGTTAAGGTCCATCTAAATTAGAGCCAATATTTGAATGGCTTGATTTTATTTAATTGTATAATACTTGTGTAATTTATTAGTGCCTGCGTATCAACGATCACACTCCATTAGAGTATCGAAGTGCTCCTTTTTTAAGAAAAATGGGGGATTGATAGCGAGCTGTTGTAGTTACGTGTCGAGAGAAGACGAGCACTGATGCTCCTCGAGCTCTGAGTTGTACGAATGGTTCAAAGGATGTCAAAGTTACATGGACCCCACAGTGATGTATTGATTATATCTACACCGTTCATATACTTTTAGAGATCATTTTAGGACATTATCTAAAAAATGAATAATATCAAAAGATCATCTCGACCAGACCACAAATAGCAGCAAAGAATGATTTTTGCCGTTAAACAATTCGTGTGGTCTACTTGATAGTTAGATATGTCTTATTTTTTTGTCTCAGGCCTTAATACGAGGTCAGCAAATGGATGGACGGTTTGGATATAACACATACCCCATGATTAAACCCACACAACTCGCTAATATATATACAAAATCAAAAATCAAAACTGTACATGTGCTTAGTCTTGCAATTTCTTGTCATGCACGTAAAGTAATTAACTTCCAATGAAAACATGAATATGCATGTGAAAAGCTCTTCCAGAGCCATGTGGGGCCAACCTTGATGTATATGTTTTATCTAAGCCGTTCATCCATTTTGACATATCAATTTAGGCCTTGATAAAAAAAATAGCATATATTAAATGTTAAAGTGGACCACATTGTATGAAAAGTTAAATTAAATTCACACAGATCCGAATTGTACCAACTTGATCCGACTTGGTTTCTCTGACTGAGTCGGACTCAGTTCGGGTCAGGCAAATCATGTATCGGATCTCTTCGGGTCAGGTGACCCAGATTTGATTCTGGATCTGATCGAGTTCGAGTCAAACCATTGCCATTTTGGATCTGATAGGGTCGAACCCAATCTGCTCCGATTCGGACCGATGCCCACCTCTACTGACGTCCCATTAGTGGACCAGACCATCGAATCACTGTTCAGCAATAGGAGCTTTGCCAAGACTTATCCGGGGATCTACACCGTCCATCGATTTGGACCTTACTTTGGATGGTCAGTGGTAGAAAAACAACACCAATTGAACAACCCCAGCCTGTCCAAGCAATCAGAGCTCTGTAATCCTCCATAAAGGAGCATCCATAGAGCACTCAGATTTGCAGTTTGTACAAGTGATGCCCATGGTTCAGTCATCCAGACCGTTGTCTAATTAAAACACTGTGGATGGACCGCAGACACGGTCTGGGGCCATCTTTCAGTTCGATGTGAACCACCATTGTGCTTCTCTTCTTAATCGTTTATTTGCAGCCAATTAATAGAAAAGGTTAAGATTATCTTAATAGAAAGATTTTTAGGGCATGGTCCAGTGCTTGTTGGGACCAATAGGTTAATGGTTTGAACTAGTGAACTATGAGACTCACTTGTAGAGGTTGGAATTTTCCCTTTGGTTTGTAAACATACTGCTGAGGTAGAATTTGTTGGGGGACCGCCGAAGAACACAAACATGAATCAAAGATAACTATCCAATAACACCAAGTAAAAGTAAGAAGAACACAAAGATTTTAATGTAAAAAAACCCTTTTGGGAAAAAGCTATGGCACGAAGCGACAAATAATCACTATGAAAATAGAAATTATAAAGAGAGAGATTACCCGATTCGAACAACATCGAATCTCACCCTTGCTACACCCTTTGAAACCCTATGACAATTTAGAAACCCTTAGAATACCTCCCAATCCCATTCACACACACACAGATATATATATATATATATATATATATATATGTATATATATATGTATGTATATATATCCTTGGAAAGAATCTCAAACGAAATCGGAAACAAATCTCACAAATTCTTAGCTTTTCGAAAAATCTTTGTAGAATCTGTCAATGTCATCGAACACTCATAGATGACATCGAAACTAATTGTTCGATGACATCGAACTAACACCTCAATTGCCTAGAGACAAGACATGATTTTTCAAAAATTCTCGATGTCGTCAAACACTCATTGATTGCAACGAACTATTCCTATTGCTGGCATCGAAAAAGTACCCAGTTAGTCAAGCGACCAACTGAAGAAAATCTAAAAATATCGATGGGTTCGAGCATTGTTCGATGCCATCGAAGGTGATATTGAACAGACTCTCGATGACATTGACATACCCTATATCTGACTCGATTTAAGACATCAAATACAATAATCTCCATCATGTCTTCAATTATAAAAAGTGTAGCTTCTAGTCCTCTTCTCTTATATTTGCTTTGAATTATAGTTCCATCAACGTTTCTCGTGCACACTTTGTCTCCCTTTTACGCCATCGCTAAGCCCAGAGAAGTCGCACAAAACTTGAACTACTTTGTAAGAACCACCTTGGTGAGCATGTCTACCGGATTTACACTGGTGTGAATCTTTTCTAGAGTTACGCCTTCTTTCTCAAGTATATGTCAGATAAAATGGTGATGAATATCAATGTGTTTAGTATGTGAGTGATAAACTAATTTTTTTAGCTAAATTGATAGCGCTCTTGCTGTCACAATTAACCGGCATGGTCTCTTGTTGAAGCCCCAACTGATTTATCATGCCTCTCAGCCAAACACCTTCCTTAAAATGCTTCTATCACTGTCATATATTCTGCTTCTGTTGTGGAAAGAAATACCACAGACTAAAGCTTTGACATCCAACTGATTACTCTACCTAATAGTACAAACAAGTAACCTGAAGTTGACTTTCTAGAATTCACACTGCCTGTGTAGTCTAAATCCACATACCTAACCAATTTTGATCTTGTTTTCTCAAAAGTTAAGACATAGTCTTTTGTACCTCGAATGTATCAAAGTAGCCATTTTACCGCTTTCCAATATTGTTTGTAGGGGCTTAGCATATATTTACTCATAACACTGACTGCCTGTGAAATATCTAGTCTCATACAAATCATAACATACATTAAGCTGCCAACCGCATTCGAATAAGGCACATGAGACATATCATGCTTTTCCTCGTTTGTTTTGGGATATTGTTCTGAGGAAAGCTTGAAGTGAGCCGCATGGAAAATGCTCACTAACTTTGCCTGGTCCATCCCATACTTGATCAACACCTTTTAAGGTATTCTGCATATGATAACCAAAGTCTGCTCCTCTTCCCATCTTTATAAATATCTATGCCAAGAATCCTCTTTACAGCCCCTAGATTTTTTATCTCGAATGTCTCTAATAATTGAGTCTTCAGTACATCAATTTCAGCATGTTATGATTGACAATTAATATATATGTCATCAACATACAGTACGAGGATGATGAACTTGTCATCACTTAGTGTCTAGTAATAGACATAGTGATCGTATTCACTCCTGGTAATTAATTTATAAATCAACGTGAAAGAATCAAATGTTTTATACCACTACCTAGGCAACTGTTTCACACCGTACAATGACCTCATTAACCTGCAAACTTTGTTCTCTATCCTTTTAACTTCGTAGCTATTTAGTTGCTTCATGTAGATCTGCTCTTCTAATTCCTCATGTAGTAATGTAGTCTTCACGTCTATATGTTCCAGCTCGAGATTATATTGGGTAACCAGCGCCAACACGAATCCGATAGACACCTGCTTAACCACTGGCGCGAATACCTCTGTGAAGTCATTCCTTCTCTTCGAGCATAATACTTCGCCACCAGCATCACTTTGTATCTATCATGTTTCTTTTTTAACGACCACTTACATCCGATCGGTTTTTAGCTAACTGAAAGTTCCACTAGCTCCCATATGTGGTTTTTGGTATAAAGAGTACATCTCATCATCCATAGCCACCATCCACTTTTCTGCATCAGGCTCATCAAGAGCATTCTAAATAGTAGACAGGTCCCTCTCATCTGTAATGAGGGCATATGCGATATTAGAGTCGTCTATGTATCTTGTAGGTAACCTGTGATCTCTGTCTATGCATCTGTTTCTGCTTGAGTATCATCTGTGTCAATCTGGACATATAAAATCAACCTTTATGGTTCTTCTTGATCATTCTTACAGAATAAGGAGCTTTCATCGAATTTGACATCATGACTAGTGATGACCTTGCGTATGACCTTATCGTATAACCTATAACCTTTCACACTAACACCATAGCCAACAAAGATGTACTTTTTGGCTCTATCATCTAGCTTATCTCTCTCAACTGATGGTAAATGAGAGTAAGTCATACAATCAAATATGCACAAATATGAGTAGTCCATCTTATGACTACTCCATACTTTCTCTGGGATTGGCCTCAGTCCATGGGTCCTTGCCAACCCAACATTACTTAACATGCATTGGGCCCTCTCCAAGAGAGTCTGATTCATCCGCTTAGCCACACCATTTTGTTCTGGCATGTGGCGCACTGTGTTGTGCGTAATGATCCCTTCATCTTTGTAATATTCATTAAACTCAGTGGAAGTAAATTCTCCAACATTGCCTTTCATTGTTTGAATGTGGTGAAAACTTTGGATTTACATTTTATAAAGTAAACCCAAACTTTCTAAGAGTAGTCGTTAATGAATGAGACAAACCATGAGGACCCTCCAACGGAAACATCTGGTGATGACCCCCATACGTTAGAGTGCACATAATCAAGCACTCCCTTACATACATATTTTCTAGATTTAAAAGATAATCTAGATTGTTTACCCTATATACTATACTTGCATATATCTAAATCAGAATTCTTAAAAGTTGCAATCAAACAATGATAAGAAAGTACCTTCATGCCTTACTCACTCGTGTGGCCCAGACGAGCATGCCACATACGTGCAGATGTAAAATCCGTAATAGCAGCTGTCATTCCACCCACTAAAGTGCTTTTGATAAACCTGTAAAGATTTTTGTGCCTCTACGCTCTCATAACCATGAGTGCCCCCTTTGATACTTTAAGGACACCATTGACACCTGTGAACTTGCACCCTATTACTTTAAGTGCACTGAGAGAAACCAGGTTCTTCTTCATGTCAGGAACGTGCCTCACCTTAGTTAGGGTACGTTATGTCCCATCAAAGATCTTAATGCACACCGTACAAATAGCCACAACGTTACAGGCATTATCATTGCCCATAAACACTTGTCCACCATCACACTCTCTGTAATTGGTGAACCAACTCTGATGAGAAGTTATGTGATATGATGCTCCAGTGTCAAGGATCCACTCATCTCTACAATCATCGTATAAGTATCCGATCATAGATATTGAGTGGAAGAAGTCATGTGATATGATGCTCCAGTGTTAAGGATCCACTCATCATATTACATCACCCGTGCTTATCTCTTCTTCAGATGTGACAATATTGGCTTCCGTGGAAGAATCCTTTGAGTTTTCTTTTTTCACTTTGGGATTTGTGCAATCCTTCTTCATGTGTTTAGTCATCCCACTGTTCCAGCACTTTAATTTGCATTTTCCCTTGCCTTTGGATTTGGATATAGATCTTCAAGATCCTGTACCTCTCTCAGTATTCTTGTCTCTCGTAAGCAGTGCATCAGAAGATGCACCTACACTACCATTTATCTTTCTCATAACCTTCCCCTGAAGGGATGATATAACGGTGTCCACACTCAGGGACAATTTAACAGTGCACAATGAGTCCTTGAATGACTTATACAACGTGGAAGAGAATTCAACAAAATATATGTATAATCTTCATCTTTAACCACTTCCTCCATGTTTAACAACTTGTAAATCAACTTATTAAAACAACTGATGTGGGCTTCCACATCTCCACCCTCTGCCATCTTGAATTTGAACAACTGCAACTTTAAGTGTAGGCGATTCTCATAGGACTTTTTAGCATAAAAGTCCTTTAACTTCACTCACATATCCGCTGCAGTTTTTTCTCTCATAACATTGTAAAGACCTCATCCGTTAAACACAATTGGATAGAGGATTTGACCTTCTTATCAAGAGTTTTTCAATCATCGTCACTCATAGATGGTCGACGCTCCTCAAGGGCCCCATCTTCACCTTGCTTAGTTAATATGGTAATCATCTTAACCTTCCATAACTCAAAATTATTTTTGCCTAAGTACTTCTCAATATCATATTTAGTGTTTACCATTAATACTAATCCTTCAGATTCAAGCCTGTGCCCCAACGTTAGCTCTAATTCCACTTTTTGAGAGACCGAGGAAGCACACAGAGATAAATTAAGGATAACTATCCAATAGCATCAAGCAAAAGTAAGAAGAACACAAAGATTTTAATGTGAAAAAACCCTTTTGGGAAAAAAAAACCATGGCACAAAGCAATAGATGATTACTATGAAAGAAGAAATTACAAAGAGAAAGAGATTAACCGATTCGAACAACCTCGAATCTCATCCTTACTATACACCCTTTAAAACCCTAAGACAATTTAGAAACCCTTAGAATACCTCCTAATCTCATTTACACCCATATATAGCCTTGAAAAGAATCCCAAACGAAATCGAAAACAATTCCTGCAAATTCGCAGCTTTCCGAAAAATTTGCGCAAAATCTGTCGATGTCATCGAACACTCAAAGATGCCATCGAAAACAATCCTTCGATGGCATTGAACACTCATCGATGGCATCGAACTAACACTTTAACTATCCAGAGACAAGACATGATTTTCTAAAAATTCTCGATGGCATCGAACACTCATCGATGACATCAAACTAATCTTGTCGATGACATCAAACACTTATCGATGGAATTGAAAAAGTGTATAGTTAGTCCAACGACCAATTGAAGAAAATCCAGAAAATATCGATGGGATTGAGCACTGTTCAATGCCATTGAAGGTGACATCGAACAGATTGTCGATGGCATCGATAGAATGTATCTAACTCGATTTAAGACATCAAATACAATAGAATTGACTAATCAGTATGGCCTTTTAATGATGGACCGTCCATGATATGGTTCATCTAATGGGTGATTTGGATTCACCAACCAGCAGTACCATGTAAAGTGCCAACTAGATTCATCTTTTTTACTTGATTAAAGATATCGAGTCTTAGAAGAGGTGTTGTTCACATGCTTTTGAATGAACTGTGGATCCTACCATGATGTTGATATTGATGTCTGTGGAATCCTCACCATGCCTTTCATGTGCCCAGCCATGTTACGCCTGTAATCCAAAATGCGGCCTGACCCTTTTTTTCTTTTGGGCCTGGAATCCAAGGTCTACACAAAAGGAACGCTGGGGAACATTGGACAGGGTGACACCTACCTTACAAACTTACAAATTGAACATGGGTCCACCATATTTTGCATATACCATCCAAACCATTCATTAGGGCCAGATCACCAAGATTGACATAGGGATGGACATGATGAGGTCGAACACCATCTTCGTTAAGGGATAATTACTCTAAATCCACCGAGCTTCTCTGGATTTCTCATGGAGATTCCTCGAATCCACGAGCGAAAATAGAAAAATAGAAATAAATTCTAATAAATTTAAAAATAGATAATTGATGATGAAAATAAATTTACAATCCTTTAAATAGTGATATCAAACCGAGGAAGAAGTTTAATTATCAAACTCCAACTCAAAACTCCCTAAAAACATGAATTACTATAAATAGTAAACTTACTATTTATAGACTAGACTTTATGGTTTTAGGCCGAAAATAATAAGGGTACAATTTGGCCTAACCACATTATTCTCTTAATTTTCTAAGCCCTTTTCATATTGGGCACGACTACTGAAGCTCAAAGGCTCAAGAGTTCTGATCAAAGTAAAACTTATTATAAATAGTAAAAGCAAAATAAAAAAAGACTTTCGACCATCATTTTGATGGAATCTCGCAAATTCGGTGTGGGCAATGTAGCATAGCAGGGTTGGTTGGCTAAAGTAGCTTCTACTGCCTAAAATCATATATGGTACATCGAATAAGGCATTCCGGTTTACAAGATATGCCTGTTTTAGGGTTCTGACAGTCCTGATCACTTCTGCCTCTGATTGGGCCTTCTTTGGTCCATCTCAGACATGAAAGTGTCCGCGACCCACTCTACATTAAGGATGAAGGGATACCGACTAATAAAATGGATTGATTTTCGTTTACTATTCAGATAGTGGCGGTAGCTTCGAAATAGGGATATGTTCACATGCAACGTTGCATTGGAAGTTCTGCTAACGTATCACTTGGGTGAAACATCTGGGTGGGTCGTGAAATGGTGGGTCATACCATGAAGAAAAATGCAGGCAAATATTGGAACAATTCACTTTTTAGGTGAACACAAATATATCTATTGAATCGGACCATTGACTGTACATTGATTTCGACCTTGTAGTCTATCTGATAAATCAGCAATCATAATTTTCATGCAGACTATCTTTTATGATGAGCCCCATCATTTACCCGGCTTAGATGCCATGAACAAGTGAGACGTTAGTAGAAAAGAAACTGTTGTATGTTGAAGTTAACATGCAAACATTCAAACATCTCCTAAAAATCTGTTCTTGTTTGTTCTCACTGTTGTTTTCCCCTCTCTCTCTCTCTCTCTCTCTCTCAAGAGAATGGCGACTGATCTTTTGAATTCAACCGGAGATGGACACCAAGAGGAGGGATCGAGGCTCAATCCATCTCCTTTTGATCCAACGCCGCTTCATCCGTCTCATCCTGAGCTTCAAAAGCTCGACGCAGGAGCTCTCTTTGTTCTCAAGTCCAAAGGTACTTGATTATTCTTTTTCATGTTTTAGAAAGGATGACAATATGTTTTTCGTGAAAGAAAATATAGGTGGCCCCCTTCATGAATTAGAAAAAAGAAGAGGGTGCTCTGTTTGGAGAAAGGCATGGATAGGATTATTATCGAGTCAGACTCTCTTATGGTGATTGATAGCCTCTCTTCTCAGTCATTCTGCCCTTGGAAATGGAAACCGTGAATTGCTAGAATTAGACGTTTAAGTCGTCTGGGTCACTTCTCTTTCTCTCACACATTCAGAGAAGGTAACGGACCTGCGGATGCCATGGTTCGTCAAGGTAGCTCCCTCCAGCAATCTGCGATCCTTCTCAATTCGAGGTCCCTTCCTACTCAAGTCCGCGGTATGATCTTCTTGGACAGGGTTGGGCTAGGAACGATCAGATCTTGTAATTAGTTTTTTTTTCTCCCTTTCTGGCCTTTGTTTATAGGTGGACGGTTGGTCCACTTACGATAGGTCCTCTATCCTTTTTCTCTTAGGGAGGGGGCCCGAAATCTCCTTTTGTGCTTTGCTCTGTACAGGTTATCATCTTCAGCAATATTCACATGGCAGATTAATCATGAAATATTTGTGATCCACTTTTCTGGAAAAGCGAAGAAAAGGTCCGTTAATTACTTTATGGTGTGTTTGGTTGTACCAAATTGGACAGATTAATCATGAAATATTTGGTGCAACCAAAAGCACCCTTAACAATTTTCAAATATTTTCTTTCGGAGTAATATTCACATGGCAGCATAGTATCCTAAGCTTATTTCCAGCCAACATTACATTTGAAGAACATCCAAGGCATGCCAATTGCCAAAGGTGGTAATCATCACCAATATCACCTGGTGCGAAAATCAAGCTGATCCACTTTTCATTTGGGCCATATTCGCTAAGATCATCAATGGCTTGGCATACTATGGATGTTTGTGATCGTTTCTTTTTTATTTCTATTTATATTTTAAAAAATTCCTTTTGAGTTAAAACTATACCATACTTGGTTTGATAGCTAGAACTTAGTTCCATGGCTATGTAATGTGTGTTCTGTTTCGAGATTCGGATTGTATAGTCCTTTGGTGGTCTAAATTGCATTGAACGCTTTTATTAAAACTGCAAATAAAATATCTCAATTGGTTCGCTCCTATATTGAACTTAGTTTCATGAGTAAAATATAAGAGTTTCGAAGTCACAAATCACTGGGTAATGACTAGGACATAATATAAGAACTAGAAAAACTTGACTTACCTAGAACGTCTGTTGAGTTGAGCTGAGTTTAGTGACTCTAATGAGTTTTTTTTTTGGCTTTAAGAATGTTTGGTAATATTTAGCATTTGAAATATGATTAGGCATACGTATTGTGGAGTCCTGCCAACCAAGGCCAAGCCAACTTGAATTTTGCCAAGTTTCATTGATCATTATTTATTTATTTATTTATTATTATTATTATTATTTTTATTTTTTTTCCATTTTTGTTGAGCTGGGGTCAAGTTTTTACCGAGTCTTGACCGAGTTGTAACTGTATCAGAGTTCTTCTCGAGTTGACCCTACCGAGTTAGATTCAGTTTCCTTTTGAGTTTTCAGACTACATTGTAGAGTTCCATTCAATGGAGATAACTTCTGATGAGGGGTGCACAGCTAGCTTTGATTACGACGAGAACAACAAGTGGGCGTAAGGAAGTCCTTGTGCCACTAGTGCCACATTGGCCCAGGCACTCATAGCTACAAATGTCATAATTGTTTGTCTTGAAGCTGATCTACTGCACTTTTCTTTTGATGCCACCTCATTATTTTCCGTACTTGTTGCATCCATAGGAAGATTTGGGCCTCTCATCTTGTGGGTTCTACCAATGATTTGCCACAAACAGAAATGTTGTTGACATAACAATCACAACCAACGTATCAATGAAACTTTTCTTATTGAATACAAGAGAGCCTTTTAGTTATGCTCTATCCTAACTGCCATTACTGTACATTTTCCGGGCAATTCAGGTTAGCTTTGTGAATCATAGGTACTTGGAAAAAGGCCAACGAATCAGCCACTTACCTAACACCAACCCTCCTTGGGCTTAGGACCAGCTGGCCCATCAAATAACCTGTTTGGATATGAAGAATCCATGGGAAAATAATTGGTTTTCCCTTAATTTGATGTTTATAGCTGTTTGTATTGTAAAGAAAACTATGGATTCCATGCAATAATCATTAGAGTTTGTTTTTTTTTTTTTTTCTTCTTTTTTTTTTGTTAGCTTGTTAGTACACCCACTGTCAGTTCACACTTCACTGTTAGCCAACCCCACTAGGGAATCGATACCAAGACCTCAGTGTTGAAACGAGGTATCTTTCACTCAGTCTACCACTTGAGCTATGGATCTGGGTGTCAATAATCATTAGAGTTGTTAACTCCCTATTGGCACAAGATACATGGTGATTATTGTCTAATGAGAAATTGGATTTCTACTTGCTATCCAAACAGACCACCCTTTTGGGAATCCACCAGTGAAGAGTGCCGGAAGACGTGATAATTACAGTTTTCCATGTCCACACTAAGGATTTCCTATATCGAAACATGCCTAAAATCTCTTTGAGCTTTCTCACATGTACTTAGTCCCAGGTTTTAGAATTTTAGCAAGAGATTAATTTGCAAGCAGTACTTGTTTCCAGGCTCTTGGATACACTGTTGGTACCATTTGACAACTGCGATTGTGGGCCCAGCCCTTCTTAGCCTTCCCTTTTCGTTTGCCTCACTTGGGTGGGTGGCTGGAGTTACATGCTTGACCATTGGAGCCATTGTCACCTTCTATTCCTTCAACCTCTTGTCTGTAGTCATTGAACATCATGAGCAACATGGGCGACGACAACTTCGGTTCAGAGACATGGCCACAGATATTTTAGGTAACTGAGAAAACTTTTTTTCTTCGGCCCTGTTTGGTAGACGTCTAAAATTGAGTTCATCTCATTTTGTTTATCGTAATTATGTATTGCAAGTCATATTCTTTTTGGTAAGGTTAAAATGAGATGCCATTTTTTGGTGTCTACCAAACAGGCCTTTAGTTCTCCAACTGCGTTGTTTATAACTATAGTAGGATTCATCCAACTGCACCAATGAACACTGCAGAACAACCACAATAAGTAGTTGCTGAAGTAGTCATAATGGATTTTCAGGACCGAAATGGGGCCATTATTATGTTGGTCCCTTGCAATTTGGACTATGCTATGGCACGGTGGTTGGTTCCATTGTATTGGGTGGACAGAGTATGAAGGTTGGTGGGTTCTTGCAAGAAGAAAATTGGAAACACCTTCATGTTGAAACTAACTTTTCTTTTTGTTCATTTTTCTATTTAATCACTGAAGGAATTATCTGAGACCTAACCCTTTGCAATGATGTTCACAGTATCATTTTCCTGTATCATATCAGCTAGATCCAAATCTGTTCTTGATGCAGTACAGTACATTTTATATGTCACATGATATTCTTGAATGAGGAGAAAAACTTTGATATTATGGTCGGAGTGTGGTAGTTCATACACAGGCAATCAGAAATAGAATTTGTTAAAACATGCCATACATGTATCTCAAGTAATGTAATCCAAGTCAGGGCTCTCATTCTAGATGGATCATTAAGCAACATCGATAAGAAATTTGCAATGGGGATTGTTAGACATCTATGAACAGTTACAGTGAAAACCATTTGATAGACTAAACAAGTTCCTATTGTTAACTTTAGGGACTACTTGGTGGAAAGTTGCATCTATTCCATTGAGAATGAATATACATAATATATTGGAAATATTGGGAAATCTTGACATATATGCATGTGTCCATCCAATACCTATCTATAGTATGTACATCTGTAGATACATATTCGACACTCTAACACCCATTAATTAGAAGTTGTGATCATCTAATAAATCTGATTTTGAGATAGGCACATGCGGTTCACGATTTGGATGGTTTTATTTGAGTTACATGTGATGGGCGGCAGTAGAGATCGGATTCAGAAAGCAGAATCTCTGTCGTGAGACTGGTTAGCTCTAATTCTAAGATAGGTTTTCGTAAAGAGCTTCTAATTTGATTTTCGAATGATGAAATCATGTTTTTCAATCCACATGTGTTCTTTAGAATGGGATGCCAATAACTCCCAATTTTCCTCTTAATTGGGTATAAGTGCAAAATAGATTGCCTCTTTCTGGATGCATAAAAATGGCCGTGCAACAAAAATCAGGCCGGTCCACTCAATAGATTGAAAAAATAAAATGGTAGGCTTATATCCGATTGCCGAGAGTCCAGATTCAAATGTACATGCGTGGCTAGCATGATGAGTTGACCATCCTGTTTCTTTCTTATGAATATCTCGATGTTGGTGTTCACTGTATACATTGCGCAGATTTTTCATACAGATGGGAAGTTTACAAGAAGTAGAGAATTCTTATTGCTTTAAAAGATATATGATTATAACAAAATGGGCATCATTCAATGGGTTAAGATCAGCAAGAAATATGAAGCTCCTTCACTGGGACTACAAAATTAGTTACACCGTGTTGATCGAATAATACGACCATTTCTCTTTTGGTATTTGGTCAAAAGGCAGCTGATGATGATTAATTAAGTGCTTTGTCTTGCAGTTCATTTATGTGCTTTCCAACCCAAATGGTTCGATAAAGCTTTATGAATTTGTAGCTATCTTTGGAGCTGTAATGTTACTTTTGGCTCAAATCCCATCTTTTCACTCCCTTCGGCACATTAACCTGGTTTCTTTGGTTCTCTCACTAGCCTACAGCATCTGTGCTACTGCTGGATCCATCTACATCGGTACCATTTTCCCCTTTTCTTTTATTTACTTATTTATTTGACAATCTTAGGCTTCATTTGGCGTGGATAATGAGAAAAACAATTTTCCATTTTGGGATTTCTTTCCTTTTAAGGATTCCCAAAAATGATATTTGTCTGGTTACGAATGATACCTTCCTCCCCTGACAACATAAAAGAGCCCCAATTCCTGATTTGGAAATGCTGCTACAAGTAGAAAATCTAAATTCATAAATTATTTTTGTACACTCTTGAAATGGCCATGAGCCTAACAAAGCCTTACGAAATTCCAAGTGTTGATTATGTTATTTAAATCAAATTTGAGGGTGATTTTGTCACAGGGAATTCCAGTAAGGCATCGTCAAAGGTATACTCCTTGGCTAGTGATGGAGAAAATCGTGTTTTCGGTATCTTCAATGCTTTATCCATCATCGCAGCATCGTATGGAAATGGCATCCTTCCTGAAATACAGGTTCATTTGATCTAGTTTGAAATACCCATTGTGAATTGTTGTGATGTACAGCATTTGACAGCTATTCAATTTGGATGGCTTCTGGGAATGGAACCTAAAAGCCATAGACAAGGCAATCTCAATTATCAAATGCACCAGAGAAATTGTGGGCCCCATTTTAACTAGTCTATTAACAAAAATTACACTGAACTAATTTCAATACTTGTAGACTACGAACATATATGGACAGTTAAAATGATAAACAATCAACAATCTAAAGTTAATAAATAAAGTCCATTAGTCCGATGCTAGGAATTAGGATGCTAGCATCCGACTAATCGATATGATTTTGGGGTTCTGACCTATCTTCAATGGGTACCATGGTTTGGATGGTTCAGTTTGAGTTGAAAATAATACCAATGAGTGCAACCTTTGCATGTAATGGCTGTAGTAGAAATCGTTAGTTGATTGAGTTTCCTAACAAATGTAATAGCTTTCCATTAAAACAGAAAAAGGAAATTTATATTGAGAATAAGAATGCTCTAAATAAGTTGATTTCCATTTCCAGATTGTCTTTTAACAATATCAGTAACCTTTGTATGGTGTAGGCAACTCTAGCACCTCCAATCAAGGGGAAGATGTTCAGGGGACTCTGCATGTGTTATGTGGTAATAATCTCAACTTTCTTCAGTGTGGCTATCTCTGGCTATTGGGCATTTGGCAATTCGTCAGCCGGAAGTGTCCTCAGTAATTTCATCGTTGATGGAAAACCATTGGTCCCTGATTGGTTTGTTCTGATGACCAACATCTTAGTCCTCCTACAAGTGTCAGTTGTGGGTGTGGTGAGTATATTGTTTACTTGAAGAATTCTGCTGTACATAATCCAAACTGTACATATTATGGACAAAAATACTGATGAGGATAGACATTTGTTCAAAGGGGCATTTTTAGATAACTTCAATGTTTCTATGATCCAATTCAAACATTTCTAGGATAATTTTAAGGTACAAGTCGACATGTGAGTCCCACAGTGATGTTTTAATGACAACCAATCCATCCATCATGTGAACCTTCTAGTGTTCTCCTTGGTATCCAAAAATTTGTCTGATAGAAAACTTAGGTGGGCCGCACCTAATGAACAGATGGGATAGGGATGATAACCATTAAAACCTTCTAGATTGTATGTGGGCCCCACTATGTTTCGTATATGCCATCTAATCATTCAGAAGATCCATCAAGGATGAATGAACACCCAAATGACCAGGCCATTCCAAAAGTTAGGTGCCACAACAGATGATTCTAGAGGTTTTAGCCATGATTTTACATGATGTGACCCACCTAAGTTTTAGAACACCAGATTTTTTTCATCCAAGGAGAACAGTAGGGAGCACACATGATATAGATTGACTGGATGTCATTAAAATATCAGTGGGACCCAAATGTCAATTTGTATGTTAAGCTTATTGTAGAAATGTTCGTAATGGATCCGGCCTCTTAGTAATTTGAGCTGTAACAGTAAAACACATTCTTTTAACCATCCATCTAATGACCACCCACGGAACAGTTTGGATCATCCAACTTGTTTGATTTTCAGTTAATTTCACATCCTAGGATCATCTAACTTGTTTGAATTTCAATTTATGTTGCATCTACAGTAAGCCCATGATTCGGCAGTTCATATTAAGTACATATATTTCCATGTCCATGGAGGATGTTTTCAAAAGTCCAACCTTCCATACTCTGCTCTAACCAAGCATCTGCAACAGCATAGCCAATATTGAAATTTCAAACCCGAAAAAAGGCAATGTAGGAAATGAGTCAAGATATTCAACAACCAATTAATGTCGACAAACGTTCTCTAACTTCATTGATCTATGCAGGCGTACTTGCAACCGACAAATGACATGCTCGAGAGGAAATTTGCAAATGCCGAATGCAAACAGTTCTCCCTTCGGAATGTTGTCCCTAGGTTGGTTTCTCGATCATTTGCGGTCATCATAGCGACAATCATCTCTGCAATGCTTCCGTTCTTCAGCGATATCAATGCATTCCTTGGAGCTTTAGGGATCTTCCCTTTGAACTTCATCCTTCCAATGATCTTCTACAATCTGACATTCAGGCCATCGAAATGGAGTTTGCTTTTCTGGGGCAATGCCGCTATTGCAGTGGTCTTTTCAATTGTTGGGATGATAGGAGTGATTTCTGCCATCCGACAAATAGTTCTAGATGCGAAAAACTATCACCTCTTTGCTAATCTATGAAGAGATTCAAGTAATAAGTAGAGGCATTACTAGATGTTCATATACATGGAGTTCAGTCTTTAGTGATGTAAACAATTGATATGATGGGCCCAAATATGATTTTCAACATCATAGCCATTGAATCTTTGACTCTTCTTTAACTGAATGCTGACCTTTGTTTTATTTTCTTTCTCAAACATCTATTTGCTAGGCACCAATTGAAGGGCTAGGATTTTTTCACATAGGAAATTTTTGGTGCTTGTGCAATCTACATTGGATTCCATTGTATCAACAGTTTGGATTGCTGAGCTACAGTAGTTTTCACGAGCTCTAGTGATTTCTCGGAGTGATTTTATTTCACCGTTATGTTCAAAATGTTGGAAAAGGAATTTATAGAAAGGTATTCAGAGAAAAATGTTACCTGCAAGTTCTAGCTTGAGTGCGAAATCTCTATGCATACTAAAAGAAGAGTTAGCTTATGGGGATGAACCCAATTCCTATGATTCGCTTCCCACTTGTTTATGTGGGCGATGAAGGAAAATATCCAACCAATCGAATATTTATTAATACTTAATCAATCAATCGCTACTTGAAAATGGTACTTCTGTTTAGAAACAAAATGCTCCAAATGTTCTTGGAAATTCTAGCTCCTTATTTATACGCATCTGAATCCTATTTATTTGTCTCTCGTTTTGAGAAATAGGAAGATTGAACCATTGCTTCTCACTCTACACATGCACAAAGATTCTTCAATTTCTCATTAGGTTAACCAGTCCTTGTTGGAGGACACAGATGAATCAAGAAAAGTATTCCAATAGCACAATCAAGTTCAAACACTAACAATCCGATTTTAATGTGGAAAAACTCTTCCAGGAAAAAACCACAACACCAAACAAAAGTAATGTACTATGAAAGCATAAATTACAAGAGATAGAGATTACCCGATTCAAACAAGCTTTGAATATCCCTTACAAGCCCTTGAACCCTTTGAAACAAATTAGAAAACCTAGAACACCTCTATGTTATTCCCAAATCCCGATTACACCCATATATATAGCCCCTATGAGAATCACAATCGAAATAAGAAACAAATCTCACACTTACACAACTTTGCGTAACTCTACGAGATCCTTTTATGACACTTTGATGTCACTTTGATGGCATCGAACATCTTCGATGTCATCAAACTAAACACAAAAACGTTCCAGTAATTAAATATGGATTTTTCAAAAATTTTCAATTGCATCAAGTAGCCTTCGATGGCATTGAAGTCTTCTTGATGGCATCAAGTTGTCATCGATAGACAAGTTGATTTACAAATTTAAGACATCGATCAACAATTTCCACTATGTCTTCAATTGCCGTTCTCCATAGCTCAATTTTCCTCGTATCTAATTATGCCTTGCATCATAGTTCCACCATCGCTTCTCATTCACACTCTGTCTTCCATTTATGTCTTCGCCAAGCATAGAGAAGTTGCACAAAACTTGAACTTCTCTATGGGAATCACGTTAGTAAGCATAAACGTTGGATTCACGCTAGTGTGAATCTTCTCTAGAGTCATGTTGCCTTCCTCTAGCACCTGTTAGATAAAATTGTGACGCACATCAATATGTTTAGTTCGTGAGTGATAAACAAAATTTTTAGCCAAATTGATCGCGGTTTCACTATCACAATTAATCGGCACGGCCTCTTGCTAAAGTCCCAACTGATTTATCATCCTTCTCAACCAAATACCTTCCTTGAATGCCTCCGTCATTTTCATATACTCAGCTTCGGTTGTGGAAAGAGCCAGCACAGACTGAAGCTTTGACATCCAACTGATCACTCTACTTGCTAACAAAAACGAGTAACCGGAAGTCGACCTTCTAATATCTACACTGCTCGCGTAATCAGAATCCACATAACTTACTAACTTGACCCCTGATTTCTCAAATGATAAGACGTAGTCCTACGTACTTTAAATGTATTAAAGTATCCATTTCACTACTTCCCAGTGTTGTTTTCCTAGGTCAGAAATGTATCTGTTAATAACACCTACTACATGTGAAATATCCAGTCTCGTACAAAACATGGCATAATTTAAGCTGTCAACTGCACTTGAATAAGGCATATGAGATATATCTTACTTTTCTTCATTAATTTTAGGACATTGTTCAAAAGAAAGCTTAAAACGAGCCGTGTGAGAAACCGAAATCGGCCTTACCTTATCCATCCCATACTTTACCAATACCTTCTCGAGGTATTCCTTCTGAAATAACTAAAGCCTACTCCTTTTCCTATCTCTATGTTTATCAAAGCCAAGAACCCTTTTTGTAGCCCCTAAATCTTTCATCTCGAATGTCTCTGATATCTGAGTCTTCAGTAAGTCAATCTCAGACATGTTGTGACTGACTATAAGCATCTCATCGACATACAATACTAAGATAATGAATTTTCCATCACTTGGTGTCTTGTAATAGACACAATAATCATATTCACTCCTGGTAAACCTCTGACTCACCATGAAATAATCAAAATTTTTAAGACATGGCATAGGCGACTGTTTTAGGCTATACGTAAAATGACATCTTCAACCTGCAAACCTTGTTCTCTGTCCCTTTTTATTTTGAAGCCTTCTAGTTACTTTATGTAGATCTACTTTTCCAATTCCCCTTGCAGGAAGGTAGTCTTCACATCCATTTTCTCCAGCTCAAGATCGTATTGGGCAACCAGCGCAAACATGAATCCGATAGATACTTTATTCACAACCGGTGCGAATATCTCACTGAACTCGACAACTTCCCTCTAGGTATATCCCTTCGCTACTAAACTTACCTTGTACATATCCTGTTTCTGCACAACCAGTGTGAATATCTCACTGAACTCAATAACTTCCCTTTAAGCATATCCCTTCGCTACCAACCTTACCTTTTACATATTATATTTCTTCTTTAAGATCCACTTGCACCCTATCACTTTTTGGCTAACGGGAAGCTTCACCAGCTCATTCTTGTACAAGGAGTCCATCTCATCATCTATCGTAGTTTTCCACTTTTTGGCATCCTACTCGTCAAGAGCTTTCTGAATAGTGGACGGATCCCCCTCATCCATAAGGATGCCATATGTGATATTAGAGTTATCCATATATCTTGTTGGTAACCACGATCTCGTGGCACGTTCCTTCGCATAGGTGACTGCTCCACCTACTCATATACCTCTGTTTGCGTCTCTGTTTTAGCCTGTGTCTCATCTCTGTCTAACTAAATGTCCACCACCAACTTTTTCAGTTCCTTGTGCTCAACCTTACGGAATAAGGATCCTTTGTCAAATTTGACATCACGACTAATGATGATTTTTCATGTGACCCTGTCATACATCCTGTACCCCTTCACACCACCACCATAGCCAACAAAGATGTATTTCTTACTCTTTGGTCCAACTTATCTCTCTCAACTGACAGTACATGAGAGTAAGCATCGCAACTAAATACATGCAGTCCCGAGTAGTCTATTTGCTGACCACACTGCACTTCCTCTGGAATGTTACAATCAATAGCTGTAAAAGGGTATCAATTCACCAAGCAACAAGCCATGCGAACGACCTCACTCCACAGGTCTTTGCCCAACCTAGCATTACTAATCATGTATCAGGCTCTCTCCAAGAGAGTCTGATTCATCCGCTCAGCCACACCATTCTGCTCTGGTGTAATACACTATGTGGTCTCTTACGATCCTTCATCTGTACAATACTAATTGAATTCTCTAGAAGTGAATTTTCCATTGTTATTTGTCCTTAATACCTTCACTTTTACCATGTATGTTTTTCTACCATAGCCTTCTATTGCTTAAAGTTGGTCAAAACATCATATTTATTTTTTATAAAATAAACTCATACCTTTCTGGAATAGTTTTCAATGAACATGACGAACCATGACGGCTCTCTACCAGAAACCATGGGCAACAACCCCCATACATCAAAATGCACATAATTAAGAACACCCATACATGCATGCTTTTTAGATTTAAAAGATAACCTTGAATGTTTACCATATATACAATGCTCGCATATACTTAAATCAAAACTTTTAAAAGATGAAATTAAACAACGATTAGAAAGTACATGCCACATAAGTGCAGATGTGGCCCAACCGTACATGTCACATAAGTGCAGATGTGGAATCTGATACAAACGGTGCAACTCCACCAAGTGCTCCCAACCAACCTATAAAGATTTTCATTTCACCATGCCTTCATGACTATGAGTGCCCTCTTTGAAACTTTAAGGACATGATCAAACTCGGTGAATTTGCACCCAAGTTCCTCGAGTGCTCCAAGAGATATCAAGATCTTCCTCATATCTAGAACGTGTCTCACCTCGGTTAAGGTACGCTTTATGCCATCAAACGTCTTGATGTGCATCGATCCAATACCCACAACATTACAGGCATTATCATTGCCCATAAATACCTGGCCACATCACACTCTCCGTAACTGGTGAGCTAGGAGTTATTTGATATAATGCCCCAGTATAAAAAATCCACTTGTCCTTACGTTCATCGTATAAGTGTTCGACCATAGACACAGACAACACATCATGGCCACTCGTACTTACATCAGACTCTGCAGTGTTCGCCTCCGTGGAAGAAGCCTCTAAGTTCTCTTTCTTAACCTCAAGATTTGTGCAATCCTTCTTCATATGGCCGGACATCCCACAATTTCGACACTTCAACTTTCCTTTGCCCTTGCCTTGGATTTGGACCTTGATCGAGAAGATCCATTGTCCTGCTCAAAATTTCATCCCCTCGTAACCAATGCATCAGTAGAGGCACTCGCATTCTCATTGCCTTTTCTTAAAGGGTCAGGATAATGGTATCAACGTTAATGGTTGATTTACCGATGCACAACGAGTCCTTGAATGACTCATACGAAGCTGGGAGAGAGTTCAATAGGATGCATGCCTAATCCTCATCTTTCATCATTTCCTTCACATCCAGCAATTTGTAAATTATTTTATTAAAGTTACTAATGTAGGCCTCAACATCAACCCCCTTTGGCATATTCAAATTGAACAACTAAAGCTTCAAGTATAGGCGATGCTTAAGAGATTTCTTCTCATAGATGTCCTCTAATTTCTTCCATGTACTTGCTACAATTTTCCCTCTCATGACATTGTAGAGGACCTCATCTGTTAGGTACAATTGGATAGAGGTTCTCGCTTTCTTATCTATCCATCATGTTCCATTCATCATCTGTCATAGATTCCGGTCGCTTCTCAAAGAGTGCATCATCCAATCCTTGCTGAACTAGGAGATCGATCATCTTAACCTTCCATAGTTTAAAATTACTTTTTTCGAAATATTTTTCAACATTGAACTTAGGATTAAAAGCCATTGATATTGTGCTTTTAGATTAACCTGCACCCCAATGTTCTGTTTTAATACCGCTTGTAGGGGACCACAAAAGCACATAGTGATGAATTAAGCAAAGTATTCCAATAGCATAATCAAGTTCAAACACAAACAATCTAATTTTAACGTGGAAAAACCCTTTCAGGAAAAAAAACCACGACACCAAGCAACAATAATGTACTATGAAAGAAGAAATTACAAGAGATAGAAATTACCCGATTCGAACAAGCCTTAAATCTCCCTTACAAGCCCTTGAACCCTTTAGAACAAATTAGAAAACTTAGAACACCTCTATGTTCCTCCCTAATCCCGATTACGCCCATATAAATATATATATATATATATATACATATATATATATATATATATATATATATATATATATATATATATATATATATATATATCCTCTATGAGATTCATAATCGAAATAAGAAACAAATCCCACACTTACATAACTCTGCGTAACTCTGTGTGATCATTTGATGACACTTCAATGTTACGCAGATGACATTGAGCAACCTTTGCTGACATTGAACATCTTTGATGTCATCGAACTAAACTCCAAAATGTTCCAGCGAATAAACATGGATTTTCGGGATTTTTCTGATGGCATCGAGCAACCTTTGATGGCGTTGAGTTTTTGTTGATAGACATGTTGATTTATAAATTTAAGACATCGATCAACAGTCCTAAAGTCAGTCATTCAAGTTGAAACTTAGGTGAGTCAACTCAAAATGATGAAACCTCAAGCTGAGTCACTAGGAGACTAGCTTGTAGAATATGAATTTGGTCCCAAGTCAATTAGAATAATCTAGTAAGCTCATTGACCCATTGATATTATGTGACTCATGATGACTCGAACGAATTCACTCTCCATGTCAACTATTTTTGTCCACATAATTACTTAAAAATCTCTAATGTGTTTCAAGATGACAACCTTCAACAAGGAAGAAAATGTCAATAACCAACTGATCATAATAGGTTGTACTTTGTTTATTTTAACAAAGATAACTACTTTATCATGCGGTGTGAACCTGCCTTTTCGATGATTGCCACACCGACTTCAAGAATCATTAGGTTTTGATGAGGACCAGAAGATGCTAGAGGTCTGCATTCAAGGAGGTTAAAGGTCTGGTCGAATTCATGGAATTTCAGGAGTAGTTTTGATCTATTGACATCCTGGGAGACATTGTTGCAGAACAAAGTTGCATCAATCTCGTCAAACTTCTTTAGATGTAAGTATGGATTTTTAAAATCAAATCCATAGAATTTAGGGAGTAATTGGATAACCCACGATTTGAAATATATGTTTCCCATGTTTACCGAAAAAACTATGCAAGATGGTGTGGTTGTTCATGTAGGTTATAGGTAGTCATGCAAATTTCTGACCGATGGTGTATGGTGTACCTCATTCTCATCATGTACCATCCTATCCAATGGTGTGTTATGCACTTCATGCTTATTATAATTCTATTAATCATTAAACATGTTTTTGGTTAAACTAGAACCACCAGATGTTTCCTAACACAGCGATGGATGATAATGCCTAAATATTGCATAGTTATCCCTATATTGTATCCTTTTTCTTTTTCCATGCATTTGTGTGTTAAAATGATTTAATTAGATGTGTTTTCAACATGCCAAGAAAATTCATATTAGTTCAAGTTGAATCCATGCTTAAAGTGACAATTTAATGTCCAAATACATATCATGCTCAAAGGCAATGATGAATTGGAGACTAAAAAACCAAATTTGATGATTTGAAGTGTTAAGGACTAAGGAAACAAAGTACCAAATTAAGGAATTAAAAATCAAAAGCATCAAAAAAGAATATAAGAAAATCATCACTTGTTGATTCCATCGATAGGACTTCGATTCCATTGACAGGTCATTGATAGGACTCGATGCGATTGAGCTTCATATCGAGTAATTCCAAAAAAAAATAAAATAGATTATTTATTTCTGGATCTGTTGTGAACTCTGGGGACATCAGATGCTTTAAGATTGCAATTGCTTAGCTTAATTAAATAAGGAATTAATCTGTTAAATTCATTGATCTATTGTAGACTCCGAGCACAATAAATTCTTTGAATTCCCTGCAATTGATTGATGAGTGTCCCATGAGAGAATCATTCAATTAAGTTCATATATTGTTGGATGTTTGTGAATGGATTAATTATTTGATATTCCAATAAGAATGAATTGAAATTCGATTCCACTTGAGTTATAGAAGATGAATCGATGAATTGGATGTTGTGATTGCTAGAAGTAGATCCTTAGATCCTTAGTTGCTTTAATTATTGTTTTAACCCTTAATTCACTAGGATCATTAATCTTAGACTTAATTTTAAAGTAGCTTTAGTTGTGTTCTCACATTCCTTATGAATCGACCTCAGTATCACCAAGTTAAGACTACATCGCAGCCCTGCATTTGGGGTTGTCAACCCTTGGATTTGATCAAGTTTTTAGCACCGTTGCTGGGGAGTGTATTATGCCCCAAACTCGAAAACCAGGCTCATAGAATCCGACACCAACAGCCTCCATAATACCCCATTCTCGGCTCTTGGCACCCATATGCCAGATTCTGATCCTGGGATCCTACAAAGAGGATTTTTAATATGATTTTTTTTTTGTAAAGGGGCATAACTACAAGCATAACCAGGTCACAAAACAACCTCACCACATATTCACTATATCAAAAAATTTGAGTACAATGTGAAAATGGAAATACAAAGATAGACAAAAGCTCTAAGATGATCTACCACACGCTCCTACCTCAGCACTACTGTGTTCAAACGTCACCTGCACGCAACGGTCATGCATAAGCTTATACAAACCTTAGAGGGTAGTGTAAGTGTGTGCGCAAGGTAAGTGTCAAATATGCAATATCAGAGTAATGCAGAAATATGCTGGTATGTCCATGAATGCTATCGGCCGTACCAAGGCTCTGCGATGCAATGCATGAATCTATCAGCCATACCAAGGCCATGCGATGCGAGGCCTAAGTAGCTAAACGTCATATGCGAGATGCAACGCAAGCATGTCAGTCCTCATCTGAATCCACATATCAATACAGCTCATCTCTAGGATATCACCGGGGTCTAGTACACTCTAAACCAGATGCCGCCTCATTACACACAACAAGGTGAGTCGAAGAGACCTCACTATCTACCTACCATATCGAGCCGACTCGTCGATAGCGGACCCATTCATCGAGTTAGTCAAACTCAACCTAGCTTTGCCCACTCTTCTCGGGTGGGTAAGGCCACACCTCCTTCTAACCGACCACGACACAGTGGGAAGCGCTTCCACCTGGTATTTGACACTTAACGCTCAAGCATCCAATCGGTCTAAAAGTTGGACCAACCTCTTGGTACCATAAGTATAACGCCCTAAAAATTGGGGGTCGAGCAGGAGCTCAACTCCCGAGTTCCAACGCATCACTTATGTGATATAGATAATGATGATTAAATGTTGTCCATGTTAGTGCATTAAACATGAATGGAATTAAGCTAAATCAACATGTCATACTCTAGAGATGATTAGATTACGTAAGCGGAAGGCTGTGATAGATATATAAAATACTTAAGTTGTTGTAAGTCTCCAGAGTGTGAACATGACACCAGGTTAAATAATTACATGTATTGTTCCAAGATATACAAAATAACGAGAGTGTAATGTCATCTATCCATATCCCTGTAGCCCTGATATACAACTCCAGTCTACATAGACCCGCCAGAGAGTTGCATGTAGGAGAACTCCTCGTCATCATAGAAGACAGGCTCCATCTCGTAAACCTCGTCATCACTTGAAACTACAACGGAGTCTGGTTGGTATTTTTAAAATACCGTCCCAGAACGTGGGAGTGAGTGATCAACTCAGTGGAGCTATATAGCAAGGTTAACATATTATCAATTCAGTCAAGCAATAATGATAAAGTAGTACAACACTCATGTCCTAAGTACTTTTGTTAATGCAATGATGATATGTAATAATGATGTATGCCCTCGCCTGCACTCCCTCTGCGACATTATCTCCAATCGCGGCATGCAATACTCCCACTGTGCTCAACTCCAACGCCAAAGGTACATGCAAATGCGGTGCATGTGCGTGGTTAGCCAAGTTCTTAATTAGACTCATTCATACAGTAGGTTTGGGAAGTTAAGGTACCTCCCTTTATATCATTGACCCAAACAATGATTCATTTAGGGTCGTCAATCCTAGTTCATCACATATGATAGGCAAGTTCGCGAGTTTACACCATGTGTTACTACGAGAGGTTGTCACCATCAACGTCAGATTAATTCACACTCGAGATCACCCCACCAATGCCCTACCAACTGGTAGATTATTTTCGAAGGCTCGTCACCAACCTGATTGGGGACCATAGCCAGGCTGCGCCAGTGTAGGCCGATAGCTCGAATATTGTATTTCATACCACCGTATTCGGTTCACGAGTTTAGGTTGCTCACTGGTCACTACGGGGAGGCTCGTCGCCCCAGCGTAGGCCGACAGCTCGACCACGGTGTCCCATATCACCATGCCCGACTCATGAGTCTTAGCGGATCGTGGTACCAAGGTTTAACGGGCTTTACATTGATAAGTGGTACCTTGAATTCAAGCAGTAGAGTCCATACATGGTAAACACACAATAGGTTAATCAGTTTATTAGACAAGTTCGATTGGTACGAGTGTACGCTGAATTAATCGACATAGTACCACTATCGACAATCATGGTAAGCCTCGGATTCATCAAACGTGTCTTGTGTGGCGAAATGACCTCAACCACTACTCGAGAATCATTACCGATTGCCTAGACAACATCGTAGCCACAATCACACTTCAAATGATAGCATTCACAAGTGATAATCAATGGCAGCATGTGACAACCAAATTTAAATATAAATCTTAGTTGAGCATTTCAACAAATACATAATACACATGTTATCTTACATAGGCATTTCATCCGTACAACACATAGAAGTAAGATAGGTTACATAAAGGGAACTATAATTATGGAGAAGGGGATTAAGAATCCTATCTCAACACCCTCATTAAATACATTCCAACAAGCATTTCCTCATTCAGGCATTTTATGAAACACTTAAACTATACATTTCAACATACATGTATTAGACTAGTTATAACAGATATCTTGATAAACCCTTTTAAAAAGGAGTTGCCATATACACAACAAGCATATATTCATAGTTAATAATCATGGCAAACACAGATCCAAATTCCATATTCATTTAGACATTTTTACAAGCACTTAGACTGCACACTTCAACATATATGTATTAGACTAGTTATAACATATATCCTGGCAAACCCTTTTACAAGGAGTTACCACATACACAACAAGCATATATTCATAATTAATAATCATGGCAAGCACAAATCCAAATTCCATATTCATTCAGACATTTTTACAAGCACTTAGACTACACACTTCAACATATGTGACGTATGTTGGTTATAACAGGTGTTAGGGAAAATCCTTTAACCAAGGAGTTGTCACGCGTATGACAACCATATATTCACGACGATTAATCATGGCAAGCACGAATCCAAATTCCATACTCATTCGATCATATCAATAAACACATGGAATACACTATATTCAACATAGTTCATATATATGTGTAAAGCATGAGAAATATCATATCTAAGCATGTGATAGCGATCAAGTCAGTCATAAATCATTAACTGACATTGAAAGCCTTGAAAACTATAACCTAAACATTTATAGTCCACACCTTTTACCAGTAAACACGTAACGAACTTAGTTTAAACACTAAGTCCTCGTCTACGGCACAACAACTACCTATAGTATGAAATAGGTTAGCCACATCATCATTTACTCCACTTGAAACCCTAAAACAGATTAGGGTTAGGATTTCTTACCTAATAATGGAATCAGAATCGCCAGAATAGCGATACAGAAGTAGCGGTTAAGCAAGTGGAATGGTGGGATCAAATCCCAGGAACAAACGCCAACTCTCTCTCTCACTTTCTCTCTCTTCCTTCTCTTTATCTCTCTTCTCTCTCCTAGGGTTGTAAATTCATATGGAATGAGAGAGAGAGAGGGTTTAAGGCCCTTATATAGGCTCAGAACTGATGGGAGTGACCCCTTTTTATAGGGCTATGGTATAGTTAGGTTATAGCCAAACGGTGGCCGTTTCTATCCAACGGAGCAATCTGGAGGCCCCTTTTTTACCTACGATCAGGGAAAAGTTTCCTGACATTGGATCTAGGTCAGGCTAAGTTTTAGTTCAATTGAATTCATGAACCGATCATGGCGGGCCAGTTTCGGTTCAACGGTCATCGTCACTCGATCAGGGCCACAAGCACACTAATCTGGGCTAGAAAATTTCCCCTGATCCGAGGGTGTATTTGGATGAAATTTTGATGGTCTGAAAGCTTAAATTTGGCTGGAAAGCAAATGGCCCAAATCACTTAAATCTAGTTAACTTTCTAAAGATATTCGCGTTTCTCACACACTTTGCTCCGGGCTCAAGTTGTGCATTTTTGGATACTCTCAAGACTTGATTTTCGAGATGGTTGTCAAGCCCAGTAAGGCCATCATAAGTGTGTAGTTTCGTGGTCATTGGACTTTCGACACGTGGTCCAGGTCCGATACGAAGTTTCGATGTGTGCCCGAGGGCAATTGGGTTTTGAGATTGCTCATAGGTTTTTAAAAAATGTTGAGTTGGTTATTTTAATGGTTTTAGGTCTTGTAGTTTGTATTGAAAGCTATCCATGCTAATTCGACAGGTGATTTAGTTATCCACTTAATTAATCTTCATCTAATTTCTAAAGGATTTTATCCTTAGTGATTTTTGCTTGAGGTGGTACTCAGGTCTTTGTACAAATTTTTTCAAGACATTACAATCTATTTCATCCCCGAAATTGTCTAAGGGTAATACGTAAATGTTTACATATGTGTTAGGGTATATAATAACTACATCAGCCTAGCTCATATTGGTCTACCCTCCTTAAAAGTTTCTACCTTTGAGGTTTGAAGATAAATGTCTACATCATTATTATCGTGTTAAGTGTTTGATGTTAAAGTTTACCTAAGGGTGATATAATCTACTCTTTATGATTGGGCTTATAACACCCATATCCTAGTCTGTATTGTTCTGTCAACTCCCACAATCCTTCCCGGCAAATTCCGGCAACTTGCAACATATAATCAATGTTTGTGATCGACCCTAAGTCGTATCCCAAATATTTGAGTCGGCTTAATCCGAGACTTCTACCAATGCGACGGCACCGTCGCCGTGGTTCCAATGCCGCGTCTTACATACCGATCCAATACCCTGGCAGGGAGATGTGGGCCGTCATTTACTTTGAAGAAAATGCCATGCATTTGCAATCCCAAGAGAATCTCTACAACATGTCACATCAATCAATCAATCAATCACTCACCTCACCCATCACTCACCTCACATCCATCACTCACATCCATCACCTCTCCCTTACAACCACCATTCTCTCTCTCTCTCTTTCTCTACACCATTTTCCAAACAACAATCCCAAGCAAGAGTGGTGGACGTCCCACATTTATAAGGAGAAAAAAGTGATTTTTGTGCGGCCCACTTCCCACCCCAAATCCATCATCCTAGCCATTCAAACCTCATCACCCTCCATCAAAGAGAAGCACAAGGAGATCGAACGGTGGGTGATCCTATAGGCTTAGATTTCATATTTTTACGATGGGCCAAGTGAGGCCTACCGATTGATGGTATGGCCCTAAATGTGGCCGGTGGCCCACGTTGATTCTCATTATCATTCCATGAAGGGGCCATTCTCCATGGTGTCGGGGTCCCTCCATTACTCAATCTCTCTCTTTCTCTCTCTCTTTTTTCCCTTGTTCATGGAACAATGATGTGTGTATTTGATCTAAGTTGTCCACTTTCGTGGGACCCACTTGATGGACATGTTGGATCTACATCGTCCAAGCCATGTGGGCCCTACTTGGTATTGATGAGAAAACACAAATATTGGATTGATCCAAATCATGTGGGCCACGCACAGGTGGGACCCACCTTGCATTTGTGTTGTATTCAAACCGTCTAGACGGGCCATGAAGTGTGAACAGACAGTGAGTCTCGTACTCACAGCAACCAACAAAAAAAGAGTGACTTTTAGATTTTTGGTGGGCTGCTCATGCAGGCCTCACCTTGATATATGTATTCAATCCATGCTGTCCATCCCATTTAGCGGATCATTTTAGGCGTTGAGCAGAAAAATGGGGCCAATCCAATTTTCTTTAGCCATAGTATAGGAAATAGTTTTGTTACTGTTGAAAACCACCCTGCTATTTTTGTACCCCGAAACATGTCCAATATTGGGCTCGTTTGGTCTATATTGAATAGTAAAAACCAATGGGTGGGGTGGATTTTGTTGATATGGGCCCCACCTGTGAAAAACCTCAGAAAGACAAGTTTCAAAAAAGAAAAAAAACATTATACATGCAACACCTGCTGCTGTTGATTCTGCAGTAAGACGGTGCTGCGTGGGCGGACGGGCCAGGGACCATGGCCCCACATGTGGACCCCACCATAATGTGTTTTGTAGATCCACACTGTCCATTTTGTGGGCCCTTTAGGGCCGTGGGCCGTCCCCAAAAAGCAGTCGTATACACGGTTCAGGTGGCCTACATCATAGGAAATAGCGGTGAATGAATGTTTGCCATCGAAACACTTTTTGGGTTCATCCAAGTCCGTGTGACCTTACCAACGAGTTGGATTGCAAATAAGCATTATGGTGGGTCCCACATGGGACCCACGGTGATGTATGTGTTTCATTCACACCGTCCACTGACTGTGGATGGTGGAACCCACCATGATTTATGTGTTCTATCCACCATCCACTGTGGACGGTGGGACCCACCCCACGTGTGGGACTGCAGTGTGTGTGTGTATGTGTGTGTCTATATATATATATATAATTGTATATATTATATATAGATTATATATTATATTATATATAATATATACATGATGGTGGGCCTTCATGTGGACCCCCACCATGATGTATGTGTTGCATCCAATCCGTCCAACCATTTTGAAAGCTTGTTTTAGGGCTTGAGGTTAAAAATAAGACAGATCTAAAGTTCAAGTGGACCCCACCTTGGTATATACATATGGCCCACTTGTCAAATTTATGGCCCGTTGTTGAGGCCGACCTCAATGTGTATGAGACCATTGTTGAGGCCCACCTTGATATGAATGTAAGGCCCATTGTGATGTATTCAAGGCCCATGGGTTATTGCCCATTGTAATGTATATAGGGCCCATTGGTGCGGTCCATTGATGTGGCCCACTTGATGAATATCAGGCCCATGTGACATAGCCCATTTGATGTATTTAAGGCCCAATGGGGTTTACCTAAGGTCCATTGCAATGTGTGATTCCACCATGGTTTATGTAATGATATTTATGGCGGGTCGTGCTTAGGGAACAATGATGGTTTGACGCCCACATTGTGAGTACAATGTTGGTTAAATGTCCGCATTGTAACTCTCCTTAGGGCCCATTGATAGGCCCATACTTGTTGTGTGTAGGCCGTCTAGGCCCATCTGTATTGTAAAGATAGTTCCCAACTTTATAACATGCTTAGTATAATTCCATGATTCATGCCCATATGCATCATATGTATGCTTGATATGAGGAATGTTTGACCATAGCATAAGCCGTTGGGCTGAAACATTTACGGGACCCCTTATGAGACGGAGTGCCCCACATGATCGCGTGGGATTGTTGCATTATTGTACGGTGTGACTCATGCATCTCGCATATGTGTGATTTGATCACTGCACGCCCTAGCGATATCAGGATCGTGACCTCCACAGACACATCGTGGATGGTCGTATCGGATACCGAAAATATTGGTTCTAACATTGTGGGCACTAAGGATGTCCTTGGGTGAAAATCCTAGAACCTTTTTGGTACCAGGAGATGCTCCTACATTTAGACCAAGTGGATACATAAGCGCCCGAGTGCCGAATACCAGTAAGTCGTATTTCCAACTTTGTTGTGGTCAGTTGTAAGGGGGTGTGGCCTTATCCGCCTGAGTGAGGGGGATATAAGATAGGCTGAGTTTAACTAGCTCGCAAATGAGTCTGTTATCGATGAGCCTGGTAGGTATTGGCAGACTACTGGTCAGACGGATAATGTGGTCTCTTCCACTTGCTTGACTGTGCAGCTAGGGAGGAGCCAGTCAGTGTGAGGTGTATTAGACCCCGGTGATATCCAGAGAGGAACTATACTGATATGTGTACTTGATGAGGACTGGCATGCTTTCTTTGCATCTCGCATATGACATTTGGCTACACAGGCCTCGCATTGCATGGCCTTGGTATGGCCGATAACATTCACGCCTTGCATCACATAGTTTTGGTACAGTTGATAGCATTCATGGACTTATCCGCATATTCTGCATTACTCTGATATTGTATACATGGCACTTGCCTTGCGCACATACCTACACCACCCTCTAAGCTTTTGTAAGCTTATGCACGACCGTTCATGCAGGGGTCGTTAAATAGTAGCAGCGCTGAGGCAGGATAGCTCATCTGATCATTTTGGAGTTTTTTTATCACCCTGTATTTCCCTTTCCGTATTGTACTTAAAGTTTTTGATATAGTGGATATGTGGTGATGTTGTTTTGTGACATGGTTATGTTTGTGGTTATGCTCCATTATAAAAAAAAAAATTTCATACTGAAATTTCTCCTTTTAGGATCCTAGGATCGGAATCTGGCATATGGGCGCTGGGAGCTGAGAATGGGGTACTATGGAGGTTGTCGACACCGAATTTGGTGATAGGAAATTTTGTGAGGCCATTTTTCGAGTTTGGGACGTGACAAAAGTTGGTATCAGAGCATAACTTGGGAATACCCGAGGATCGCATCACATATCTACTATGAACTTAGAATGGATAGGTTCCGACTCTAAATAACTTAGTGATTTTTTGACATAAACCCTTAACGTTTATGCCTTCAAGAATTCTCAAGGCTGATAGGCCCTTATTTTTTCCTGTAGAACGTAATGGCTAGAAGAGAGACTCGAGCGAATCTTGATCTACACCTGTGACTCCTGCTCTACCACTTGCAACTCCCGCTCCACCATTAGATATTCCTGCTTTCCAACCCGAGGATGTCACTCCTCTACTTGAGACCAGTGCGGATTTGACAGTATCGGTGAATGCCACTTAGCTGCAGCAGATGATACAGGGGATGACCACTATTCTTCAGGGGCGGAGTAGGCGTCCCACTATTACGCAGGCTGAGGCCGAGCAGGTGCTTGCCAGCGCCCTTCTCAAGGACTTCCGACAGCACGATCCCCCGCATTTCCAGGGCCAGCCAGACCCTACTGCAGTGGAGATATGGTGCTCCGAGGTGGAGAAGATATTTGACACCATGAGATGTACGACCCAGCAGCGAGTCCCCTTAGCTGTATTCCTTCTCCATGGTGAGGCTTAGCATTGGTGGGGATCTGTCGCCCAATCGGTAGTGGCCGATTTTGAGTAGACCTGAGAGGACTTTGTAGACCCTTAGTTATCAGGAGTCGTCGAGGGTACTCTTCCTATTTCTACATGCATTGCATGTATATTGTTTGATTTTTGTGCATTGTATTCCTTTGTGTCCGATGATTTCTGTCGATCAACCGTTTTACCGATGGAGTTTGCTTGTGAGGGTTTGTCGGTATCGATGCCCTTAGGGAAGACTGCAGTGTTGTATTGATTTTACGCATATTGCCCCGTTCTGATTCGGGGTATCTTTTTATCTGCTATTTTATTTGTTTTACCAATGTCCAAGTTTGATGTCATCCTGGGCATGGATTGGCTCGCCGAGTATCATGCCATATTAGATTGCTCTGCGAGGACAGTCACATTCTGCATACCCGGCGTGCCAGAGTTCCAGTTTGTTACCGAGCCTAGAGGAGAGCAGCTTTCTTGCCAGTTATCGTGTGCCGTTGAGTAGTCATCTGCTTTGAGTATCGACCTGCTACCGGTCGTTTGTGATTTTCGCGATGTGTTCCAGGAGATTTTGGTGTTACCACCGCGTCAGCACATCAAGTTCCAGATTGATATCATGCCCGGTACTGCGCCTATTTCGAAGGCCCCGTATCGTATGACACCGTTGGAGTTACGGGAACTGCAGAAGCAGTTGGACAAGTTGCGTGAGTTAGAATTTATCCGTCCTAGCAGTTTGTCATGGGGAGCGCCGTTACTCTTCGTGAAGAAGAAGGATGGCTCGTTGAGGCTTTGGGTAGATTACCGCGACCTCAACAAGGTCACGATCAAGAACAAGTACCCACTTCCGAGGATCGATGATTTGTTTGATCAGCTGCAGGAGGCACAGTTTTTTTCGAAGATAGACTTGTTGTCCGGTTATCATCAGGTTCAAGTTCGAGATGAGGATATCCCAAAGACAGCCTTTAGGACATGCTACGGTCATTTTGAGTTCCAGGTCATGTCCTTCGAACTGACCAATGCGCCTGTAGTGTTCATGCAGTTGATGAACGAGGTCTTCCATCCATATCTCGATCGGTTTGTTGTGGTGTTCATTTATGACATTCTGATATATTCGAGGACCCATGAGGAGCATGAGTGGCATCTGGAGATTACCTTACAGACCCTCCATGCACACCAGCTTTACGCGAAGATGGAGAAGTGTGAGTTTTGGTAGGAGGAGGTGAAGTTCCTCAGTCATGTGGTGATGAGGTAGGGTGTCGCAGTGGACCCCTCGAAGATTGATGTCATGCGTCAGTGGGGCCAGCCCATGAACGCATCCAATACCCGCAGTTTCCTTGGTTTGGCGGGCTACTACCGACGTTTCATTGAGGGATTCTCTTGTATTGTAGCCCCATTGACTAAGTTGACCCTAAAGGGTACCGAGTTTGTATGGAACGACACTTGTGAGCATGCATTTATGGAGCTAAAGGACCACCTCACGTCCGCTCTTGTCCTCAATCTTCCCTCTGGGAGTGATGGATTTGTTGTATTTACTGATGCCTCAAGAGTTAGTTTGGGTGTTGTCCTGATGCAGCACGGGAAGCCGGTGGCTTATGCGTCTCGTCAGCTCAAGGTCCATAAGCTGAACTACCCCATGCATGATTTGAAGATGGCAGCAGTTATCTTTGCACTGAAGGTGTGGAGGCACTATCTCTATGGGGTGATGTTTGAGCTCTTCTCCAACCACAAGAGCTTGAAGTATCTATTCTCTCAGTTCGAGCTGAACATGAGGTAGAGGCGTTGGATGGAGCTCCTGAAGGACTATGATTTTCATCTCCAGTACCACCCGGGCAAGGCGAACGTGGTGGCAGATGCCCTCAGCAGTTAGCCACGAAGCCTAGTGGCGCACATGATGGTTCAGGAGTGAAGGATGCTCGAGGATATAGCAGAGTACGACTTCGAGTTTAGTTTGTAGTCTTCTATTGTGCTGTTATCCAGCCTATCAATTCAACCCTCTCTTATCGCAAGGGTGATCGAGGCTCAGTAGGCAAACATGTCGTTATAGGATTACCGAGCAGAGGCAGCATCTGAGAGTCAGTCAGACTGGCAGATTAGTTCTGATGGTGGACTTCATTTCAAAGGCCAATTATGTGTCCCAAATGTTCTTGAGTTGCGCCGAGATCTTATGACCGAGGTACATCAATCACGGTTCTCTATCCACCCTTGCTCGATGAAGATGTATTGCGATATGAAGCGTCAGTATTATTGGTCGGGGATGAAGCGCCAGATAGCTAGTTTTGTGGTCGAGTGTGACACGTACCAGCATGTCAAGGCCGATCATCGGAGACCCTCTAGTCTATTGCAGCCGTTGAATGTCCTGATGTGAAAGTGGGAGCACATATCTACCGATTTGGTCATGGGTTTACCGAGGACACAGCACGGTCAAGAAGCCATTTGGGTTATCATGGACCGTTTGACGAAGTTGGCACATTTTCTTGCTATTCGTGAGACTTGGCATACGGACCGACTCGCCAAGATGTTTGTTGATGAGATCGTGAGACTGCACGGTGTTCCTGTCTCGATCGTTTTAGACCGAGACCCGAGGTTCTCGTCTTAGTTTTAGAGGAGCTTTTAGAGAGTGATGGGCACTGATCTGTAGCTCAGCACCACGTACCATCCGCAGACCGATGGGCAGACCAAGAGGGTCAACTAGATTCTTGAGGATATTCTTTGGGCCTGCGCGATTGATTTCTCGGGTAGTTGGGATGAGCACCTGAGATTCGCTGAGTTTGCATACAATAACAGTTATCAAGCGACTATTGACATGGCTCCTTTTGAGGCATTATATGGTAGACTATGCAGATCTTTGAGTTGTTGGACCGAGGTTGGAGAGCGCCGTCTCCTAGGTCTCGAGCTTGTATTGCAGATGTCAGAGGCTATCGATATCATCAGGGAGAGGATGCGCACAGGTCAGAGCCAGCAGAAGAGTTTTGTTGATCGTCAGCGTCGTCCCTTGGAGTTTGCCGTTGGGGACCATGTGTATCTCAAGGTCTCACCCATGAAGGGTGTTATTTATTTTAGAGTGAAGGGCAAGCTTGCTCGGAGATTTATAGGACCTTTCGAGATTACAGGGCATGTCGGCGCCGTGGCCTATCGACTTGCCTTGCCATCTCAGTTGTCTGGCGTCCATAACATTTTCTACATCTCTATGTTGAGGAAGTGTGGGTCAGACATCGTGTCTGTTATTGATTGACAGCCGTTGGAGGTTCGTGAGGACGCTTCTTACATTGAGTAGCTAGTTCGTATCCTCCATCAGAAGGAGCAGGTCTTCCGGACTAAGGTCATTCCCTTAGTAAAGGTGCAGTGGGGACATCATAGTGTGGATGAGGCATCTTGGGAGCGCTAGGCGGAGATTCGCGAGCACTATCCCCATCTTTTCAATGTTTGATTGTATGTTGTACTGTGTTTTGATTATATATGATGTTATATTTTCTACTCCCTTTGAGCTATGGTTAGTTGCGATGGTGGTATAAATTTCAAGGATGAAATTTTTATTAGGTGGGGAGAGCTGTAAGGCCTGTATCTTAGTCCGTACTGTTCTATCAACTCCCGCGATCCTTCCCGACAAATTCTTGCAACCTGCGACGTATAATCAATGTTTGCGATCGACCTTAAGTTGTATCCCATAGATTTGAGTCGGCTTAATCCGAAACTTGTACCATTGCGACCGCACCGTCGCCGCGGTTCCAATGCGGCATCTTACATACCGATCTGATACCTTGGCAGGGAGATGTGGGCCAACATTTATTTCGAAGAAAATGTTGGGCGTTTGCAATCCCCAGAGAATCTCTATAACATGTCACATCAATCAATCAATCAATCACCTCACCCGTCACTCACCTCACCCATCACTCACCTCACATCCATCACCTCTCCCTTACAACCACCATTCTCTCTCTCTCTTTCTCTACACTATTTTTCAAGCAACAATCACAAGCAAGAGTGGTGGATGTCCCACATTTCTAAGGAGAGAAAAGCGATTTTTGTGTGGCCCACTTTCCACCCCAAATCCATCATCCTAGCCATTCAAACCTCATCACCCTCCATTAAAGAGAAGCACAAGGAGATCGACTTTCCAATGGACTAAGAAGATCGAACGGTGGGTGATCCTATAGACTTAGATTTCATATTTTTACGATGGTCCAAGTGAGGCCTACCGATTGATGGTATGGCCCTAGATGTGGCAGGTGGCCCACCTTGATTCTCATTATCATTCCATGAAGGGGCCATTCTCCATGGACCCCATCATTATATTTATCTTCCTTGCATAAATAAGGTCATTTAGACCGTGCATTTTGGTGGAGAAAGGATCTCCACCGTTGATTTTGATCGATGAGCCCACATGTATGGGACCCACTTGATGAATGTTGTGATGTATGGAAGGGAAGGTCCATAGTGTCGGGGTCCCTCCATTACTCGATCTCTCTCTTTCTCTCTCTCTCTCTCTCTCTCTCTCTCTCTCTCTCTTTTTCCCCTTGTCCATGGACCCATGATGTGTGTATTTGATCCAAGTCGTCCACCTTCGTGGGACCCACTTGATGGACATGTTGGATCTACACCGTCTAAGCCATGTGGGCCCTACTTAGTAGTGATGAGAAACACAAATATTAGATTGATCCAAATCAAGTGGGCCACGCACACGTGAGACCCACCTTGCATTTGTGTTGTATTCAAACCTTCTGGACACGACCATGAAGTGTGAATAGATAGTGAGTCTCGTACTTACAGCAACCAACAAAAAAGAGAGACTTTTAGATTTTTGGTGGGCCGCTCATGCAGGCCTCACCTTGATATATGTATTCAATCCATGTCGTCCATCCCACTCAGCGGATCATTTTAGGTGTTCAGCTGAAAAATGGGGCCAATCCGATTTTCTAGTGGGCCATAGTATAGGAAACAGTTTCGTTACCGTTGAAAACCACCCTGTTATTTCTATACCCTGAAACATGTCCAATATTGGGCTTGTTTGGTCAGTATTGAATAGTAAAAGCTAATGGGTGGGGTGGATTTTGTTGATATGGGCCCCACCTGTGAAAAACATTATACAGTTTTAAAAAAAACATTATACATACGACACACTGCTTACTAGACGTGACGACGTATTCTTGCATGGCGGAATGGCCAGGGACCACGGCCCCACATGTGGGCCCCACCATGATGTGTTTTGTAGATCCACACCGTCCATTTTGTAGGCCCCTTAGGGATGTGGGCCATCCCCAAAAATCAGCTGCATACACGGCTCAGGTGGCCCACATCATAGGAAACAATGGTGAATGAATGTTTGCCATTGAAACACTTTTTGGGTTCATAGAAGCTTGGGATCAAGATGAAATTTGTTTTTCCTCTTCATCCAGGTCCGTGTGACCTTATCAATGGGTTGGATTGCAAATAAGCATTATGGTGGGCCCCACGTGGGACCCACAATGACGTATGTGTTTCATTCACACCGTCCTGCAATGTGTGTGTCTACATATTATATTATATATAATATTGTATATATTATATATATTATATGTAGATTATATATTATATTATATATAATATATACATTATGGTGGGCCTTCATGTGGACCCCCACCATGATGCGTGTGTCGCATCCAATCCGTCCAACCATTTTGAAAGCTTATTTTAGGGCTTGAGGTTAAAAATAAGACAGATCTATAGTTCAAGTGGACCCCACCTTGGTATATACATATGGCCCATGTGATGTGGCCCACTGGTCATATTTATGGCCCATTGTTGAGGCCCACCTTGATGTGTATGAGGCCATTGTTGAGGCCCACCTTGATATGAATGTAAGGCCCATGTTATAAGGCCCATTGTGATGTATTCAAGGCCCATGGCTTATGGCCCATTACACTATATATAGGACCCATTGGTGCGGTCCATTGATGTGACCCACTTGATGAATATAAGGCCCATGTGATATGGCCCATTTGATGTATTTAAGGCCCAATGGGGTGTACCTAAGGTCCTTTGCAATGTGTGATTCCACTCTGGTTTATGTAATGATATTTATGGTGGGCCGTGCCTAGGGAACAATGATGGTTTGATGCCCACATTGTGAGTACAATGTTGGTTAAATGTCCGCGTTGTAACTCTCCTTAGGGTCCATTGATAGGCCCATACTTGTTGTGTGCAGGCTGTCTAGGCCCATCTGCATTGTAAGGATAGTTCCCAACTTTATAACATGCTTAGTATAATTCCATAATTCATGCCCATACGCATCATATGCATGCTTGATATGAGAAATGTTTGACCATAGCATAAGCCGTTGGGCTGAAACATTTACAGGACTCCTTATGAGACAGAGTGCCTCAAATGATCGCGTGAAATTACTGCATGATTGTACAGTGTGACTCATACATCTCGCATATGTGTGACTTGATCATTACACGCCCTAGCGACATCAGGGCCATGGTCTACACCGACACATCATGGATGGTCGTATCGAATACCGAAAATATTGGTTCTAGTATTGTGGGCACTAGGATATCCTTGGATGAAAATTCTAAAACCTTTTTGCTACCAGGAGATGATCCAACGTCTAGACTAGATAGATACATAAGCTCCCGAGTGCCGAATACCAATAGGCTACGTCTCCCACTGTGTCGTGGTTAGTTGGAAGGGGGTGTGGCCTTATTCGCCCGAGTGAGGGGGCTATAGGCTAGGCTGAGTTTGACCAGCTCGTAAATGAGTCCGTTATCGATGAGCCGGATAGGTATTGGTAGACTACTGGTCAGGCAGATAGTGTGGTCTCTTCTACTTACTTGACTGTACAGCTAGGGAGGAGGTAGTTAGTGTGAGGTGTATTAGACTCCGGTGATATTCCGAGCGGAACTGTACTGATATGTGTACTTGATGAGGACCGGCATGCTTGCTTTACATCTCACATATGACATTTGGCTACACAGGCCTCGCATCGCATGGCCTTGATATGGCCGATAGCATTTATGCCTTGCATCACATAGTTTTGGTATAGCTGATAGCATTCATGAACTTATCTACATATTTCCGCATTACTCTGATATTATATACTTGGCACTTACCTTGCGCACATACCCAACACCCTCTAAGATTTTGTAAGCTTATGCACGACCGTTGCGTGCAGGTGTCGTTGGACAGCAGTAGCGTTGAGGCAGGAGCCTGCATTTGATCATTTTGGAGTTTTTTTTATCACCCTATATTTTCCTTTCCGCATTGTACTAAAGTTTTAGATATAGTGGATATTGGTGATGTTGTTTTGTGACTTGGTTATGCTTGTGGTTATTCTCCATTACAAAAAAAAATCACACTAAAAATCCTCCTTGTAGGATCCCAGGATCGGAATCTGGTGTATGGACGCTAGGAGCCGAGATTGGGGTACTACGGAGGCTATCGACACTGGATTCGGCGATCGAAAATTTTGTGAGCTCATTTTCCGAGTTTGGGTAGTGACAGGGCTAATACGAAAAGACAGTTGTGGTTGGTTCAAATCCAATACGTCGATTGCCCGCCTGACCAGGGCAGACAACTCATTGTATCCCTTCTCAATCCTGATGGATCCTGGTCTTTTACTTGGTTAAAGCAGTGAGTGCTTTCGTAATCACCTAGGATTAAGAATTGAGTTAAGCCGCAAATGCTTCGTAGGGATATGGTTCTGAAATTCTGATACCTGATCATCCTAAGTATTTAAGGTGTATTGTAATTCATTAGGAGGTTCAAGCCTCATGTCTATAAGGTTGTCCTTTGGGTCTTGTTCAACGAGAGTTTTTGTTTAACCTATGTTTAACTTGGTGGATAATAAGTTCTTCCATGGTGCTCAGAGTCAAAAGACTATACTAGAAGGGTTTTTAATCTCCTAAAATTATATTTGTATGTCACCATTTTGATCATATGGCTAGGGGGTTATGGGCAGATTGTACTTTGGTTTCATTAACCTTGGGATGAAAGGAAGAGTCGAGAGTCCTAAATATTTTAGAGGTTTGGAATGCTAGCAACATAAGGCTGCGAGAAGGGAAAGAAGAGGGTCATCTCCTCGACGCGGTATGAACCTTGAATTTACAAGGAAAATAAGAAACTTATAACATTTTACTGTAGTCCGCCTCTAACATGAGCCTACGAAGTATTAAACTATGAAACTCAATCCTACCCGAGGGTTTTAATTTAATTGTACAAAAACAACTAAAAATATATATATCTTTACGTATAATCAAACTTAATCATAGGATAATTCCAAGTATGATTATAAATAATTCTCAAATAGACACCACATACTAAACTTTAATATGAAAAGATATGAGTAGCCTATTGGTAACTCGAAGTTGTAGAAATTTTCCGTTTCGACCCTTCTATTATTTACGATATATTTTCACCTCTAGTTACTGTATTATTATTTTATAGTTGTTATATTAATCCATTGTTAGGCCTATTCTTTCATATGAATTGGTTTAATAGACTTAGTGTCTACCAATAGGAATACAGGTGTATCTTGAATGTGGGCAGTAACTTCAAAGGTCAAAGGCGTTGCAGTTGTTGACTCAGGTGCTTCAGCTGCAAGTGCATGCACATGAGCTTGTTGATAATGGTTTGGTTGCGCTGCCATAGGTCGTTGAGGTGGTCTATTCTGAGGTACAAACGGTTGGTAATATGACTGCACTGGTGGTGCAAATTGTAGGGGTGGAGTCGTTATACCACATGGTGGCTGATGGTTGATCTTCTGAGGTAGCGTGACACCGTTGTATTTCATCTTGGTGAAACAGAAGGGGTTAGTGTGTCCGCCTTTGTAGCAATATGTACACCAACGTTTCGCTCGCCTTTGCTGGGTCGGTGGAGCCACAAGCCTAGGAGGTGAGTCTACATGTGGCCTCTTACCTAGGATTGGCCGATGCTGTGATTCGAGTTGAGGCCTCGGGCCCATTAGTATACATGTCTGAGAAACTCTGTCTCCATCTTGTTCGGCTTGTAGAGACACGTTGACTAGCTCGACGTAATTGGGAATGCTAGCACAACACGTCTTAGTGCGGATATCGGGCCGCAATCCATCTAAAAAATGCCACATTTTTATTGGTTCATCTGTTAGTATCAAAGGAGAGTATCTGGCTAGCTTTATGAATTTGTTCTCATATTCTGACACGGTCATCCCTCCCTATCGGAGGCGAAGGAACTCACCCTCCTTTTCATCAGATAAGTGAGGAGGAAGTACTTCCCATGGAAGCGTGTCTCAAATGCATCCCACGTTCACACATGTCTTGTGGGAGCTGTTCATAGGATGCTGTCCCACCATAAACTAGCCTCCTTCTCGAACATATAGGTGGCTAGCTCAACTTGTTCTACCTCAGTGCAGTGTAGCGGCTTCAACATCTTAGAGATGAGATCTAGCCAACAATCAGCCTCCTCGGGTCTATGAGAACCCGCAAAAGTGGGAGGACAGAAACGCTGAAAGCGTTAAAAAAGTTTGCTGATATTCATGTTCCTAGCAGGGTGTGTAGGTGGTGCAGGTGTAACCACACTCACATTCTAGGCAAGGGCCCTACTATGGTAGTGAAAAACTATTACTACTGCTGCATCACGAGCACCATCTGCTCCAACCTATCAGGAGGAGGAGCCGACTGAGGCACATATGGCGTCGAGGTAGACGCGTGGTTCTGCTCTGGAACAAGTTGTGCAACAAGTGCAGGGCCATTAGTAGCATCATCTCCGTGGTCGGTCCGTGAACTTGTTCGGGGAGATGCATCATCTCAAAGTTCTTAGGTGGCCCATAGGGTGCTAGGTCGTATGGCTGCATTTCATTTAATAAAATTCGTCACAATACATGAGATATAGTTTTCATGAATCATGGGAAACGAGATGTCCTCGTACAAATCATTCATTACTAAGCCCCTATACATGAAAGAAAACAACAACGACGTGACACGAGCTCCGCAAGGAGGAGGTGAAAGATGTGCCAGCCTTCTTAAATTTCCGTTTTATGAAGCCTCGCGTGCTCTTAGGTGGCATTCCCTATATACAATATAGGGTGCAACCAGTGAGATTTAACATATAACACTCAATTTTTCAAGCATTCTACACAGTCCACAATGAAAAGGGTCACATGCATTTCATTTAATAAAATTCGTCACAATACATGAGATATAGTTTTACATGAATCATGACGAACGTGGGAAACGTATGTGAGCTATCTAAGTATGATTGCCCTACCTTGGATCCATATGAAATGTAATAAAACGAAAATCATCTGTCAATTCCAGTCGAAATCATGATCTCCGTCCACATGCGCTTGATATTCTTTTTGCTACCTCACACTGGTGGAATTCCCACATTATCTACATTGATTGTTGCTTCCCACTTTCCCACGGAAAGGCGAGTTAGATGGAGTATTCTCACATGCATGTGGAATATGGGACCCCACTCGGTACACCCGGGTGGTCCGCCCGGATGGCCTTTGTCTACATGAGCTTTAATCACAACCCTATGGCTAGCAGACCGACCGTGTTCGATGCCCGCCGGTAGCGCTCTTTCGATTAGAATTCGGGGATCTAGATCCTTCTTTGACCTTCGCTCTTGGCGATCTGGGGGTGCCACCTCGGCTTCAGGGCGGTGGTCTTCTCCCATGAGAGAGTGTGGAGAGCAAAAATATTGAGACATAAAATAGGGTTTATGTGCTCAAATGGAAGGAAATGAGGGAGATGAGAGATGGGTTTGAGGGATAAGGTGGAGAATATGTGGTGAAGAAGATGAAGAAGGTTGGAGGGAGCATTTAAGAAAGAAAACCCCTAGGTGGGGGGTGGAATGAAGCAAATGTTAAAAAGAGGTCTCACATGGATTTGGGATAGGCCCCGAGTTAGAGCAAGTGCCACCTCGTTGGAGGTTTAGTTTTGGGGACCCCGGAATGGTAGGATTTGGGACCCCAATTCGTGAGTATTCGTGCTTTGTGGTCTGTTTGAGGGTGAAATAGGCTGAATCATGATCCAAGCCCATCGATCAATGGCCTAGAGAGGGTTTGGGATAGTCTTGCCGGACCACAGGTGCTTATGGGTCCAATCTCTATGGTCGGTTTCGCTTTGACGGTTATATGATCGCCGACAGACGAAACTTGGTATCCTACAACTGTTTTTACATTTTATCGGACCCTCCTATGTCAAAATACGTTAGCGCACGTCGTGTTACCATAACCCAGGTCCAGTTTAATCCAAATCATGCTCTGATACCAACTTGTAACGCCCAGAAAATTGGGGGTCGAGCAAGAGCTCAGCTCCTAAGTTCCAACGCATCACTTATGCAACATAGATAATGATGATTAAATGTTGTCCGTGTTAGTGCATTAAACATGAATGAGATTAAGCTAAATCAGCATATCATACTCCAGAGACGATTAGATTACGCAAGTGGAAGGCTGTGATAGATATATAAAACACTTAAGTTGTTGTAAGTCTCCAGAGAGTGAACATGATACTAGGTTAAATAATTACATGTATTGTTCCAAGATATACAAAATAACGAGAGTATAATGTCATCTATCCATATCCCTGTATCCCCGATACACAACTCCAGGTCTACATAGACCTGTCAGAGAGTTACATGTAGAAGAACTCCTCGTCATCATAGAAGATAGGCTCCATCTCGTAAGCCTCATCATTACCTAAAACAACAACAGAGTTTGGTTGGTGTTTTTAAAACACCGTCCCAGAATGTGGGAGTGAGTGATCAACTCAGTGGAGCTATAAAGCAAAGGTTAACATGTGATCAATTCAGTCAAGCAGTAATGATAAAGCAGTCAACACTCATGTCCTAAGTACTCTTGTTAATGCAATGATTATATGTAATAATGATATATGCCCTCGCCTACACTCCATCTACGACATCATCTCACGATCGTGGCATGCAACACTCCCGCTGTGCTCAACTCTAATGCCAAAAGGCACATATAAATGCAGTGCATGTGTGTAATTAGCCAAGTTCGTAATTGCACTCATTCATACAGCAGGTTTGGGAAGCTAAGGTACCTCCCTTTATATCATGGACGTAAACAATGATCCATCTATGGTCATCAATCCTAGTTCATCACATACGATAGGCAAGTTCATAAGTTTACACCATGGGTTGCTACGAGAGGCTCGTCACCATCAGCGTAGGTTTAATTCACACTCAAGATCACCCCACCAATGCCTTACCAACTAGCAGTCTATTTTCGAAGACTCCTCACCAACCCAACTAGAGGCCATAGCCAGGTTGTGCCGGGGTAGGCCTATTTCATACTCGAGGTCACTCCACCAACGCTCTACCAACTGACAGTCTATTTTCAAAGGCTCGTCACCAACCCGACTGAGGACCACAGCCAGGTTACGCCAGTGTAGGCTGATAACTCGAATACAGTGTCCTATACCACCGTATTCGGCTCACGAGTTTGGGTTGCTCACTGGTCACTATAGGGAGGCTCATCGCCCCAGCGTAAGCCGACAACTCGACACGGTGTCCCATACCACCATGCTCGGCTCATGAGTCTTAATGGATCGTGGTACAAAGGTTTAATGAGCTTTACATTTGTAAGTGGTACCTTAGATTCAAGCAGTAGCATCCATATATGGTAAACTCATAATAGGCCAATCGGTTTATTAGACAAGTTCGACTGGTACGAGTGTATGCCGAATTAATCGACATAGTACCACTGTCGACAATCATCGTATGCCTTGGATTCATCGAACATGTCTTGTGTGGCGAAATGACCTCAGCTACTATTCAAGAATCATTACCGATTGCCTGGACTACATCGTAGCCTCAATCACACTTCAAACGATAACATTCACAAGTGATAATCAATGACAGCATGTGACAACCAAATCTAAATATAAATCTTAGTTGAGCATTTTAACAAACACATAATACACATGTTATCTTACATAGACATTTCATTTGTACAACACAGTAGTAAGATAGGTAACATAAAGGGAACTGTAATTATGGAGAAGGGGATTAAGAATCCTATCTTAACACCCTCATTAAATACATTCCAACAAGCATTTCCTCATTCAGGCATTTTATCAAACACTTAGACTACACATTTCAACATATATGTATTAGACTAGTTACAACATATATCCTGGCAAACCCTTTTACAAAGGAGTTGCCACATACGCAACAAGCATATATTCATAGTTAATAATCATGGCAAGCACAAATCCAAATTCCATATTCATTCTGACATTTTTACAAGCACTTAGACTACACACTTCAACATACATGTATTAGACTAGTTATAACATATACCCTGGCAAGCCCTTTTACAAAGGAGTTCCCACATACACAATAAGCACATATTCATAGTTAATAATCATGGCAAGCACAGATCCAAATTCCATATTCATTCAGACATTTTTACAAGCACTTAGACTACACACTTCAACATGCGTGACGTATGTTGGTTATAACAGGTGTTAAGGAAAATCCTTTCACTAAGGAGTTGTCACGTGTATGACAACTATATATTCACGATGAATAATCATGGCAAGCACGAATCCAAATTCTATACTCAATCATATCAACAAACACATGGAATACACTATATTTAACATAGTTCATATATATGTGTAAAGCGCGGGAAACATCATATCTAAGCATGTGATAGCGATCAAGTCAGTCATAAATCATTAACTGACATTGAAAGCCTTGAAAATCATAACCTAAACGTTTATAGTATGCACCTTTCACCGGTAAACACGTAACGAACTCTGTTTAAACACTAAGTCCTCATCTACGACACAATGACAACCTATAATATGAAATAGGTTCACCACATCATCATTTACTCCACTTGAAACCCTAAAACAGATTAGGGTTAGGATTTCTTACCCAATAACAGAATCGGAATGACCAGAATAGTGATATAGAAGCAGTGGTTAAGCAGGTGGAATGGTGGGATCGAATCCCAGGAACAAATGCCAACTCTCTCTCACTTTCTCTCTCTTCTCTCTCCTAGGGTTGTAAATTCGTATGGAATGAGAGAGAGGGTTTAAGGCCCTTATATAGGCCCAAAACTAATGGGAATGGCCCAGGGCCATGGTATACTTAGGTTATAGCCAAACGGTGGTCGTTTCGATCCAACGGAGCACATCTGGAGGCCCCTTTTTTGCCTATGATTAGCGGGAAGTTCCTTGACATTGGATCTAGTTCAGGCTAAGTTTTCAGTCCGATGCTTGTGGACCAACCGTGGCAGGCTTGTTTCAGTTCAATGGTCATTACCACTCGATCAGGACCACAAGCACACTAACCTGGGCTGAGAAATTTTTCTGATCCGAGGGTATATTTAGGTCAGATTCTGACAGTCTGAAAGATGAAATTTGGACTGCAAGGGAATGACCCAAATCATTTAAATCTAATTTAACTTTTCAAAGATATTTACGTTTCTCACACACTTCGCTCCGGGCTCAAGTTATGCATTTCTGGCTACTATTAAGACTTGAATTCTGAGATGATTGTCAAGCCCAGTAAGGCAGTCATAAGTGTATAGTTTCGTAGTCATCGGACTTTCGACGCGTGGTCCAAGTCTGATACGGAGTTTCAATGTGCTCCCGAGGGCAACTGGGTTTTGAGAATACTCCTAGGTTTTTAGGAAATGTTGAGTTAGTTATTTTAATGGTTTTGGGTCCTATAGTTTGTATTGAAAGTTGTCTAAGCTAATTCAATAGGTGATTTAGTTAAGCACTTAATTAATCTTCATCTAATTTCTAAAGGATTTGGTCCTTAGTGATTTCTTCCTGAGGTGGTACTTGGGTTTTTATACGGATTTTTCTAGGATATTACAATAAGGGTTTAGGGAATTTCACCCAGGGACATCTATCGCACCTCATGTAGAGAAAGATTTTTGGTGTCCAATCCTGCCATCCACGATGTGCCCGTGGAGGCTATGGCCTTGATGTCGCTAGGGCGTACAATAGTCATGTCACATAATGAGAGATGCATGAATCACACTATCCAGTCATGCAATAATCCTATGCGTACTACGCACTCATGTGGGGCAACTTCACCTATCAGGGAGTCCTATAAACAATTTGTCCAATGACATATGCTATGATCAGTCACAACTCGTATCAAGCATACATATGATGCATATGGGCATGTTTCATGAAGTCATACTGAGCATGTTATACGATGATGAACTCTCCTTATACAAGGATGAGCCTAGACGGCCTACTCATATCAAGGACGGGCCTAACAATTATGGGGGGCCCAATAGTTTGGGTTAGCCCACTAAGGGAAGATGAGAATGGTCCTAACAATGGGCCTTAGGGAGGATTACAATGCGGACATTTAACCATCATTGCTCTTACAATGTGGACATTAAACCATCATTGCTCCTAAGGCATGGCCCATTTAGAACCAACTAAGAAGATGAACGGGCATCATAAACATCATTACATACATCATGATGGAATCACACATCACAATGGGCCTCATATACATCACATTGGGCCTCACACAAAGGCCTCACATTGTTGAGGGTCAAATATTTCATATTAGATCCCAGTTATTACCTGATTTTATGAACAAGATACTGTTTAACACTCTACTTTAATTGTGTTTAGGATGCAAGGTGAATTTAGGAGCCCAGACTAAAAAAGGGTACTAAAAGCATGGATTTAATGCTAAAAAATCATCAAGGTAATAGATAGACCCCATGGGATCGAGATCAAAGAAGGTACACGCCAGAGATCCGAGAAAATCAAGCAATTCACATTAAAGAGGCCTGAAAATCATCCAAAATGTAAGATCACGGGGTTCCCACCATCTATTTGGCTCAAAACTTTATATCCAGCTTGAGGACCCTTAATTAACCGTACACATCAAATTTCAACCATTGGATCCTTGTGGTAGTGGCCCAATGGAAAGATCATCCCATAAATCTCTTATTTAGGGCCCCACCTGATATCTGTATATGCTTCAATTTCGGTCTCAACCCCTTAAATGAGGTGACAAAATGTATGGATGGAGCGGATTTTGTATATACATCACAGTGGACCCCACATGTATAGTGCGTGTACATAGAATACAAGTACTAGCCGTGCACCAGACGGTTAGCTCGGTCAAAGCCGAGCTGACCTGACTTTTCTTACACGGGAAACCCATCGGCCAGACGCTATCCGGCTGGGTTTAGTTAGTGGGCCCCACCTATTATGAAAATTGACGATCTGGACCGTCCATATGCTCTGGCCACGACCCTGACCATGCTTTCTTTTTGGCCTCATGCACACATACACACGTGGATCACCAGAAAATGCAGGATGAACGGCGAAGTGAGTCGATACAATGGACCTCACCAAAACTAGACTAAAACCACTCCTTTCCAACTACAATCACACTAGGAATCCAATGAAAGGGGTAGATCTCTCTTAAAACACCACTGTGGGGCCCACCGAGCATCCCAGCGCAACTTCATGCACAGGTACATGCGTAACAGACATCCGACCTCCGTGGGCCATTCGGTATTCTTAATCATGATCGGATCACCCATTTGAAACATTCAGACAGAGCCCAAGGTGGGGCCGACCACTACCAAGATGAAAGAACAAGTTTCTTTCGGTCGTAGGGTTCTCCCACATCCATGAAACATAGTTGTTTCCATTTTTTTGCACAAGCCTTATGCACCTACGAAAGAAAGTGTGGACGCAACGCCTCTTCTCACCACTCGACCGACCTCCTTTCTCTTATAAAAGGGAGAGAGAGAGAGAGAGGGAGCCATCGATTCTTGGACGTGGGGTGGAGCACAAGAGAAAGAGAAAGTCGTGGACGGCTTGAACATCTTCTCATCCTTCTTCCTTTTCCTCTTTTTCTTTGTTTATTTATTTCCTTTTAGGGGTTTTTAGCATGACTATGTCAGGCTAAACCTCTTAGAGAGGGCTAAGAGGTGAAGCTTGTAGCGTGATGGGGTGATTTATACCGCCTTAATTTATGTTTATTGAACTCTCTTTGATTATAGTTTGATTATGAGGAATATTCATAGTTTTTAATGGTTTGTTATGACTTAAATTACAATGGATCTGCGATAGCTTTGAGTATTTTCTATGCATGTATGGAGGTTATGGTCATAGGACCCCTGTTGTTCACCATCGTCTCACGGGCATGGTTGGATGATGGAATCCTCCCCTACGTTCATAACTCTCTCACATTGGATGTGGATTGGTTAAATTCTGTTGTTTACATTGTCTCATGGGCATGGTTTGATGATGGAATCAATTCTAATTCTCATACTTCTCATCTCTTGAAAACTGCATCAAAGGAAGTTCAGATTTGATTTTTAAGGTTATATCTTCCAATTTGATGAAGATGGGACTCTAAATCCAATTGTGTTCTTGAATCAAGCATAGATCTCCCCGATCTTTACAAGTAGATCCTTGGAAACCCTAGTTTCCCACCTTTGAATTTTACAAGTTTTTGTTAAATATTTCATCATTATTCTCTTAATTTTCCTAGGTTTAGATTACATCTTCTTCTAGTTCTAGTTCTAGTTCTAATTACTTTCAGATTATGTATAAGGTTTAGTCCCGTGGATTCGACCTCGGTCTTACCGAGTTTATTACTGAAATGGTGGTAAAGACCACACTAGTTGAAGTTGGAATATGTCAATATATCCTAGAGGGGGGTGAATAGGACTTTTTAAAGATTTACGAGTTATTAAAAATCTTATCACTCTAATCCTAACAAGTATGCAATTTTCAGGATTACTCAAATATAACTCTATTGGCTTCCAAGCCTAGTAGAGGATCCAATTACAGAACTATTTAAATAATAAGCTTGAAGCATTCATAGTCTATGATGGATGTGACTGTGTGTGAAATGTGAGCAGATATGAATTCAATTAACATAATCACACAAATGATCAAGCAAGGGAATCAATCACAGACACAGTCATTTTTATAGTGGTTCGACTACTTGTCTACTCCACTCTTGGCTGCTACACTCAACCCTTAAGTGTACCGGATTTCACTAAGGAGGTTTTCCAGGGTTCACCTCAAACTTAAGGTTTTAAATCATGTTCACCTTCAACCTTTACACGGAGGTTTCTACTCAGTTCACCTCAAACCTTGGAGTTTTACTGGTTCACTCCTAACCAGATGTTTATGCTCTCCATAGGCAAGGGTCCACACAACGCACTCGGGAGTTTTACTTGTTCACTCCTAACCAGATGTTTATGCTCTCCACAGAGCAAGGGTCCACACTATAAGTGCTATGATTTGATTTCTCTTTGATTGTCAAATATTGTGTGTGAAAACGTCTCCGTATGTTGTGTGTTTATATTTTGATAAATTTGTTCGAGACGCCTCGTCAACACTTGAAGTCTAGCTCAAAGAATTCTTCAAGCTCCATGATAGTTCAAGCTACAATATTAAGAGAGAACTCCAGGTTAAGACTCAAGTTCAAGTGCAAGTTCAAGATTCAAATCTAAATGCGGGACTCAAGTACAACTTAAAGTTACATTGAAGCTTCTGAAGTAATCAAGCTACATCGAGAAGAAATCAAGCTTCGTAAAGATCAAAGTCTAAGCAAATGAAGTTTTCAATGTCCATGCTTCATGTTCCAGGTTTGATAGACCATTAGATTGACCTACTTTTGATACATAATCCAAATGAATATTATTACATGATTTTGGTCTACTCTAAGACCAGTCCTAAACCCTGTTCAACTAGTCCTAGTACTGTCTCGACTAGTCTAAGAAATTTCAAGACCAGTCCTAAAATGGTTGCAATTTATCGAATTTTTTAGTTCACCTACTACCAGTCCTGGAGTTTGCTCGATCGGTTGTGAGATGGTCTCGACTCGACCTTCGACCAGTCGTAAAGCTACGACTCAAACTCCAGCGACTAAATCAAGTGTCACACGACCAGTCGTAGTGGGGTCTCGACCAGTCGTGGACTGCCTTCGACCAGTCGTGGACTACCTTTGACCAGTCGTGGACTACCTACGACTAGTCGTAAAACGATTTGATGCGATCGCGCTAAAAAATTCAAAAATTAGTTTATTTCAAGACCAGTCGTGGTGACCCTAGGACCAGTCGAAGATGAATTTCTTCTGGTATAAATAGCACACGAATTTTAGAGTTTTTCATTGAATAATTAAGTGAATTCAAGGCTCTACTCTGAGATAAGTTCGTGTTTATTTTTAAGCTATTGTGTGCATAATTTCTTTCTCTTTTTGATAGCTTATTTAATTTGATTTTGTTTCTGCATTCCAATCTGATTTGAAAAGAGGAATTGACTTATTCCTTCTTCTTGGAATCAAAATCAAATATAGCAACGCCGAACTAGTTTAAATCTAAAATCAATTAGAACTTAGAACCATATTAAAGTGAGTTGTGGACATTAAACTTCTATATTCGAACGTCTACTCCACTTGGTTCCTCTAGGCAGCTACAAGAGGAGAAATCTAGGTATTTTACAATTCTGTAAATTTCATTCTTTTTTGGTTTTTGTTTAGGATTCGCCAGAAAAATCTCAAATTGTGTGGTTATTTGAGGAGAGCCAGAAAACTCAGAAGTGTTGGTTTTTGAATTGTGTAAGCCCAAGTTAAAAAGACATAATTGTAAAGTTTTAGGGTGAACCTGTGAAAACCTATTTGATGGTGAACGCTAATATCCCCTGTGTAAGGATATTAGGAGTGGAGTAGCATTTTGTGTGGCTATTGAAGAACAGTTGATGTACACACAGGTGAACCACTATAACTCTTTGTCTTGTGGATTGAATGCTTGCTTAATTCTTTTATCATTCAATTGTGTGGAATGTACGTGTGGATGTGAATGTTGTAACAATTTACATTTCAAGCAAGTGTGGAGATTGTTGTAATAAATTAGATCTACATTTCTGCATTTAATTTCAATTCTCTGCTATTCATTTATCTCTATTAAAATTGAGTTCTTGATCCAAAAGAAGTTCTAGAAATAATGTTGTTCTACCATAATCCCTTGTTTATTATGGTGTAAGGTTTCCTTAGAACTGAATTTGTATCAATCTCTCAATACTTATGTATTAAGGTGATTTGATTTCAGCATTGATAATTGATTTATAATTGTAAGGCTATTGATTAATTTTATTCCGCTGATTTTATTTTAATTTGGCATAGTCCTATTCACCCCCCCTTAGGACATATAGCTTGGCCTTTTCAAGTGGTATCAGAGCTTAATAGCTCGTTCTTATTATTTTTTGGATTTATTTCCTGAGCTAATGATCTAAGCTATAAGATGTCAAATTTTGATAGCCTATCAGTCACTAGGCCTCCACCCTTTGATGACTCCAACGATGCCTATTGGAAAGCCAGAATGAGGATCGTCCTCAAATCAATGGATGAGAGTGTGTGGCGAGCCACAGTGACCGAATGGAACTCTCCTACCATTGAAGTAACTGAATCTGATGGTTAAAAAATTGTGTCTGTACCTACTTATTATTTATAGACCACCCTTCAGAAAAGTGAGTATAGTGCCAATGCTAAAGCATTAAATGCAATCACTTGCGCACTATCACCGGATGAGTTCAAAAGACTTATATCCTTTAATACTGCAAAGCAAGCTTGGGATATACTAGAAATGACACATGAGGGTACATCAATTGTAAAAAAGTCTAAAGTCCAACTCCTCACAACCAAATTTGAAGAAATTCATATGGAGGAAAATGAAATGTTTATAGACTTTTACACTAGACTAAATGACATTGTAAACTCTATGTGAGGTCTTGGAGATAAAATTTCAGAAAGTAAAATGTGTGCAAAGATACTACGCTCACTTCCTGAACGGTTCAATTCTAAAGTAACCGCGATCCAAGAACTTCGTGATACGGATAATATGAGGGTAGAAGAACTAGTTGGTTCTTTACAAACCTATGAATTAAATTTTAAAGCTCCTAAAGGTAAATCTATAGCTTTGAAATCTTCTAAAGGTATTTCTCAAGAAAACTCAGATGTAGAAAATTCTGAAGATGATATGGCTCTTTTGGCAAAAAAGTTTTATAAAATTTTCAAAAGCAAGAAAAGGGTCGACTTTCAAAAGGGAAATGAAAATAAACGATCTAAACCTAAGTCCAAAACTTGGAAGTCTTTGAAAGACAGTCAGTGTTACAACTGCCAAGAGTATGGGCATTTAGCAAACAAATGTCCTAAAAGGGACAGACCCAGAAGGAAGGGTATGTTGGCTACTTGGGATGAATCGTCTGATTCTGAAGCATCTTCTGAATCAGAAAATTCTGAAACTGAGTCGGGCAGTGAAGTTAAAGCCCTTATGACTCTAGCTAAGTTTACTTTTTCAAATCACGATGATTCAACAAGTGAAGAAAATTTAATAGTGATTATGAAAATGAAGAAGATCTTCAAGATGCTTATAATGCCTTATATAAGGAAAGTTGTAAAATTGCTGTCAAACTTAAGCTTCAAAAAGAAAAGTTTTCTAAACTCAAAGAATGTTTTGAAACTCTTATTTTAGAAAAATTGCATATTTCAGATTGTCTAGAAAAATCAAAATGTGATTTGGAATTCAAAACTTCGTTGATTGATGATTTAAAATCTGAAAATGAGAAACTTAAAAATGAAGTATCTTCTCTTCTGAGTTTGAAGGATACATGGAGATATGACCAGGGTGATCCAAAGTTAGAAAAATTATTATCCGGATCAAGAAAATGTGGGGATAGATCCGGGTTGGGCTATGAGAAAAATACATCTCCTAAACAGAAGTATACTTCTCCCAACTTTGTGAAAGGAGAAACTTCTAACTCAAAAGGAAAAGGTATTAGTCAAGTTTTTTCTAAAAATACAAAAACTTTTCATAAACTTAAAAGTAGCTATATAAATTTTAAAAATCAGAACAGAAATTTTCTTGCTGAAAAAATAATTGATTTACTTAAGGAGCTCTTAAAATCTAACTCTGTAGGTCATTGTTACAACATCAGACAAAAGAAGACCAACCATGTTTCTAAACCCAAAACAGTTTTGAAATGGGTTCCTAAAGTTACCTGCTTGGTTGCCCACACTGCGTTCAAAGCAACAAGCCATTCAAAATGGTACCTAGACAGTGGATGTTCCAGGCACATGACAGGTGACAAGGCTTTATTCATCGATCTAAAAGATATGACTGATGAATCAGTCACATTTGATGATGGTAGCAATGCAAGATTATTGGCAAAGGTACGGTTCAACTTTATAATCTTCCCTTATTTAAGAATGTTTTATATGTTGAGGGATTAAAACACAACCTGTTAAGCATATCTCAAATATGTGAGAACAAACATAGTGTTAAATTTTCTAATCAAGGTTGTGAGATTATAGATAAAAAGGGTTATGTAATATTAACTGATCGCAGAAGTTCTGAAAACTGCTATATAGTATGCAATGGAAGCTCATTTAATCAAACATGTTACATGGTCCATACTGATGAGACAGAATTATGGCATAAATGTCTTGGACATGTACACTACCAAAATTTGTACAGATTGAGCAAAGGAGAACTAATTAGAGGTCTACCTAAAGTGCAAAAAGTAGACAAAATATGTGGTGAATGCCAGTGTGGTAAACAAATAAGGAGCTCTCACAAAAAGGTGAACTCCAATACCACATCTAGACCACTCGAGCTTCTCCATATGGATCTTATAGGACCAACCAGAACGGAAAGTCGAGGCAGCAAAAAATACATCTTGGTTATTGTAGATGATTATACAAGATACACTTGGGTTTTATTCTTGAGGGACAAATCAGAAACCCTTGATGAAGTGAAAAAGATTATAAAATGGATCCAAACTGAAAAATGTTCTCAAGTTAGTAAGATCCGTAGTGATCATGGATCCGAGTTTGAAAATAGCGGTTTTGAGAAACTCTGTAGTGATCAGGGAATATCACATGAATTCTCTGCGCCCAAAACTCCACAACAAAATGGTATTGTGGAAAGAAAAAAAAAGAGTGCTTTAAGAAATGGGAAATGTTATGTTAAATAGCATGAAGCTCCCTAGAAATTTATGGGTTGAAGCGGTGAATACTGCCTACTACATTATCAACCGTGTTTATCTCTGCAAATCTAATAATAAAACGGCTTATGAAATGTGGTTTGAGAAAAAGCCTACTGTTAAATATTTTCAAATTTTTGGCAACAAGTGCTATATTTTACGTGATCATGAAAATCTGGGAAAGTTCGACACTAAAAGTGATGAAGGGATCTTTTTAAGATACTCTTTAAACAGTCGTGCATATCGTATTCTGAACAACAAGACCGATGTGATTCACGAGTCAATAAATGTAGTAATTAACGATCACTTGAACACACCTGCCCCTAGTTCAGATAATGATGAAGCTATTATATATGCAAAACAAGATACTTCATCAAGAACTGTTAAATATCATCCAACTGATCAAATACTTGGAAACCCTCTCACTGGTGTGCGTACTCATAGACAATTAGAGGACATATGTAACTACTTATGCTTTACATCCCAGATAGAACCGGTTAATGTGAAAGAAGCACTTTCTGATGAAAACTGGACAGTTGCTATGTAGGAAGAACTTAATCAGTTTGTCAGAAATGATGTCTGGCACCTTATTCCTAGACCTAAAGATAAATATATTATTGGAACAAAATGGATTTTCAAAAATAAGTCTGATGAATTAGGAAATATCATTCGAAACCAGGCAAGACTAGTTGTGCAAGGGTACACGTAAATTGAAGGGATTGATTATGATGAAACTTTTGCTCCTGTTGCTCGCCTTGAATCGATCAGACTTTTCATATCTATTGCATGTTTTAGAAAATTTAGAATTTTTCAAATGGATGTAAAGAGCGCCTTTTTGAATGGTGACCTACATGAAGAGGTATATGTTGAACAACCGACTGGGTTTGAAGACCCTAAGCTTACCAATCATGTATACTGCCTTAAAAAGGCTCTCTATGGTCTGAAATAAGCTCCTAGAGCATGGTATGAAAAATTGACTAAGTTCTTACTAAGTCACAAGTTTCAGATGGGTAGTGTTGATAAGGCGCACTTTGTTAAGAAACATAACGATGATATCTTAATGGTTCAAATATATGTTGATGATATAATTTATGGATCAACTTGTATTAACATGACTGTTGAGTTTGCAGATCTAATGAAATATGAATTTGAAATGAGCATGGTTAGTGAATTAAATTATTTCCTAGGGTTGCAAGTAAAACAACAATCTGATGGAATTTTTATTTCACAAACTAAGTATGCATTAAACTTGATTAAGAGATTCGGATTTGAAAATGGTAAGAACTTTGATACTCCTATGAGTACAACTCTAAGACTCTCAAAAGACTCTGCAGGTAAAGATGTAGATCCTAAATTGTATCGTAGTATGATAGGTAGCCAACTTTACTTAACTGCAAGTAGACCTGATATTGTTTTAAGTGTTGGAATTTGTGCTAGATATCAGTCTAATCCTAAAAAATCTCATTTAACTACTGTTAAACGAATTATTCGATATGTCGCATGTTCAGTTAATCTGGGTCTTTGGTATCCCTATGATTCTAGTGTTCAATTGGCTGGGTATTCGGATGCTGATTAGGCAGGAAATATAGATGATAGAAAATCAACAAGCGGTGGTTGTTTTTGCATTGGAAACTGTCTAGTTTCTTGGTTTAGCAAGAAACAAAGTTTCATATCACTCTCAACTGCTGAGGCTGAATATATTGCAGTAGGAAATGCTTGTACTTAGTTGGTTTGGATGAAACGTATGCTGAGTGATTATGGAATCGCACAAGACTCTATGGTTTTATACTGTGATAATTCCAGTGCGATAAATATTTCAAAAAACCCAATCCAGCATTCATGTACTAAGCACATTGACATTCGATTTCATTACATTCGTGAATTAGTAGAAGAAAAAATAATATCTTTAGAATATATTCCTACCGAGAGTCAGCTTACTGACATTTTCACTAAACTGCTCGACAAAAGCAGGTTTAACAAATTGAAATTTGGTCTTGGTATGTGCAATTTTAAATGATTGATCATGCATATTTGTATCATATTGTATATAATGTTAATATGTTTAAATTTCAAAATTTTGTGAAAATTGCATATATATTTTTTTCTTCTCTCTAGTCTAAGACCGGTCGAGGACGTGCTTAACCAGTCTTGATACGACCAGTCGTGTATATCCCAAGACCGGTTGTGCGCGCGATACCCTTTTTAATTTGGGGAAAACCTGTTTCTTCTTCATTTTAACCCTCCTCACCAATGAGCCGAGCTACGACTAGTCGAACCCCTGTGTTCGATTCCTCTAGGTTAGAGTGATTTTTCTTGTTTCCTTGGAGAATCTTAAGCTTAACTCTTAATTTTCTTGATTATTGTTATCTATTTTGTATAAATCTTCAACCTTTTGGGTTCTTCTTCCTTTTTGCTAAATCTAGAGAAACTCATCTCTATTTTCTTGAACTTTCTTTCATTTCTTCAAGAATATGGAATCTAGAGGTAAAAAGAAAATTCATAGAGGTGCATCTTCTTCTCGTTCAAATGCAATCACTAGACGTTATCTTAGGGATTCTGAAGATGATCTTCCATATGTACGTAACATGCATATGCGCAATGTTATTGTTGAGAAAGTTGTTGATTTAAATCATATTGCTCCATATGGTCTCCTTCCTCTCCTTCAATCTGTAGCATGGGAAAACATTTTACACTGGGGTGGACCGACATATCAGTCCATAACACAGGCCATGGTTACATGTATATCTGACTTCTCTGTTGAGCAACTGACTTTTACTATTGATACTAGAGAAGGGCCGTTTCATGTTGATCGATACTTAATTTCCGGCCTTATGGATATTCAAGTAAATGATGATGGTGTTCATCCTAGTACACTTGCTGAGAAAGTGTCAGAATCAGAAAAACGTATTTTTACTAGAGCTTTGTGCAACATGAATGCTCAATGGACTGCAAATGGAAATGCCCTTAAAACCAGATACTTGTTACCCAAATATAGATTTTTGCATTGTATCTTTACTTTTAATCTGTATCCCCGCTCTAGAAACAAGACTGAGTTGACTCTGTTTATGGTTCGTATTTTGTACTCGATCATTATTAGTGCTAATATCTGTTTGCCCTCCTTGATTTGCTCCTCTATCATACAAATTCGTAGTAATCCTGGTCATGGTGATATTCCTTTTAGATATTTGTTAAATGTATTAGCCACTCACATGTTAGTCGCTATGCCCGTGGTGAGGCTCCAATCAGACACCTCATATTTAACAATTCCAACCTGAATAAGATGAAGTTAGAGTTGGCTCCTAGTTAAGTTGATGTTGATGCGGGTGATGCTGTTGCTGAAGCTGAGATGGGTGTCGAAGGTGATGAGTTGCCGACCGATGATATTGACATGGATGATATTTTTAATGAAATTGATTCTGATTCTGGAAATGATCCAGACTTTAAACCATCTGATTTCAATGCACGCCTTAGTGCTCTAGAAGAAAAAGTAGAACAGATGAATGTTGGCCATAATCAACAATTTAAAAATATGCGCAAATATTTTAGGCGCTTACAGAAGAGCCTTCACCAAAGTGATCCTAACATTCCTGCTCCATCGTCTGGTTCTGATTGAGAATGTTTAATATTTGGTCTGTAACAGGTTTACTAAATTTCGTTCCTTGGTTATGTGGATTACTGTCTTAAAACATCACTTTGCAAACTTCTCTTTTTTTGTTATTCACTCTGCACTTTTTATTATTCTATCTTTCTGAGTTGATATATCTAATTTTGTCTTTCATGTCCTATCTTTGTTTTTTCCTTTGTCATATTTTGATAAAAAGGGGGAGAATGTGTGCATTTTATTTATTTATGAGGTATGATTGATATGATGTATACCTACTCAGAGGGAGTTGAGGTGTATTAACTCAGGGGAGTTGAGTTGTTGTCTCAGTTAACAACTGATGCATGATTCGTTATTATATAATGTGATGCTTATCTTATTGAAGTATGAGAAGTGTTTTGTCACAAATTTGACAAAGGGGGCGATTTTAAGTGCTATGATTTGATTCCTCTTTGATTGTCAAATTTTGTGTCAAAACGTCTCCGTATGTTGTGTGTTTATATCTTGATAAATTTGTTCGAGACACCTCGTCAACACTTGAAGTCTAGCTCAAAGAATTCTTCAAGCTTCATGATAATTCAAGCTACAATATTAAGAGAGAACTCCAGGTCAAGACTCAAGTTCAAGCGCAAGTTCAAGATTCAAATCTAAATGCCGGACTCAAGTACAACTTAAAGTTACATTGAAGCTTCTGAAGTAATCAAGCTACATCGAGAAGAAATCAAGCTTCGTAAAGATCAAAGTCTAAGCAAATGAAGTTTTCAATGTCCATGCTTCATGTTCCAGGTTTGATAGACCATTAGATTGACCTACTTTTGATACATAATCCAAATGAATATTATTACATGATTTTGGTCTACTCTAAGACCAGTCCTAGACCCTGTTCGACCAGTCCTAGTACTTTCTTGACTAGTCTAAGAAATTCCAAGACCAGTCCTAAAATGGTTGCAATTTATTAGATTTTTTGGTTTGCCTACGACCAGTCCTGGAGTCTGCTCGACCGGTCGTGAGATGGTCTTGACTCAACCTTCGATCAGTCGTAAAACTACGACTTAAACTCCAGCAACTAAATCAAGTGTCGCACGACTAGTCGTAGTGGGGTCTTGACCAGTCGTGGACTACCTTCGACCAGTCATGGACTACCTATGACCGGTCGTAAAACAGTCTAAAGCGATTGCGCTCAGAAATTCAAAAATCAGTTTATTTCATGACCAGTCGTGGTGACCCTAGGACCAGTCGAAGAAGAATTTCTTCTGCTATAAATAGCACACGAATTTCAGAGTTTTTCATTGAATAATTAAGTGAATTCAAGGCTTCACTCTGAGATAAGCTCGTGTTTATTTTTAAGCTATTTTGTGCATAATTTCTTTCTCTTTTTGATAGCTTATTTAATTTGATTTTGTTTCTGCATTCCAATCTGATTTGAAAAGAGGAATCGACTTATTCCTTCTTCTTGGAATCAAAATCAAATATAGCTACGCCGAACTGGTTTAAATCTAAAATCAATTAGAACTTAGAACCATATTAAAGTGAGTTGTGGACATTAAACTTCTATATTCGAACGTCTACTCCAATTAGTTCCTCCGGGCAGCTACAAGAGGAGAAATTCAGGTATTTTACAATTCTGTAAATTCCATTCCTTTTTTGTTTTTGTTTGGGATTCGCCAGAAAAATCTCAAATTGTGTGGTTATCTGAGGAGAGCTAGAAAACTCAGAAGTGTGGGTTTTTGAATTGTGTAAGCCCAAGTTCAAAAGACACAATTGTAAAGGTTTTGGGTGAACCTGTGAAAACCTATTTGATAGTGAACGCTAATATCCCCTGTGTGAGGATATTAGGAGTGGAGTAGCATTCTGTGTGGCTGTTGAAGAATAGTTGGTGTACACACAGGCGAACCACTATAACTCTTTGTCTTGTGGATTGAATGCTTGCTTAATTCTTATTTCTTTTATCATTCAATTGTGTGGAATGTACGTGTGGATGTGAATGTTGTACCAATTTACATTTCAAGCAAGTGTGGAGATTGTTGTAATAAATTAGATCTACATTTCTGCATTTAATTTCAATTCTCTACTATTCATTTATCTCTATTAAAATTGAGTTCTTGATCCAAAAGAAGTTCTAGAAATAAGGTTGTCCTACCATAAGCCCTTGCTTATTATGGTGTAAGGTTGTCCTTAAAACTGAATTTGTATCAATCTCTCAATACTTATGTATTAAGGTGATTTGATTTCAGCATTTATAATTGATTTATAATTGTAAGGTTATTGATTAATTTTATTCCGCTGATTTTATTTTAATTTGGCATAGTCCTATTCACCCCCCCCCCCCCCCCTCTAGGACATATAGCTTGGCCTTTTCACACACAATGCACCCCGAAGTTTTACTGGTTCACTCCTAACCAGATGTTTATGCTCTCCATAGAGCAAGGGTCCACACAACGCACCCACCATGTACACTCCCACCGGAGGCCTCATTGAGGACTTCAAAGGGTGAGAGCCACATAAGACCCAATCCTAGAAAGGAATGATCACAAGTGTCCTCTTGGACTCTGGATACTTTAAAATAAGTTGATGAGTCCCGTTTAGCACAATGCCGAAGATCTCCTCCTCCTTATTGACGAAGAGTCTTCTGCTCCCTTGATCCGCAATACAAGGTAATATACTTACACTAGGCTTTGGGTTGGGTAAAGGTGAAGATGGAATCTTACTCTCAGAATATTTTTCTATCAGGAATGTAGAGCGATCCCAATCTTATGCATTCAAGGCATCCCAGCTTAATGATTTGCCATTAAGGTAGTTACTGGAGGATTCTTGAATGCGGAAGTTCATTCCCCAATCCACTCTATTGAATGTCAATGGTGAGGGTGGATTGGAGGATGAACTTCCTTGAGAGAAAGGGCTTTAGATATATGATATAAGTTAAAACACTCAAAAGCTCTCTCTTCTTTCTCTCACAGCAACAAAAGACAAGTTCTCTATATATAGGCAAAAATTTCTAACAGATATAAAACGGTCACATTTATGACAGAGTTCGATATCATCGAGCGTATACTCTCGATAACATCGATGGTCTACCCGATGACTCGGACTCAATGTCATACGCTTTTGAAACTCTTTGCCAAATGGTCGATGAATCGAAACAATTGTGGATGTCATCGGATTTCGAACACTGATTCCATCGATGACAAGATCGACTGATGAACACATGAAAAATGAGAGAGACTTGACTTTGAGATATTTCAGGTTTTCATGAATGATCGGGGGAACCGTCGAGATCATCGGAATTTGAATGTTGATGATATCGAGATCAGAGTCGATGCATTGATATATCCAGCGGATTTGTCTTTAAGCTTGCTAGACGATTTGTGTCCTAGTTTGATGCAATCGACCTAGTGCTGATATCATCGATATTTGAATATCAATTCTATCGAAGGGCCCCTGATCATAGTTAAAAACAACCTGAAATATCTTTTGTAAGAAATGCGCGCCCACTATCGATATCATCGATGGACCTCTGATCTTATCGATATTTGAATTCGGATCATATCGGACGGTCATCGATATATTGAAGAATTTTGAGATTTTCATTAAAAAATAGGGGCACCGAAAATCTGCCTATCGATATTATCAAGCCACTCTCGATGGTCTCGATATTTGAATATCGATGATATCGATATGTGTATCGATACATCTATAATTCGTCCAGTTATGTTGTGAAGTTGATGGACATATTTAGTGCTTTTATCGAAGATATCGATAGGTGTATCGATACATCGACAAATCCGTCCAGATGATCATTTAGTTGCTAGACATTTTTGGTCCTCTTATCGATAATATCATTCATGTATCGAGGACATCGACAGTGCAGGTCGATCATATCGAGGGTGCATCGATAAAATCGACAAGGCGAGAAAAATATATAAATTTTCCTTTTTGCAAAAAGTTTTCTCACCTTAAAACCCTATGATTTCTAACTTATTTTTAAGGGTTTTTCTTTACCTGGTGTTTTGGGACATGGGATGTGAGGCTATGATTTACCTATGGCAAGCTTTCACACATCCGGTTGAGGCAGACGCTTGAATTATTCTTCCTATCGAGCTCTGTAGACAGTCTGACCCAACATTCACGTAACTTGACAAACCAGGGCACTTTCAATCTCCCCCTTTGTCAATTACGTGACAAAAAAACCCCGAAACACCCTAGAATACAAACACACCCTAAATTGTGTGTACATACTTTTACACAATTTTACAATTATCTAACCATGTACACAACCAGTATCTGCTCCCCCTTATTTCAAAAACTCTCCCTTTCTTGGTGTAGCTGCTCCCCCTAACACCTGCAACACATTAGATATACAATTTTTGCTTGGGGTGTTTGCAAATGTTCTCCCCCTTTTCGTTAGTCATTATCAAAGGTATAGCAAGTGATATTGGACTGAAAAGTGAATCACATAGGAGAAACCATCAGGTGGATGCAGATCATTGATGTATAAAAGTTGACTCAATTCATCCAACCATCATTATCAAAATTCATGAATGCATAGTAGATAAAACTTGACATAATTAGATAAGATAATCAGGAAAAAACACATGCATTTTGGAACTTGATAAACCAGGGGGAAGATAACACACATATGATAGTAAAAGATGTGAATTTTGTATAGCCATAAAAGAAATAAGTCTAGAGTTATCCGATTATCCAAAATAGACAATAAATCAACAAATATCCCAGTAAAAAGACCAAGCCAAAAACTTGTATTCAATTACTACAACCAGCTTCTACCATCTTCTCGAGTCGCCACGTGTGAGTAAATCAACAACTTGATGATTTGTTTGTTGGCGAGAATCGACTTTTTCTTCAATCATGGTGAGACGTCTCTCACAATTGTGAAGTCACTCCTCCGTGCTCACCATACCGTTCAGTAGGTGACATTCAAGATGATGAGTTTGACAATTTGTGATCGACTCTGGACTCAGCAATGGCATTCTATTGGATCCCCATGGATATGACGGAGGAGCATATGGAGCAGCCAACTGCTGGGGAGCACTGTTCTCAGGAAGAACTGAAGGAAGACAGAGCTGTTGTGCCACCTGAGCTAAATCACTGTCAAACCACTTCTCTGGATAGACTCTATCAAATGAGGTAGGAATACCAACATGATGAGCTAATTTACAGATGAGTAGAGGAAAAGCTAGTGGATCCTAATGATTTCCTTGAATGACCCAAATTAGCTGTTTAAGAAGTGTTGGAAGGCACTATATACATCATATAACACATTTAACAAAAAAGGAGACAGATGATTACCATTCACATCACACGGATAGTCATTGGTCCCAAAGATGTCATGAATGATTTTAAAAGTGGGTCCAAGATGATTAATATGAAAGGAATTATCATCATTCCAAGAGATAGTAGTACCCTGACATAGTGCACTAGTTATCTCGCCCCACAGACCAAGACCATTTAGATTCTGACTGGTAACAGGAATGCAAGTGACTTGGAGATCTAAAAGGTGACTCAAGGTGATGGGAGTGATGTACTTGGAGTAATGCAATAATTCTACTTGAACACAGGGTGGATCGTCACAAATAACATGACTTTTACTAAGGAAGTCATGAACCACTTCAATTTGATAAGTACCACCAAGATTCAGAATATTTTGCCAATCTATTACTTCTAGAAGCAGATCAACCCCAAAAGACTCGATGGTACTGTTAAGAACCAGACGTTCAACGACAGTGTCTGGATGTCTCACTGATGAAGTGAGTTGATGCATGCTGGGTTGTTTTCCTTTCCCTCTTGAAGACTAAGAAAGGGACTTACCTTTCCCTTTGTTCATGATGTTTCAGTGTAAGAGGCGAGTAAAGGTAAGGAAGGTCAACCGAGAGAATGGAAAGTACCCGACCGAAGGTGAGATTAGGCTCTGGAGTGTAGGGGATGGAAGGATAATACTCATTTCTTTTGACACTTCTGGGACCGGTTGATGATCTTCTGGCCGAGGATTCGATCAGAGAGCAAAATTTCCAGAGAAATAAAATTCTTTCACTCAATCGCCTTTTATCGGCCAAGAGTCTTCGATTTTATCGAACTTACTTTTGATTATATCGATGATCCACATCCGAAGTTATCGGCAATTGCTTCGATAGTAGTCCCGATCTGTGACTTTCCACATTCTGAAGAGACGTCGATGATATCAACCCATGATCGATTAATCGAAAATGACAGATCAATAGGAATGAAGAGGAATATTTTTCTTTTTCGACCATTCAAGTATATCAATAGCATATTCAGCAAAATTATGTACAATTACTGTACATCAAAAATTATAAATATTTGCATGTTTATTTACAAAAGATTAAGGTGAGAAACCTCAGATATATCATTTTACGCTCAACAAAATTGCATAATTTTAGCAAATATCCAGATCTAGATGTATGATCTGGACTTATTTTTCTCAGCTCAGTATTTCTAGGCATCAGTCCTTTCTATGCCTCTGATGATGTAGCAGTGGTTGTTCATGTGATGACCCTTAATTACTGATTTTTCTGATTGATCTAGGTTATCGCATTCTTCTTTGTTGAATTTGACCATATGCCCATTATCACAAATTTGAGAGATGCTTAACAGATTATGTGCTAGTCCTTTTATGCAAAAAAAACATTCTCATTTTTGAGCAAATCAATTCCTCTTATCATTCCTTGTCCAATTACATTGGCAGTGGCTCCATCTCCACATGTGACTATCCCTTTATAAAGATATTTATAGTTGGAGAGAAAGGATTTGTCACCTGTGACATATCTTGAGCAACCACTATCAAGGTACCATTTGACCTCATTGCCTGGTAGATGATCTGAATGTGTAACAAGGCAATTTGTCTTTTCCTTAATCACCCACTTTGTGATAGGAGTTTTACTTGAGGTAGATTTATCCATCTTATCCGATTTGTCCACATGACTTACTGACTCTTTCATTCTATCAACTAGCTCGAGTGATGATGATTGCATATTTCTTTTGTTCTACTCATAAACTGACTCATCATTTTTGTGATGAGCTGGGATAGGTCTGATGTTACTACTAAAGACAACAGAGTTTCTAAAAGGCTGTGCATCATATTTAGTCTTTGTTCTAGCCTTTCCATAACCTATTCCCTTTTTGTCCTCCCCACATTTTCCCATGCCTAACAGTTTTTTGAGTTTCTCATCACTTTGGAAAAATTTGCAGTTTAGCTTGGCCATTTTCCTGGATTCCTCTAATTCAGCTTAAAGTGTATGATTTTCATTTTGAAGAATCATTTTTTCTCATTTAATGTTTTAATTTGTTTAGTTAATCTTTTAGATTCATATTTAAGAGAAATGTTGATTCTTTCAAGTTTATCATTGTCTGAAAGATATTGTTGCAAATCATTAATCAGATGAGTATTGATATCTAATGTTTTTTCTAGATCTAGTTGCAGCAATTCCTTTTGGTTCTCAACTATTCTAAGCCTTTTGACAATATTGACACTATAAATGTAAAGTTGATTGTTAGCGTCTTGTAATTCATCTTGTTCTCTTTCTTCTACTTCTTCAATTTCCTCATTGTCAGATGAAGATGATTTCATGGCTAGTTGTTCTTTCTCATTTTCTGACTCGATGGGAGTGATTGAAGCAGTGGAGACCATAAGTATTTTTAATGATTTCCGATCTCCATTGCTTTCTGAGTCATTAAATTCTGAATTTGACTCATATGTATCATCCCACGTGATGGCCATTGCCTTGCCCTTAGTTTTTCTATTTGGGCATTCAGTTGAAAGGTGTCCATACTCTCGACAGGCATAGCATTGAGTTCTTTGGTTTTACCAAATTTGCCTGCAGGGAGTTTATTCTTCACTTTTCTCCCTTTAGAGGGACGGCCGCGATTCTTTGAAAGAATGTCCTGAATTTTTGTGCCAGCAAAGCCACTTCTTCATATTCATTTTCATTTTCGCTCTCACTGTCCTTATGTAATGTTTTCTTTGAGGTTTTTAGGATAGTGTTTTTAGATTTTTAGGATTGTGTGAAGTGTAGTTTAAAAGTTTGTAGGGAACCTACTAGTTCTTCCACTTTCATTTCATCTATGTTTCTACACTCCTTTATTGTTGTAACCTTAAGATTGAAACGCTCTAGTAGGGATCTTAGAATTTTCCTACAAATTTTTGGTACCAGAACTTTCTCACCCAACCCACTCATGGAGTTGCATATGATATTTAACTTTGTGAAAAACTCCATAAATGTCTCATGCTCTTGCATTCTGAGATTTTCGAACTGTGAAGTCAGGAGTTGAAGTTTGGATCGCTTCACAGTGCTTGTATCTTCATGGGTTGTTTCCAATAAATCCAATACTTTCTTGGATGTCCCACACATGCTTATTTGATTAAAAATATCCTGGGACATGGCACAGTAGATAATATTCATAGCCTTGGCTTCAGATGTTTGCCTTTCTTTGTCAAATGCTGTCTATTTTTCTTTGGATTTGCGCTTTATGATTGTTGTGCCACTGTCAAGTACAATTTTTTCAGTAGGTGGCACATATCCGCTTTCAACTATATCCCAAGCGTCATGATCCAAAGATCTCAGAAAGTAGTGCATCCTAGCCTTCCGCTATGCATAGTTTAAGCCGTCAAATACTGAAGGTCTAGTGACTGATGAGCCCTCTCCTTTGGCTATATTTCCAACTTCTGTCAAGATCACTCTCTAGGCAGTGAAGCCCTTAAAAAGAGACCTGCTTTGATACCAATTGAAACGGCAGTAAAGACTGCACTAGTTGAAGTTGAAATATGTCAATATGTCCTAGAGGGGGGTGAATAGGACTTTTTAAAGATTTATGAGTTATTAAAAATCATATCACTCTAATCCTAACAAGTATGCAATTTTCAGGATTACTCAAATAAACTCTACTGGCTTCTAAGCCTAGTAGAGGATCCAATCACAGAACTATTCAAATAATAAGCTTGAAGCATTTATAGTCTATGATGGATGTAACTGTGTGTGAAGTGTGAGCAGATATGAATTTAATTAACATAATCACACAAATGATCAAGCAAGAGAATCAATCACAAACACAATCATTTTTATAGTGGTTTGACTACTTGTCTACTCCACTCCCGGCTGCCGCACTCAACCCTTGAGTGTACCGGATTTCACTAAGGAGGTTTCTCAGGGTTTACCTCAAACCTAAGGTTTTAAATCAGGTTCACCTTCAACTTTTACACGGAGGTTTTTACTCGGTTCACCTCTAACCCTGGAGTTTTACTAGTTCACTGCTAACCAGATGTTTATGCTCTCCATAGAGTAAGGGTCCACACAATGCACCCGAGAGTTTTACTGGTTTACTCCTAACCAGTGTTTATGTTCTCCACAAAGCAAGGGTCCACATAATGCACTCACCACGTACACTCCCACCAGAGGCCTCCTTGAGGACTTCAAAGGGTGAGAGTCACTTACGACCCAATACTAGAAAGGAATGATTACAAGTGTCCTTTTGGACTATGGGTACTTACAAATAAGCTAATGAGTCCCGTTTAGCACAATGCCAAAGATCTCCTCCTTGTTGACGAAGAGTCTTCTGCTCCCTTGATCTGCAACACAAGATAATATACCTATACTAGGCTTTGGGTTGGGTCAAGGTGAAGATGGAATCCTGGTCTCAGAATATTTTCCTATCAGAAATGTAGAGCGATCCCAATCTTATGCATTCAAGGCATCCCAGCTTAATGATTTGCCATTAAGGCAGTTGTTGGAGGATCCTTGAATGCGGAAGTTCATTCCCCAATCCACTCTATTGAATGTCAATGGTGAGGGTAGATTGGAGGATGAACTCCCTTGAGAGAAAGGGCTTTAGATATATGATATAAGTTAAAACACCCAAAAGCTCTCTCTTCTTTCTCTCACAGCAACAAAAGACAAGTCCTCTATATATGGGCAAAAAGTTCCATTGGATATAAAACGGTCACATTTATGACAGAGTTCAATATCATCGAGCAAGTTCAATATCATTGAGTGTAGACTCTCGATAGCATCAATGGTCTACTCGATGACTCGGACTTAATGTCATACGCTTTTAAAACTCTTTACCAAATGGTCGATGAATCGAAACAATTGTGCATGTCATCGGATTTCGAACTCCGATTCCATCGATGATAAGATCGATTGATCAACATATGAAAAATGAGAGAGACTTGACTTTGAGATATTTCAGATTTTCATGAATGATCGGGGGAACTGTCGAGATCATTGGAATTTGAATGTCGATGATATTGAGATCAGAGTTAATGCATCAATAAATCTAGCGGATTTGTCTTTAAGCTTGTTGGACGATTTGTGTCCTAGTTTGATGTAATCGACCTGGTGCCGATATCATCGATATGTGAATATTGATTCTATCGAAGGGCCCCTGATCATAGTTAAAAATAACCTGAAATATCTATTGTAAGAAATGCGCGCCCACTATCGATATCATCGATGGACCTCCGATCTTATTGATATTTGAATTCAGATCATATCGGACGGTCATTGATATGTCGAAGAATTTTAAGATTCTCATTAAAAAACAGGGGTGCCAAAATTTTGCTTGTTGATCTTATCAAGCCATGCTCGATGGTCTTAAGATTTGAATATCGATGATATCGATATGTGTATTGATACATCGATAATTCGTCCAGTTATGTTGTGAAGTTGCTGGACATATTTAGTGCTTTTATCGATGATATCGATAGGTGTATCAATACATCGATAAATCCATCTAGATGATCATTTAGTTGCTGGACATTTTTGGTCCTCTTATTGATAATATCGTTCATGTATCGAGGACATCGACAGTGCAGGTCGATCATATCGAGGGTGCATCGATAAAACAACAAGGTGAGAAAAACATACAGATTTTCCTTTTTGCAAAAAGTTTTCTCACCTTAAAACCCTATGATTTCTAACTTATTTTTAAGGGTTTTTCTTTACCTGGTGTTTTGGGACATGGGATGTGAGGCTATGATTTACCTACGGTGAGCTTCCACACATCCGGTTGAGGCAGACGCTTGAATTGTTCTTCCTATCGAGCTCTGTAGACAGTCTAACTCAACATTCACGTAGCTTGATAAACCAGGGCACTTTCAATTACAACATCGTAACCTTATACTTGGGGTGGTGAATAAGTTTTTGGTGTCGTTGCCTAGGACTGATAGTTGCGTTTTTCTAAGATTAATTAGTTTTGGGATTTGTTTAAGATTAGGTCTTTATATTTTCTAACTTTAAGTTTAGGTTTTTCTGTTTGAATTTTTTAGAAACTAATATAACCTTCCTATTTTGTAGGACCTTGAGTTAAACTTTCTAAATTGGTAATATCTTTCTGATCTTTCTCTTTTTTCTATTTTTAGGATTAGGTATTATTTTCTATCTTTAGAAACTATTTCTAGGTTTTCTTTTATTTTTAGAAACTAACTTACTTTCTAAATTTAGGTTTAGAACTTTCCTAATAAGTTTTTAGAAACTTTCTATTTTCAGTTTTTAGAAGTCTTTCCTTTTTTTTAGAAACTAGTTTACTTTTTATTTTAGGAACTTTCTAATTTTAGAACTTCTATTTCTAAAAACTAACTTGTTTTGTTTTGTTTTCTAGGTTTTTAATTTAAGAACTTCGAATTTGGTAACTTTTTTTCAACTCTTTTCTTCTTTCTTTCTAGATTTTTATTTCCTTTCTTTCTTTTAGGTTAGGTTTAGAATCTGAATTGAGGGTTGCGAGTGTTTCATGCCCAAGTTGGTTCGTGACAACGCTCGATGTCTCTTGACTGAAGAAGGATTGGTTGAGGGGTTGACTATTCATCGCAGGACTAGACACCGCTCAAGATCCCTAGAGTTAATTGAGGTTATGGCTGTAAATCAACTGACCAATCAACCAGAAGACTAACTCAACCTAGGGTTAGGGAAGTCCAGATGAGAATGAGGTGCATCAAACACCCTCGTCTCATACTTTATAAGATTATTTATAACCGGTGGGGATGAGCACGCCCTCATGTCTGATTTTTCCTAAAAATATGGGACATATGGATATCAAGCCAGGGATGATTCAACTCCTTGCTAAATTTCATGGGCTTGAATTAGAAAATCCATATTTACACTTGTCACATCCCAAACGCGGAAATCGGGTTCACAAAATTCCCAATTACCGAATCTTGTACCGACGGCCTTCGTAGTACCCCATTCTTGGTTCCCAGTGCCTATATGCCAGATTTCAATCCTAGGATCCTACAAGGAGGATTTTCCAAAGTACATTTATCTCGTAAGAAGCATAACCACAAGTTTACCCAAATTATAATGACAACATCATCATCACATATCCACTAATATAAACATTTGAATACAATATTGAAAGGAAAATACATATATCGAAAATCAAAGCTCCAGAAGACGGCTGCATACTCCAAGATCAATGCTGCTACAACTTAACACCACCTGCACGCATCTATCGTGCATAAGCTTATAGAAAGCTTAGAGGGTGGTGAAAGTATGTGCGATGCACATGCTAAGTATATAAATATCAGAGTAAGTGGAAATATTGGCAATCCATAAATCGTACAATATCAGATTAATACAGAAACATGCTGGCAAGTTCATAATTACCATTAGCCTTATCCAGGTTATGCGATGCAAAAACATAATAAGCCAATATCATATACTGAGGAAGCAATGTAGATCAGCTATGCAATGCGGAGACATAGTAAGCCAAATATCATATACTGAGGATGTAATGCAATATACAAATCCTGATGAGTCCATGAATGCCATCAACCTCATCAGTTTATGTAATATAGAAACATAGTAACCCAAATGCTATGTGTTGAGGATGCAATGTAATATACGATGCGAATGAAATGACCAAATTGAAGTGTGAAGTTAGGATGATATTACGTAGTAACGCAAGTTATGGGGTCCACCATAAGAGACTTCTATCCAAAGAAGTCTCAGTCAGACTCAATGTGGTAAAGTCCTGATCTCAGGTTAGTCGCACGCCCCAACTAAAATCCTGGCCACTGTGAAGGTACACATGATGACTTGATTCGCACCACCAGCCCGAGTGGATAGTGAATGAATGAATGAATGAGTAAAATGCTGGGTATATAGCACCTGCTCAGTAAGTCCACATATTATACTGTACATGTTTGGGATCATCACCGGGGTCTAGTACACTCCAAACATATTGCTACCCCATTGCACGCAACAAAGTGAGTGGAAGAGACCTCACTATCCGCCTACCAATATCGGGTTTGGCTCGTCGATAGCGGACCCATTCCTCGAGCTGGTCAAACTCAGCCTAACTTTGCCCCCTCCTCTCGGGCAAGTAAGGCCACACTCCCTTCCAACCTACCGCGACACAGTGGGAGATGCGTCCTAATGGTATACGACCATTTTGCGCTCATACATCCAATTAGCCTAGACATTGGAGAAACCTTTAGAACTAAGAGGGTTTAGGGACTTTCACCCAGGGATATCTTGTAACGCCCTGAAAATCGGGGGTCGAGCAGAGGCCAACTCCCGAGTTTTAATGCATCACTTATGCAACATAGATAATGATGATTAAATGTTGTCTGTATTAACATATTAAACATGAATGGGATTACACTAAATCAGTATATCATATTTCAGAGACAATTAAATTACCCAAGCAGAAGACTATGATAAGTATATAGAGCATATAAGTGGTAAGTCCCTAGAGTATCAACATGTCGCCAGGTTACATAAATTACATGTATAGTTTCCAAAATTATAAAATGATAAAGTGTAATGTCTGCTAATCCATAAAGGTAGTTGAGAATCCTATCTCAACACCCTTAAAAATTACAATTCAACAAACAAATACTCATTCAGGCATTTTGTCAAACACTTAGCCTACACATTACTATATACATACTCTAATTTAGTTATAGCTTATATTATATCAAATCCTTTCACAAAGGAGTTGTTACACATACAACAAACATGTATTCAAGATTAATAGTCATGGCAAGTACAAATCATGATAATAATTTCATTTAAACATTTCAACAAACACATGGAATGCATTATATTCAACATAGTTTATACATATGTGTAATATGTGGAAAGCATCGCATCTAAGTGCATGCGACAACAATCAAGTCAGTTGAAAATCATTAACTGACATTGAAGGCCTTAGAAACCATAACCTAAACATTTATAGTCCGCACCTTTCGTGGATATATATATTCGTATCGAACTCAGTTTGAACACTACGCCTTTGTCTATGGCACGATGACAACCTATAGCATGGAAAAGGTTAACTATTTCACCATTTACTTTATTTGAGTCACTAAAATAGATTAGGGTTAGGTTTTCTTACCCAAGAATGGAGTCGAAATTGCCGGTGTAGCGATACAGGTAGGATGATTCGGCACGTGGAGCGGCGGGATCAAATCTCAGCAACTATCTCTCACTCTCTCTCTCACTTTTCCTCACTTTCTCCTTCTCTTTTCTCTCTTCTCTCTCTTAGGGTTTAGGAATTCATATAGAATGAGAGAGGGGTGAGTTTAGGGCCTTATATAGGCTCACAAGTGAGCTCAATGGCCCTAGGGCCCTGGTATACTTAGGTTATAGCCAAAAGTCGTCTGTTTCGGTCCAATGGAGCTCATCTAGAGGCTCATTTTTTGCATACGGTCCAGAGAAAGTTTCCTAATGATGGATCTATGTCGAGTTAAGATTTTGGTCCAAATGGATTTATGGATCGACCGTGGCGGACCCGTTTTAGTTCAACGGTCATCGTCATTCAATTAAGGCCACAAGTACACTGACCTGTATAGGGAAATTTCTCTGATTCAAGGGTGTATTTGGGTCAGAATCTGATGGTCTGAAATCTTAAATTTGTCCTGCAAGCGAATGACCCAATTCACTTAAATCTGAGTTCATTTTCTAAAGATATTCACGTTTCTCATACACTTCACTCCGGGTTCAAGTTGTGCGTTTCTAGATACTATTTGGATTTGATTCCCAAGATGGTTGTTAAGCACAGTAAGGCGGCTATAACCATATAGTTTCATAGTAATCGGACATTCGACGCGTGGTCCAGGTCTGATACAGAGTTTCAATGTGCTCCGGAGAGCAACTGGGTTTAGAGATTGATCCTAGGTTTCTATACAATGTAGCGTTAGCGATTCTACTAGTTTTAGGTCTTGAAGTTTGTATTTAAAGTGGTTCAAGTTAACTCCACAGATAATCTAGTTTAGCACTTAGTTAATTCTCATCTAATTCTTAAAGGATTTGGTCCTGAGTGATTTCTGCCTTAGGTGGTACTCGGGTCTTTGTACGAATTTTTTCGAGATGTATATATCTATTGCACCCCATGTGGAAAAGATTTTCGGTGTCCCATCTGGCCATCCATGACATGCCTTTGGAGGCTACGACCCTAATGTCACTAGGGCGTATGGTGGTCATCTCAGATAATGCGAGATACATGAGCCACACTATCCAGTCTTGTAGCAATCCTGCACATACTGTGAGCTCATGTGGACAACTCCTATCATGGAGTCCTATAATAACCTGTCCAATGGCATGTGCTATGATTAATCACTCCTCATGTCAAGCATACATATGATGCACATGGGCATGGATCGTGAAGCTATACTAACCATGTTATAAGATGATGATGTACTCTCCTCATATCAAGGATGGGCCTAGACAGCCTACTCATAACAAGAATGGGCCTCACAATGGGCCCAAGGGAAGGTCACAATGTGGACATCTAACCGTCATTGCCCATCAATGTGGACATTTAACCAACATCGATCCCAAGCAGTGGCCCACATAAACATCATAACATACATTATAGTGAAATCACACATTACATCGGCCTGCACATTCATCACATTGGGCCTCACTCAAGGGCCACATATACACCACATTGGGTCTCGCCATACGTGCCACAAATACATCACTACAGGCCACATACCTGGGCCTCAAATACATCATAACGGGCCATATACCCGAGCCTCGAATGTGTCACAATGGGCCATAACCCATGGGCGTCAATACATCACAATAGGCCATAACCCATGGGCCTCAAATACATCACGATGAGCCTCATCACATGGGCTTCAAATACACATCAGGTGGGCACTGCACATGGACCTCAAATACCTCACATGGGCCACAACCCATGGGCCTAATGCACATCTAATGGGCCTCACTACATGGGCTACAAAAACATCACAAAGGGCCGTATCACATAGGCCTTACACATCTTAATGGGCCGCATCGATGGGCTTCATATACATCAAGTGGGCCTCACACATACATAGTGGGCCTCTTACCTGGGCCTTAAATACATCTCAATAGGTTGGGCCCTGCTCATTCCAAATGGGCCCATCAATGGACAAATTGGATAAAACACGTACATCACGTAGGGGCCACGTGAATGGACGATGTGAATACAAAATACATACATCTAGGTGGGCCCCCACTCGTTCAGAAATTAGATGGACGACGTGGCTAAAAACACATACATCATGTGGTGGGAGTCCCATGTATAGCTGAAATCAATGGACTGGATATACATCACATACGTAAGGTGGGCCCCACCGTCCAAAGTGTTGGACGGTGTGGAGCAGGCCCATACATCATGGCCAGCCCACACAACATCATCCAGATCTGGACGGTGTGGATACAAAACACATATATCAAGGTAGGGCCCACAGAACTTGCTGCCGCTGATACAGCAACTGGACAGCTATGTGGGACCCGCCGTCCAGATGGACGACAGAGATGATACGCATACATTAAAGGTGGGTCCACACATGTGGCCCACTAGTTCAGGAGAATGGATGAACAACCTCGATATTTACATACATCATGTTGGGTTTCACAAGCACCGTCCAGAAGGACGGTGCAGATGAAAATACATCAATGTGGGTCCCACATGGGGCCCACCACATATATATATGTATATATGTATATATATATATACATACATACATACATAGATCAACGTGGGTCCCACATGGGGCCCACTATAATATACACTATATATATAAATACATCATTGTGGGGCCCTGATCTGGCGGTCTGATGGCACATCAGGTGGGTCCCACATACATGGATGACCATGATGAAACATATACCCACCTAACTTGCTGACGTCTTGCACAACAGTAGCTAGATGCTGCTCGTCAGATGGGTGGTGCAGATAAAACACTTACATCAGGGTGGTTTCCACCTAAGATTTGAATCTACTTCATTGGATGGACGGTGTGGATACACATGCCCATTAGGTGGGTCCACATTTGATGTACGGATGGCGTGGATACACATATATATCATGTCATAGCCCACTGTCCAGCCATCTGGATGGTGGGGATCCAACCACATAAATCACGGTGTAGCCCACATGGGGATGACGTCCATACAGCAGCTAAATAACTGAGTGAGGTACACTAGCCAATCCGATTCCACATCGAGTGGGCCTCACCGTCCACCAAACTGGACGGTGCAATAAAACCCATAAATCATGGTGGTCCTCAAGCAGGATGGCATGGATACACCATGCATCAGGGTGGGGTCCACGGCAGTGTGGCCCACCTGCTTAGATCAAACTGATATTTGTATTTTTCCTTCATCAGATCTGTCCAAAAAATGAACAGCAACATGGTGGGCCTCAAGAACGGACGGTGAGGATAATACATCAAGGTGGGCCTGCAATCAAGGAAAAAGAGAGGGAGAGAGAGAGAGAAAGAGAGAGAGAGAGAGAGAGAGAGAGAGAGAGAGATCATGAGAAGGGGAGGGACCCCACCACTATGGGCCCTCCCTATACAATGCATACATCAAGTGGGTCCCAAATCATGTGGACCCTATATCAAAATCAAATACTATGAACACCCACCATAGATCTTGGACTCCTCCTTCCACCGATGCGATCTAGAGCTCCAAGGGATGAATTTCAACGGTTAAGATTGATCATGGAGGGTGGGATTGGGTGGTAGGAAGGTGGGCCATACTAGCTTCTTTGGGGAGCTTGGACGATTGTTCTCATGGTGGCTTGGAAGATGGGTAGAGAAATGAGAGAGAGAAAGGGTTATAAGGAGAGAGGGATGGGTGAGTGAGTGATGTGTACTTGACATGTAAGGGATGGGTTGCTTTGGTAAGGGAGTGATGGGATATGTACTTGAGTAGCGATTTGTACTCAATTGATTTGATTGATTGATTGATTTGACATGTTCTCTTGAATTTTGCAAAGCGTGACGTTTTCCTTGAATTGAACGCAAGCTAACATCTCCTGGCCTGGGTATCGTATCAGCGTGAGAGACGCGGCGACAGCATGGTCACAAGGATACAAGTCTCGAGTCGAGCTGACTCAGATTGATAGGGTACGACTCAGGGATGTGCGCAAATGCTATCTACGTGTCGCAGGTCATCAGAATTCGACTAGGAGGATCGTGGAAGCGTATAGAACAGTACAGTCTAGGATACGGGCCTCACATCACCTAAAAGAATTTGATGAGATCATAGCTACCTTATATTTTCTAAACGTATCTGAGGACACAATTAGGTTGAAACTCTTTCCCTTTTCTTTGAAAGAGAAAGCTAAGACGTGGTTGCATTCACTACGTCCTAGATCTATTGGCACATGGAATGACATGACAAGGGAGTTCATCAAGAAAATTTTCCCATACCATAAGACAAACACCCGTAGAAAGTTGATCATGAACTTCGCCCAAAGGGAAGATGAAACATTCTTCCAATGTCGGGAGAGGTTCAAGGATCTTGTCAGTTCATGCCCACAACATGGTTTTGAAACGTGGTCATGAACTTTTTCTATGATGGACTGACATCTCCCATGCGCCAATTGGTCGAGATAATATGCAATGGGGAATTCATGAATAAAAATGTCGATGATGTGTGAGACTACTTGGATAAACTTGCGGAAAACGCACAATCATGGGACACATACCCAAAATCAAGCACCATGTCTAGGATGACTCAATCTAAGGAGAGGGGTGGAATGTATCTCCTGAAAGAGGACGATGATATCAATTCTAAAGTGACTAATCTCATAAGGAAATTCGAGGCCATGGAATTAAAGAAGGATAAGGTTAATGAAATTGTGTGCATTATTTGTGATGACAACATTCACGCAACTGAAAATTATCCAACAATACCTGCCTTTCGAGGGTTGCTCAATGAGGAATCCAATGCCGTGAACAATTACCAAAGACCTTTCAATGGACCTACCTCCAATATATACAATCTTAGTTGGAGAAATCATCCAAATCTCAGTTGGAGGAATGGACAAACACTCCTCAACATTTCTTTAATCAAATTCCAAATCAAGCGAAACTTCAAGAGGATTCGATTCTAAAACATATTCAAAACCAAGAGCTTATCACTTAGGGATATATTGTAGACCATTCAAGATATTTCAAATGCCATATAAGGGCATGAGACAAAAAATTTAAATGGAGACAAAGGGATTCTTCTAACCCAACCTTTCCCCAATCCTAAACCACAATATGAGATAAGTAATCCAAGCTCTTCAAATAAGCTGGAGCAAGCTAAGTCTATCACTACTCTTATGAGTGGGAAGATAATTGACAAATCTATTCCAGTAAGGGCTGAAAAGCCTAAGGACCTAGAAGAGGACAACGATGATAGACCTAGAACTACTCCACAAGAATTGGAACCGAAACTTTAGGGCAAGCCGATTGCTCTATTCCCCCCACAGTTGGTTGCACCAAAACCTCTCTCTAACTCTCAGGATATTTTAGAGGTGTTGAAACAAGTGAAGGTCAATATTCCTCTACTTAATGCCGTAAAACAAATACCTTCATATGCCAAATTCCTAAAAGATTTGTGTATGAGCAAAAGATGGCAAAATATTTAAAGGAAAATCTTCTTAACTGAGAAAGTGAGTGCCATCTTAAAGAAAGATGTGCCGGAGAAATTCAAAGATCCCGGTAGCCTAACCATATCATGTGTAATCAGGAACTATCGAATTGAGCACACACTTCTTGACTTAGGAGAGAGCGTCAATCTGATTCCCTACTCGATGTACAAGTAGTTAGAATTAGGTGAATTAAAACCCACCTTAACCACATTACAGCTTATTGATCGCTCTATTTGTGCACTGAGATGGATAATTGAGGATGTGTTAGTCCAGGTTGATAGATTCTACTACCCTGTAGATTTTATCGTCCTGGATACCAAACCCATCAGTAACATGAGCACTCAAATTCCCGTCATTCTTGGTCGCCCATTCCTTGCCACTTCAAACGCAATTATCAATTACAGGAATGGTATCATGAGTATGTATTTCGGGAATATGACATTGGAGTTAAACATATTTTTCAATACAGGTAGACGGTTAGAGGATGGTGACGATTTCCATAATAGTAACATGATTGACTCTTCATGGAAGATAAGACACCTTTAACCTTATCCTCTAACCCTCTAGAGACATGCCTGGCCCACTCCTATGATTTTGATGATGACATGATTAGGGAAACTTGTGCCATACTGGTACTTGAAGTTAACCGATGGAGGCTACAATTTGAAGAGTTGTCAAGCCACCGAAGTTTGACTTAAAACTTTTACCCTCTGATTTGAAATATGTCTATTTAGGTCAAGATAAGACATACACGGTGGTGATCTTTGCCTACCTAGAGAAAGAATAGGAGAGTATGCTCATATCCACTCTTATTGAGTATAAGAGAGCCCTTGGATGGACGACTGCGGACCTCAGGGGAATTAACCCCTTGATTTGTCCTCACCGCATTTATCTTGAGGATAAGGCGAAGACCTCTTGGCAATCACAACGTAGATTAAATCCAAACATGAAAGAAGTGGTTAAAGCCGATGTAAGGCCCGTATCTTAGACCGTATCATTCCGTAGGCTTCCGATGTCTTTCCGGTCAAATTCTGGCAACCCTCGACCTGTATCTAACATTTGCATGTGATCCTAAGCCGAGTCCTGCATACCAAAGTCGGCTCGACATGAAACTTATATCTTAGCAACCGTGCCATCGTCGCAGTTACAACGCTGCAACTCTTGCACCGATTCGATACCGAGGCTAGGAGTTGTGGGGCCATGTTCATTTCGAAGAAATCCCGCGGGTTGTGAATTTCGAGAGAATCTTTACAACATGTCCCATCAATCAATCAATGTCAAGTACAAGTCAAGTACACTCCATACCCCAAGTACAAGAATCCATCCCTTCTGTAAGCCCCGTATCCTAGACCGTACCATTCCATAGACTTCCACAGTCTTCCTGGTTGAATTTCAGCAACCTTCGACCCTTAACCGGTATTTGTGCATGACCTTGATTCACACACCATCAACCCGATTTGACTCAACCCAAGACTCTTACCTTAGCGACCGCGCCGTCGCCACAGTTCCAATGCCGCGACTCGCGCGCTGAGGCGATACTTTGACTAGGAGTTGTGGGCCAGTTTTCGGTGCGAGGAAAATGCCGCGCATGCAAATTTCAAGAGAATCTTTATAAAAGGTCACATCAATCAATCAACAATCAATTCCATCAATCCATCACCTCTTACCCTTCCCCAAGCAACCTCAAAGTCAAAAAGACTCTTACGCCCCCATGCTTTTCTTACACCATTTGTCACAAAAGTCAAAAAGAAGCTCTTACACCCATCACTCACCACATTCATCACTCCATCACCCATCACTCTCTCTCTCCCTTTACAAATCTCTCTCTCTCCTTCATTTTCAAATCTCATTCCAAGAAAACCCAAAAATCACCACACGTCCAAGCCTTTCCTCCAACTCTCCCAAGCAACAAATGTGGCACATGATGAGGGTCGAATATTGCATACCAGACCCCGTTTATTGCCTAATTTTATGTATGTGATAATGCTTAATGCCATATTTTAATTGTGTTTTTATTACAGGATGAAATCAAGAGCGTGTATTGAAAAATGATGTTAAAAGCATGGATTTGACGCTTCGAAGTCACCAGAGCATGGGATGGACTCCAGAGAACCAATAATGAAGAATTTACACGCCTGGGATCTAGGAAAGCAAGCCAGAGGGGCCCGAAAAGGGTCCAGAATACAAGATCACATGGTTCCAGCTATCTGATTGGCTCAAAATTGCATACATGTGATGAGAGCCAAAAATAAACTTTATATATTAAATTTCAGCCTTTGGATGTCTCGGATAGTGCCCCAACTGACAAATCAGCCCACAAACCGTTGATTTCAGGCCCACCTGATATCTGGAACTTCTTTAAATTGAGTCTCGACGGTTTAAACAGGGAAACAAGCAGAATGGATGGATTGGAATTCTTAAAAGTATCACAAGGGACCCCATAGGAGTTGAACGTGCACAGTTCATAAGTGCACTCGGTGTACACTGGACCGAACCAGCGGTCAAAGTCGGTTTTGACCGACTACTTCAGCAAAAGAAAATGGAAATTCCATTTTCAAACAGCGTCCGCACGCTATCCATCTTGCGAACAGCTGTGGATCCCACCTATGGTCTAAACGGACAATCCAAACCATTCATCAGTATCCTAGGGTAACCAAAAACCACGCCTACCTTCTGGAATTTGGATTTATGATGTTATTGAGTTTTCAACCGATTCAATAGAACAACGAACGGTGAGTTTAAAACTTTGTGGGCCACCATAACTACGATTTAGAATTGAGTATTCCTTAATGAAATTTTTCCGTGACTCGAATGAACGGCTTGGATTTTTCAGAAGTGAAGTGAAGTGGGCCCCGCCAATGCAACAGTGGAAGAAGGTCCGCACCTCTGTTTACGCATCTGACGCTGCTAGATTTTTTGGGCCGTTATGTGATCACACCGTTGATCAGATAGCTGATCCAAGCCGTTCATCATGTAGGCCACGCGAGAAACTCCCAAGGGATGCTGACCGTCTGGACAGAATGCAAGGAGGAAAAGCGATTTTGAGTGCCGAATTTTGCTGTGTAAGCAGTTGCATGCGTAACTGAGTTTCTAATTTCGTGGGCTGCTACGTAAACAAGCCTTCCATATGACTAACTCTATCAGCCTATAAAAGCAAGGAACGTTGGAAAAAGAAGGGGGAACACCGGGGAGAACCAGACCAAATCCAGAGCTTGGAAAAGAAAGAGAGAGGAAGAAAGAAATGGAAAGACAGAGAAAGAAGAAATTCTGAGAAACGTGAAGCAAGGAAGAGAAAGAGAGATTTGCCAGGGATGTGCTTCTTACCTGTAGTTTTCTTCTTTCCAACTGAAATTCTAGTTGGTTTTATGAATTTCTAAATCTTGTAGCTAGGGCTGAGATGAAGCCCCTAATTTGAATAACTCTGGTTATATGTTGATTTTACCTTGATTCGATTGGTTTGTTTCTTTCTCTAGTGTTCTTGATTGGGTTAAATTCTGTACTTCTCCATCTATGAACTTGACCAGAGTCTACATATGAATGTTGTGTGGATGCTTATTCTAGGTGCTTGTGTCTGATCATGAACAGGTTTCCTATAGAGGAAGAAACAGGGTGCTTTAATGAATTGTACATTCTATGTGCCCGACCAAGGACATAGAATGTGTTATTCATTGCATTGCTTTAAGAGATTAGACATTCTGTATGCCTGACTAAGGACACAGATTGTGCATTCTTTATATAAGTTGTATCGATCTAGATTAAGGTGAATCAACAGACAAAACAAGGGATAGGATAATTAGGGGTGGATTCGAGAGTCCTAGTGCTCTCTCTTATTAAAATTTCTTCCCTATTCTTTGTGATATTTCATAGATTTGTCTTAATAATTCACTCTATTATTTGTTGGATTAGTTAAGAAGAATCGTGAATTTGACTTGTGACGACCAGTCCTCGTGGGAACGATCTCGTAATACGTACCGTATCTACATTTGATTCGTATACATGCGAGTTTAAAAATCATTTAAATCGGGTTGGTTTAAATAAAACATCAAGTTTTTGGCGCCGTTGCTAGGGACTGTTTCGGTCCAATTGGATTTAAGATTCTCTCTTATCATAATTCATAGTCTTGGGATTTTACTAACTTTAGGTTAAAGTTTTTATTTTATTTTATTTTTAGAAACTAACCTATTTCCTGTTTTGTAGGGTTCTGACATAAACTTCTAATTTGGTAATCCCTTTTTAAATTTTTTTACTTGTTATAATTTCTATTTTTAGAATTAGGGTTTTATTTTTATTTTTTGAAATTTTCTAATTTTAGGCTTTCTTTTTTAGAAATTTTCTACTTTCTAATTTTAGATTTAGATTCTTCTTTTTAGTAACTTTCTATTTTCTAGTTTTAGAAAATTTTCCCTTTTTAGAAACCAACTTTGTTTTTTATTTCTAAGATTAGAAACTTTCTTTTTTAGAAACTAACTCTTCTTTTTTGTTCTTTAGAAAATTTCTAATTTTAGATTTTCTGTTTTAGAAACTAACTTGTTTTGTTTTCTTTTGCAGGATTCTAACATAGATCTCAAAATTGGTAACTTCTTTCTAATTATTTATCTTCCTATTTCTAGATTGGTGTAGGATTTTTTATTTTTTTATTTTATTTTATTTTATTTTTCTTTTAGAATTAGATTCAGAGTTAGGGTCTCACCATGAATATACACGAGTGGGAATGTCAGTATGCTGAGAAGAATAACATATATTGGGATGATGATTATCATAGAAATCCACCAATGTCTCAAAACTTTTCTGAAACTATCATTGAGAATCGACCAGAATATAAAGATCCACCGGTTAAGAAGTCCTTACGTGATCATATGCTGGAGAACAATTACACTCCACGGATTAATAAGACAGTACATGAGTGTTGGGATTATCATAACTATGGGCGTGAAGACTATTATCACCCATCAAATAAGAAGAAAACAATGCGTGATTATATTATGAGCGATAATATGTATTACCAACCATCAGATTCTCCCACCTATGATCCGTATGACTATAATCAGTGGAAACATCAAAATTAGGGAAATGAACCAACAATATGTTATAATGATTATTCTCTTAGATCTCCTATTTTTGAATATCCACCAGAAACGATCCAAGAGGAGTCATCTCTGAGTTACACAGTTACTGACATGTGGAAATTATTAGACGCACTTGAATCACGCATTGATAGGCTAATGGAGACTAAATCATCCCAACCACAACCCATTGATTATTCCTTTGGATTCCATACTTATGATGAGATAATGGAAGCTAGTTCGTCTCAACCACAACCCAATCTAGAAATACAATGCGAGGAAGGTGATCCTCACTCGCTTTTGACAAACTCTGGAATTCAGGATGAAGAGTTAAATTGTGTTAAGGAGCATATGGTTCAATTTCCAGATGAATCGATCTCGAGGATGGTTCAAAGGAATGGTGAAGAGACATGGGTGTCTTTCAAATACAAAGATGATGACACACCTTCCTTACATGACACACAGGATTTCAATGATGAGGAAGAGGTCAATTTATTCGAACCTCAACCGAATTCAGGAATAGAATGTGAGGAAAGCAATCTCATCCCAAATATGCACAACAGGGAATTAGACAATGATATGTATTGGGATGATGATCATGAATGTTCAGCCCAAATTCCCCTGGAATCAATCTCAAGTATGGTCCAGGTCAATGATCATGAAGTGTACAAAGTGGTCGGTCAAAATGAGCCACTCCTCTCACCTAACATGTCTGATTTAAAAGTGGAGGATGAACCCATTACAACCGACCTTCTAACTCTTGTGACACATGTTTGGGCCACTCCACTGAATTGTATGATGATATGATTTGGAAAAGGAACGAACCGCTTTATATGACTTTGGAAGTTGAAACCACCCAGTTAAAGCCACCATCTGAGTTAAACACTTTTGACGATTTAATGCCTCTTCTGAGTAGTATCAAGGAACAGAGTCCTCTCATCAATACTTCGTTTCTTGACCCTCAAATTGTGTGCGTAGGGTTGGAGAAAGAGAGTGTACCTCCATCCACTTTCAAAGACAATGGATTCCTTAGGCAAATCATCACAATCTCCAATGTGGAAAATAAGTCATGCTCAGCTGAACTTCCCAACTCTTTGGATGATTGCCTGGCACACTTTGTAGATTCAATTGAACATATGATAAAAGAAATAGTGGATGCCTCACAAGACAACACCTTGGTAGTTATCACTGACCAAGAGAACCCTCATTCTGAAGCCCCTCCTTCCCAGACTTTGAATGTTTACCATTAAAGGAAGAGGAGTTGAAAATTAAACCGAAGAGTGAAACTTCGGAATATGTTGAGACTACATCAGTTTTTAAGAAGTTTTCTGAACTTTATTTAAGTGTAGTCTCTGATTCAATATGGAATACTAACGTTAAAATTTTTTCTGCCACAGGTGAATCATATATACTTTGGACACTTCAGACGATAAAAAGAACACTTTATGCTGAGGTCCCTCAATTTCCCTGGATATTCACGCTCCAGGACATCCAAGCCTACTGCAAAACGGGCGTTTGGATGATCTTGTTGAAAAACCTTCTGAGAAATTTACCAAGATACTGGCCGATGGTCCATGATTGCTTTCATTTCTTGTCTGGCTGAAGACCTTAAACTTAGTGCTCCTGGGAGGCAACCCAGCTTTTCATTTCATTTTATTTTCCTAGTTAGTTAGTTCAATGTTTGTGGGTAACATTACTGCAAACCCTCACGAGACTACAACTCGTCCACTAGGGGTAACCTAGGGGTTTAAAGGCTTGTTGCATACACTAAATGCAATCAAGAGCACCTACGAAAGTGGTATAGGTAGGGTTTTGTTTTTGTGATTTTATTTTTTATTTTGCTTTTGTTGATTTCTCTCTTACGCTGACGCGCTTTTACGTTGATATTTTTGGGAAAGCTTCTTGATTCTCCGTCCAGGTACTATATTTCCATCACTCCTCTTTTACTTTCGTTGTCCCATGTACATTATATGCTTATTTCTTTTACATTGAGGACAATGTAGATTTTAGGTTGGGGGTGGGAGATTAGGTTACCTAATAAGTATTTTCTTGGTCTTGAGAAAAACTTGTGAAATTCTTTCAATTTTTTTGAAATTTCTTGTGCATTCAAAGTGATTTTGATGGATAGTCGAGAATATGGGTAACTTATGACTCGTGGATTCGGCCATCTGCTTGATTTCACAGTCAAGTTTGAATTGTTAACCCATGATTAGAAGCCTTAAACATTGATTAAGTCATGATCTCACATATCACATCTCGCTTACACATTAAGGTTTTAGTTCGATATTAAATGATTAACTTGGTAATCACTAAGCATTAAAGGAACTAGCCTGAAAAAAAAATAAAAATTTAGCATCAGTTTATAAAGAAGAATTGAAAGGGGTAAGTCGAATAATCTTTACCATAGGTTTGCTCCCTATAGGTGTTGATTCAATTCCCCATGGTTGACATATGAAAAAAAAAAAAAACAGTTAGGCGACAAGTGTTCACCATAGGTTTGCTCCCTATAGGTGAGGATTTGATTCCCCTCCTTGACATTACTGTTCATAAAACTATCAAAGGCTGATAAAATGAATAGATGATCTAAAAGGCAAGTTTTTGTTTCAGGATTGGTTGTCATAAATTCTGTTATTAATTACCAATGATATGATGAAATTGACAATTGGATCTCTTAATAATTGTAAGCTGAGATTACACAATACACTCATGGAGCTCAATGTTTAGAATGTTCTAATTGATGGATTAATATTTTGAGCTTAATTATGAAGTCTACTGTGAACTTGATTTCAGGAGAAAATTCTTCTCACCATTCATGAATTTTAGAATTCTCACATCTCAACTATCTTTTCACAAGTTACTCAAGTTTATAGGAATTGTCCTTTATTTCTGAAATTATTTTTCACACGTTTTGCTCGGGACTAGCAAAATGCTGGTTGAGGGTTGTGAAGAGGGTCGAATATTGCATACCAGACCCTGATTATTGCCTAATTTTACGTATGTGATAATGCTTAATGCCATATTTTAATTGTGTTTTTATTACAGGGTGAAATCAGGAGCGTGTATTGAAAAATAATGTTAAAAGCATGGATTTGACGTTCCGAAGTCACCAGAGCACGGGATGGACTCCAGAGAACCAATAATGAAGAATTTACACGCCTAGGATATGAGGAAAGCAAGCCAAAGGGGCCCGAAAAGGGTCCAGAATGCAAGATCACATGGTTCCAGCTATCTGATTGGCTCGAAACTGCATACATGTGATGAGAGCCAAAAATAAACTGTACATATTAAATTTCAGCCTTTGAATGTCTCGGAAAGTGCCCCAACTGACAAATCAGCCCATAAACCGTTGATTTCAGGCCCACCTGATATCTGGAACTTCTTCAAATTGAGTCTTGATGGTTTAAATAGGGAAACAAGCTGAATAGACAGATTGTAATTCTTAAAAGTACCACAAGGGACCCCACAGGAGTTGAACGTGCACAGTGCATAAGTGCACTCGGTGTACACTGGACCAAACTAGCGGTCAAAGTCGATTTTGACCGACTACTTTAGCAAAAGAAAATGAAAATTCCATTTTCAAATAGCGTCCGCACGCTGTCCATCTTACGAACAGCTGTGGATCCCACCTATGGTCTAAACGGACAATCCAAACCATTCATCACTACCAAAAACCACGCCTAGCTTCTAGAATTTAGATTTATGATGTTATTGAGTTTTCAACTGATTCAATAGAACAACGAACGGTGAGTTTAAAACTTTGTGGGACCCATAACTACGATCTGGAATTAAGTATTCCTGAATGAAATTTTTCCGCGAGTCGAATGAACGGCGTGGATTTTTCAGAAGTGAAGTGAAGTGGGCCCCGCCAATGCAACAGTGGAAGAAGGTCCGCACCTCTGTTTACGCATCCGACGCTGCCAGATTTTTCGGGCCATTATGTGATCACGTCTTTGATCAGATAGTTGATCCAAGTCGTTCATCATGTAGGCCACGTGAGAAACTCCCAAGGGATGCTGACCGTCTGGACAGAATGCAAGGAGGAAAAGCGATTTTGAGTGTCGAATTTTGCTGCGTAAACAGTTGCATGCATAACTGAGTTTCCAATTTCACAGGCTGCTGCTTAAACAAGCCTTCCGTATGACTGACTCTATCAGCCTATAAAAGCAAGGAACGTTGGAAAAAGAAGGGGGAACACTAGGGAGAACCAGACCAGATCCAGAGCTTGGAAAAGAAAGAGAGAGGAAGAAAGAAAAGGAAAGACAGAGAAAGAAGAAATTCTGGGAAACGTGAAGCAAGGAAGAGAAAGAGAGATTGGCCAGGGATGTGCTTCTCACCTTTAGTTTTCTTCTTTCCAACTGAAATTCTAGTTGATTTTATGAATTTCTAAATCTTGTAGCTAGGGCTGAGATGAAGCCCCTAATTTGAATAACTCTGGTTATATGTTGATTTTACCTTAATTCGATTGGTTTGTTTCTTTCTCTAGTGTTCTTGATTAGGTTAAATTCTGTACTTCTCCATCTATGAACTTGACCAGAGTCTATATATGAATGTTGTCTGGATGCTTATTCTAGGTGCTTGTGTCTGATCATGAACAAGTTTCCTATAGAGGAAGAAACAGGGTGCTTTAATGAATTGTACATTCTATATGCCCGACCAAGGACATAGAATGTGTTATTCATTGCATTGCTTTAGGAGATTAGACATTCTGTATGCCCGACTAAGGACACAGATTGTGCATTCTTTATATAAGTTGTATCAATCTAGATTAGGGTGAATCAACAGACAAAACAAGGGATAGGATAATTAGGGGTGGATTCGAAAGTCCTAGTGCTCTCTCTGATTGAATTTTCTTCCCTATTCTCTGTGATATTTCGTATATTTTTGTTAATAATTCACTCTATTATTTGTTGGATTAGTGAAGAAGAATCGTGAATTTGAATTGTGACGACCAGTCCTTATGGGAATGATCTCGTAATACATACCGTATCTACATTTGATTCGTATACTTGCGAGTTTAAAAATCATTTAAATCAGGTTGGTTTAAATAAAACATCAGCCCACCTCTCCTACCCTTTCATCTCCCATCTCAACCATCCAAACCTCATCTCCTCCGTTGGAATCGAAGCTAAGGAGCTAAGGAAGCTTAGGGTGCAAGTAGGAAGCGGTGGGTGATCTTAGATTTTATTTTTCCTTCATTTTGTTGATTTAAGGGTCCATATATGTGGGACCCACCTTGATGTATGTTGTATGCAAGAGGGGCCCATAGTGGCGAGGCCCCTCCACCCTCACCGATCTCTCTCTCTCTCTCTCTCTCTCTCTCTCTCTCTTTCTCCCTTTTCCTTTGTGTATGATGGCTTGTGGCCCACTTGATGTATGATCTTATCCATGCCGCATACCGGTGGACCCCGTCTATGTGGGACACACCGTGGTATTTTTATGACATCCCAACTGTCCATAGGGGGGGGGCACCTTGCTGTGACTAACAGTGAAGTGTGACCTGACGTGGGCCCAGCTCCACAGCTCACGTGGTGGACTGAGTGAAAGATACATCGTTTCAATGCTGGGCCCACCAAGCTCCATAGCTCGTCTAGTAGACTAAGTGAAAGATGCCTCAGTTCAACACTTGAGGTCTTGGCATCACTCCCTGTGGTGCATGCTAACATGGAGTGTGCACTGACCGTGGGTGTGAGCTGACAGTGGGTGTGGACTGGCATGGGGTCCACAGGACCCATCCATGCCGTCTATCCTATTTTATGGGGCCCACTGTAACGACCTGAAAAATTTCGTACATTGGGTCGAGTACCACCTCGACCAGAAATCACATAGGATTAAATCCTTTAGAAATTTAACAAAGTTAACTAAGTACTAAACTCAATTAGTTATGAAATCCGTTAGGATCACTTTAAATACGATCTGCAAGACCCAAAACTTGCAGAATCATTGACGCTAGGTTACCCTAAAGTTTAGAACTAAACTCATTTCCGTCCGCTCTCTGAATGAAACGAAACTTCAGATTAGGTCTAGATCGCACATCGGATTCCGATTAACCCGAAGTTAAGGAACTAGGACCGCCCCACTGGGCTTAACAATCATCTCAAAAATCGGCCTTATCCGATATTCCACGGCCATTCGTTTCGAATCGGAGCGAGGTAGTGTGAAAACACTATTCACAAGCCGAAATAAATATCCGGAATAGTGATCTCGCATCGTTCGTTGACGCGTCAAGATTAAGCAACCCGACCGTCGAATCGGACCAAATTACACCCTCGGATTAAGAAAATTTCAGAACATTTACATGTACTTGGAATTTCGATCGTGGCCCACCGACCGCCGAACCGAAAGTGGTCCGCCACGTGCGATCACGCATCCGAATGAGTCAAAATGTAATCCCACGTAGATCCATTGATGATAAGTTTAAGTCTGACGTTTGGTTCAAAGAGGCCTACCAGAACTCCCCTTTTGAGCTGGAAAAGCGCCGAATATCCTATATAAGCAGTACCCCATGAACCTAAGTCTATTCTCGTAATGTTTGAGGCTATAAAAGGGGCTTAGAGCAGCCCCTCTCACAGCCATACGAATTTAGGGAGAAACCCTAGAGGGAGAGAGAGAAAAGAGAGGGAAAGACTTGGAGATCGTTGCCGATCTTCCTCCCCGCCGCTTGCTGCTTGCCTACACGATCTAGACGCTTTCCGGCGTATTCGCCTCATTCGATCTAGACGCTTTTCCGGCGTATTCTCGCCTCATTGAAGGTAAGAAAACCTAACCCTAGGTCTGATTTGAGGTGGAATCTAGGTAGGATGTATACCGACTAACCGATTCCGCTCTTTAGGCTAGAAATCGCCCGTAGACGGAAGATTCATCACCCTTGCTGATTCGTTCCGTTTCAAAAGGCAAAGGTGAGGACTTTAAGCTTATAAGTTACGGTTTTCAACGCTTTCAATGTCAGATAATGGTAGATTCATGATCTGCTTGCAATTGCACATGTACAAAGTGCCTTCCGTTTCCTGTTTTGATTAACGGTGTGAAATATGGAATTTCACATATTCTAGGTATACGTAGAAATACCGTATACGTATTTTTTTTGGATAATTGTTTGACATGTTTATTTAATGTTTATTTATATAACATATGAATAAAATACTAGTTTGGCGAAAGAGATCGCCAAAATATATGTTCCTTTGTAAATGTGCCGTATGTTGAAAATACGTATTGTAGAAATACCGTATACGTATTTCTTTTGGAATAATGTTTGACATATGTATTTAATGTATGATTATACAATACATGATTAAAATACTAGCTTGGCGAAAGGAATCGCCGAAACCTATGTTCCTTTGTAAACACTATGTATGTCGAAATTGGGTATACGTGAAAGTACCCTATACGTATAAAATTTGCTGATGTGTTTGCTATGTTTATTTGCTGTATGAATAGGATGTATATGTATAAAATACTAGCTCAGTAAAGGGACAACCCTAGTACACACTTCCCTAGCATACGTCATGTATGTTGAACTATTGCATTCCAAGTGTTGGTGGAATCACTTGTGAGTGTAAGTGCTTAAGTGTTAGAATCTTAGGTAGATGCTGAGATGGGATTCTCGGTTACCTTAGTGTCACATATGACACTCTCCATGTGGTTGATCACTCTAACCACTCACCTATGAACTCTAGGTATTTGTATCCCTGTGTGTATAGTGCTTTATAACATGCTTTATAACATGCTTGATAACATGCTTTACAACATGCTTTACAACATGCCTTATAACATGCTTTATTTCATGCTTTATAATACATGCTTTGCCTTATGCTTTACTTCATGCTTCACAACTGATTGAGTTTGGGACTATGCCTATAGTCCAAACATTCGGTACCAGATTTACGGTTGTGGCTGAGGTTCATATCGCCACAACGGACGTGTCTGGCGAACCCGAGTCGTACTTCGGTTGGCGATAGTGGTTGGCCACACGGAGTGCTTTTGCGCTCCATATCGCTCAACTTGTGGTGCGCTCGAGATAGTCAGGCTCGTCAAGCAAACCGATGTGTTTATGTATGTTCACCATGTTTGGTCGCTAATGCTTGAACCTAGGGTACCAAACTTACCAGTGAAAATCCCGTTAACCATGGTACCTCGATCCGCTAAGACTCATGAGCCGGGCATGGTGGTATGGGACACCGTGGTCGAGCTGTCGGCCTACGCTGGGGCTACGTGCCTCCCCGTAGTGACCAGTGAGCAACTCAACTCGTGAGCCGATTATGGTGGTATGGGACACTATATTCGCGCGCTGTCGGCCTACACTGATAAGGTGATGGGGAGTGGTACAATCTTTGTGTGTACCCTGGGCAGCCCTTTGTAGTGACCGCGAGCATACTCGAAGTTGCATAGCGTGCCTTAGGGTTCGCCGCGATATATAGAGTATGAACTAGGCCTCTTTCTCGTATAGTTGTATCGTGATGAATCGTTTAAGGGGTGATGGGGAGTGGTGCAACCTTTGTGCGTAATGGCCCTGGCAAACCTCAGCAGTGACCTAGAAAACACACCATCGTCTGATATTAACTAGGACTGACGACCCTAGATTGGATCATGTTTGGATATGATACAAGGGAGGTACCTTAGTTTCCCAACCCTGCTGTTTGAAATGAATTAATTAAAAACTCGGTAATCATACTCATCATGCATCGCATGTGCCTGGAAGATGTGGAGCATCGTGGGATGTAAGCATGCGCGAACGTGAGATGGTGTCGCTGAGGGAGTACGTCGGAGAGGGCATCCATCATAACCGCATTCATACTTGCATTAATCAGAGTAACTAGGAGTGTTTGATTTACTGCTTTATCATTACTGCTTGACTGTATTGGTAACATGATAACTTATATCTTATCGTTCCACTGAGTTAGCTACTCACTCCCACGTTACGGGACGACTGTTGCGCACACCAACCAGACTCTGCCTCTCGTGTTTAGGCGATCCGACTATTCCGGGAGGCGGAGCCGATTACGACGAGGACCAGAGGAGTTCTCGTATATGCAGCCGCCGGGCGGCTTCGACTAGGTCACGGATCGATGGGTTTTACAGAGATTGTATTTAGTTATTTTGACATTTTGTTTATTACACGTACATGTATATTGTGACTCGAAGGATTCATACTGGATAATGAATCATTTATTTTGTTTCTTTACATACATATATATACAAATCAGCCTTCCGCTTGCTTTTATACAAACGATCCGGGAGTATGAATTACTGCTTTGGTATAATCTCATTCATGTTTATTGCGCTAACTCAGACAACATTTAACCATCATTGTGTATGTTGCATAAGTGATGCGTTGGAACTCGGGAGTTGAGTTCATACTCGACCCCCGATTTTCAGGGCGTTACAAGTTGGTATCAGAGCATGATTTTGATTAAACCGGACCTGAGTTATGTCCCCACTACGTACGCTGACGCATTACACTTAGGAGGGTGCGCAAAATATAGCAACAGTCTTAGGGTCTCCCGATTTCGCCGTTCGGCGAAGTTCGCTGCACACGGACAGTTTGATCGAGTGCGTACTCGATCCCGACCACACTTATGGACCCCAAGTCACTCCTAGACCGTCTATTGACGTGTCCAGGTCACAATTTACCAAAAATGAGTCGTTAAAAATCAGGAAAAACCAGATTATATCAGAACTTTGCCGGAACTAACCGTTTTGGCACAAAACTGAGTCCGTGGGCCCCCACGACTAATCCGTTAACGTTTTGGACCAAGACAGGGTGCATTTGGCACCCTGGGAGTCTGGCGAACAAGACCAGACCGCGGCGGCGCGGTTCCGGCCAAGCCCGACCGCGGCGCCCCGCGGCACCGGCGGCGGACCGCGCCCCGGTTGATTTTCCGGTGGATTTTAAAACGTGGGGTGGGTCGGCTAGACCCCCTCTACCCCATGGCACGTTCCAAATGCCCATTTGATTAGGTTTTAAAGGGCTGAAGCACCCATCTTCCTCATTTCTCCTCTTTTTCAAGCACTCCACCTCCATTTTCGATTTTTGCTAAAAACCCATCCCTCCAAACCTTCAATCCCTCCATTTTCTTCCATAACTCACACACCCCTACCTCCTACAACAGCCCTAGCCTCTCCCTTTCCCCATTTCCACAAGTTGGAGCTCTCATAACCCTCCTTGGAGCTCAAAATCGGGTAATCTACTAACCCATCCCATTTTCTTCTTGTTTCTTCTTCATTTCCTACCTCTAGAGCTTCTTCCACACCTGTTGGATTGTTGATTGTGGAAGATAAAAGAGGTCAGCCCTTTGTTCCCCCATTTTGGAAAATTTCCATGGCCCTCCTTGGTGTGGTGGCCACCATTTTCTCCATTTCCTCCATCCTATCTCTCATGGGAAAGAGGAAAACCGCGGCCGATGACGCCGGCCCAAGTAGGCCAGCCCGTTCCCGAAGAAAATCTGATGTTGGGGCCGGCACAAGCACCGTGCGGGAGTTTAGGTCGAAGCGAGACCTGGATCCTGACCACCCCGCCAGGAATGCTTATCCAATAGGCATGGAATATGGGCGCTTCGCGGGCCGCAAGGTTGTGTTTGAAGCTCATGTGGATGAGAGGATGTTTGGTCTACACCCGATGATGGACCACTTGGTGGATATCGGGTGGAATCATATTTTTGAAGGCGAGTCCCCTGCATGTGAGCACACGGTTCGTGCCTTCTACGCTCACATCATAGACGCATCGCAGAGCCTCTTCGTTTACTGTCTCTGTGAGGGGCATAAGGCGCACAATCACCGTGGAATGAGGTGGCTCGAATCACGAAGATTCCGCTTGGTCAAGTGCATCCTAGTGATGACTTCTCTAGAACTGCGCGGGAAAGGGATCGCCGCACGCGATTTCTCTGTGGTCGCCGGGTTACTTGGAAGCGAGCAAATTGTATTGCGGCGACAAAGATGTCTGAAGACTTCCATTTGCTCCATCACATCTTCACATACAATGTATACCCACGGTGGGGTAACCGCACGGAATGTACTAGGGTGATGGTGGACTTTCTGTACAAGATGGGACGCTGGGAAAACATATGCCTGCCCACATTCATCCTATCCCAGATAGTTAATGTTGTTCGTTCTGCCAGGAACGATCTTTCGCTCCCATTTGGCCGACTGATCTGCAGGATGGCTCGTGATGTAGGCTACAGATTGAATATGGAGGATCTTGCACCGGTCCGAATCATAAATGAAGCGACACTCAGGAATATGAAGATCGGCCCCCAACAGCGGCAAGCCCGACTCGACGAGTCTGGAGATGAGTCGGATAGTGCCGGTGAGGAGAGTGTTGACCTCCATGCTGAGAGCGATGAGGAGCGCAAGTGATGACATACGGGAGGAAGAACCCGAGGACTCGTGACACGGAGGAGAGTTCACCCCGCGGCTCAAAAGGTGGTGTGGATCGAGATGTATCTCGATGCGCGATTTGCCCGTCTTGGAGGAGAGGCAAGCCCCCGCAAAGAAGAGGTTGGACAAGTTCTGGCCGAGATTGGACAAGTTCTGGCCGAGATTGGTCAAGTTCGAACTAAACTTGAAGAGAATGAAGCCTACATGAAGAAGAATTTCAAGAAGATGTCCCGTACTTTGAAGGCCATCCTGTGCTGCGCGCAGCAGATAAGAATGCTCCTCCTCCACCGCCTACTTCGGATGCTTAGTCATCCATATTGTTGTATGTTGTGTTTGCTTTGGTTACCGCGATAGGCGGTTTGTGTTTTTGTTCAGATGATGTATTAGGTAGTAGAATGTTAATGTTTGATGTGTGGATGTATTGGCTATAATGTAATTTCCGTCATGATTCATGTAAACTCTGTAGTTCATGTATTATGACAATTTTGAGTTAATGAAAAGCATATAGCCTCTTTTGTTTGATGATGTGTGGAATGCTTAAGTGCTTTATGGAGTGTATTATGTCAGATCTCACAAATGTCAGTACTCGTGTTGTATAGGGCATGCCGCGACAAGATACGCGGAGCACCGCACATCTCCCTTTGACCGGCTCCATGGACCGTACACCTTCTAGTAGTAGTGGTCCCGCGGACCGTGGGTTGGGTTCCGATCGCCCCATCGGCCCCCGCCGGGCGGGTTGCCACCATACACGCCCCGGTCCGTGAGCGCTTCGGCCATCATCTTCACGCTAAAGATGACTCCTGTGTCGCTCCGCCGACCGATAGATTTGAGCAAACCGATGATGATGATGCATCAAGAAGCAGATGCAAGAAGAAGAAGAGATGTAAAGAAGAAGAAGCAGCAATAGAAAGAAGAAGCAGAAGAAAGATCGCAGCCTTATGGCCACTATCGCCGAGGCCTTGTCCGTGGTGGTAGTGCGACTCCACCTACGACTCCCGTTTGTCTCGATGCGCACCCCGAGCCTCCCGCTCGTGTGAGGATGTGCCCCGCCTCCACCCGTGGTGCCTCCTACTGGAGATGTCGCACGCGCGGTCTACTCGAGCGGTTTCAGCGCTTGAGGCCTCCTTCGTTCATGGGCACTCATAGGCCCGAGGAGGCAGAGTTTTGGCTTGACCGCATCTCGAAGATGCTTCGGATGCTGCATTGCTCAGAGGCAGAGCAGGTAGAGCTGGCCGCCTTCATGTTTGAGAGAGAGGCGAGTTTATGGTGGGACAAGGTGTGTTGCGGCCTGTCGCACAGACTACGTATGGACCCGGGAGGCTTTTGAGTTCCGGTTCCATGAGAAATACTACCCGCCGACTTACCGACATGAGCGGGAGGACGAGTTTCGCGCCTCAGGCAGGGAGGCATGACTATTACAGAGTACGAGCACCGCTTCACCGAGTTGGGCCGCTTTGTCCCGACTATACTAGTGGACGAGCAGATGCGGATGCGTCGATTTTCATTGGGCTTGCGACCGGAGATACGGTCGAAGATATGCTGCCTCACTATACCCACATATGCAGCACTGGTTCACATGTCTATGACGGCAGAGCAGATGTGGACCGGTTGGCCCGATCACGTGGCACTATGGTTGCGAGGCCACGGCAGAGATACAGAGCAGCCTATTTTAGGCAAGAGGCCTCGTGTTGACTCGCCTCCAGGATCGCAGCGCCTGTGGGCTCAAAGCGAGGCGCCCATTGTGACCCGCACATACCGGGAAACAGGTCATCTTATTGGGAGTTGCTTCACGCGGATGAAGGACAAGTGGGTTCTCTCCGCCACAGATGATGGGCCGTTCTCGCCCACAGCCATATCGCTCCACCGCATGCATGCTCCCGCACATCCTTCCTTCCGACCTCCCGTGCAAGCGCTTCAGCCGCCACACGACCCTTGGCTCCTCACCGAACCGCCAGCAGAGCAGCTCGCGTTCATACTCTTGTGGCCGAGGCGCCGAGACGTCGGTTTCTGGGCTCCGACGGCCTTCGAGGGTACGGCTTTTATTCGCGACACTCCCGTCTTTATTGGTGGACACCGGGTCCACTACTTCTATTATTTCTTGTGGGGCGGTGAAGCGCCTATCTTTGCATACGATTCCCACTAAGGGAATGAGACTCACTACGGCCACCGGGACTTGTTCGGATGTCACACGATTATGCGAGGGTTGCTCGGTAGTTTTGGGTAGTAAAGACACGTGTTCGTCGACCTTATTGTTGCTCCGCTATGGCACTACGACGTTATACTTGGCATGGATTGGCTCACCAGATGAGGGCGGAGGTAGATTGCGACACTCGGATCGTGACGGCCATGGACCCGACGGCACAGCCTTCACGTCCCTGCGGTGTGCTGGCCCCGTCGAGTTGATTGTTATGTCGCTTTGCTTATGCCGACCGATGGTCCGACAGTTGATAGTACGCCGTGGTTCGAGACTTTGCAGCGTGTTTGAGACTATCCCGGTTTACCTCCTCGGCGTGAGATTGATTTTACGATAGATCTTACGCTCGGTGCGACGCCCATCTCGTTGCCACGTATCGTATGCCTCCATGTGAGATGGAGGAGCGCGGACACGTATTGATGTACTTGTAGAGAGAGGTTTTATTCGACCTAGTGTGTCTCCTTGGGGAGCACCCGTGTTGTTCGTGAAGAAGAAGGACGGGTCGCTACGGTTGTGTATTGATTACCGTAGGTTGAACCAGTCACGGTGAAGAACAAGTATCCTTTGCCCAGATTGACGATCCGTTCGATCGCCTGAGAGGGGCGAAGTATTTCTCGAAGATTGATCTCCGCCGTCGAGGGTACCACCGGTTGCGCGTGAGAGAGGAGGACGTGCGTAAGACAGACCTTCAGACGTGCTTTGGGCACTACGAGTTCTTAGTGATGTCGTTCGGCCCGACGAACGCACTGTACCGTGTTCATGGATCCGATGAACCGGTATTTCGGCCCTTCCTTTACCGATTCGTCATCGTCTTTATCGATGACATCTTGATATACTCCACGAGTCGGGAGGAGCACGAGAGCACTTGCGAGCGGTATTGGAGACACCGAAGAAGAACCGGTTGTTTGCGCGAAGCACAAGAAGTGCGACTTCGGTGAGGAAGTCAAGTTCCCGGGACATGTAGTGTCCAAGGATGGGATAGCAAAGTGGACCTTGCTAAGGTAGTCATGCGGTTCAGATTGGCAGCACCTCGAATCGGTTACATCGAGGTGAGGAGTTTCCTGGCCCGGCCGGATACTACAGACGTTTCATTCGGGATTTCTCGAAGATCGCTGTGCCACTGTCTCGGTGACTCGGAAGGACCGAAGTTCGCCTGGAATGAGAAGGCGGAGGCGCTTTAAGGAGCCGAAGGACAAGTTGACGTCCGCCCCGTGCTAGTAGTATTGCGAGCAAGGGGTGAAATACACGGTGTACCGACGCGTCTCGCGTTGGTTTGGGTTGTGTGTCGATGCGTAAAGATAGGGTGATATCGTATGCCTCGAGACAATTAAGGAAGCACGAGGAGAATTACCCTACACATGACTGGAGTTGGCGGCCGTCATCTTTGCATTGACCGAAGCTCGGGAGACATTACCTCTATGGTGAGGAGTTCGAGCTTTTCTCGTGACCACAAGAGCCTTAAATACATATTCACGCAGCCGAGATTTGAATATGAGACATACGATGGATGGAGACCTGAAGGACTTCAAGCTCGAGGTTTCCTACCATCCCGGCAAGGCGAACCCAGGCGTACGCGTTGAGCCGCAAGAAGGCGATTGCATTTGCGGCACCGCCGATGATAGCCGAGTGGGATATGGTAGAGTTTGTGCGGGACTTCGAGCAGAGACTCACTGTCGAGGAGCCATTTGAGTGTGTTGCGCACATTCGGGTGCGCCACTTATCGACGACAGATTGTTGAGGCCCAAGAGGGCGATGCACGGTACTGTCGAGCTTCGAGAGCAAAGCTAGCGACGCCGTGGACTCCGAGTGGAGAGTTGGATCCGATGGGGTTTACTGCCCGTGGCCGCCTATGTGTTCCAGATGTGCTCGACTTGAGACGCGAGCTTCTCGAGTCCGCCCATAACTCGAAGTTTCATGATGCATCCTGGTAGCACGAAGATGTACCAGGATATGAGAAGGACGTATTGGTGGGATAACATGAAGGCCCATATTGCTGAGTATGTGTCTCGATGCCTGACGTGCCAGCAGGTCAAGGCAGAACATCGCCGACCTCCTGGACTGCTTCAGCCCATGCCTATAGCGGAGTGGAAGTGGGACTTCATCTCCATGGACTTCATATCCGGGTTGCCGAAGACGAGGAAGGGGCACGATTCCATTTGGGTGATTGTGGACCGGTTGACTAAATCGGCCCATTTCCTCCCTATCAGAGTTACGAACTCTGCAGATGAGCTGGCTAGATTGTATATCAGGGAGATCGTCCGTCTGCACGGAGTTCCTTTGGAGATTGTGTCGGACAGAGACACGCGGTTCACATCCATCTTCTGGACTCGTATCCAGGAGGCGATGGGTGTGAAGTTGAAGTTCAAGATACATGTCAAGCGTTTCATCCTCGACCGATGGGCGTATGCAGCGAGTGAATCGATTCTGGAGGATATGTTGCGAGCGTGTGTGTTGGACTTCAAGGACAGCTTGGGACGACCGTCTTCCGTACGCAGAGTTCGCCACACAACAAAAGCCCTGTGCGACGATTGGCATGGCGCCATATGAGGCTCTATATGGTCGACCTTGTAGAGCACCGCACCGTTGGGCGTAGGTTGGAGAGCGTAGCCCGATTGGCCCGAGTTGGTACGGTGCGACTGCACAGAAGGTAGACATTATCAAAGGCGTCGACACTCACGCGCAGAGCGCACAGAAGAGTTACGCCGATACGAGGCGGCGACCGCCGGAGTTCGAGGTTGGTGATCATGTGTTCCTTCGGGTTTCCCCTATGAAGGAGTCCTTCGGTTTGGGAAGAAGGGGAAGCTCACACCGAGGTTCATCGGTCCATTTCAGACATCGGATCGAGTGGGTGATGTGGCGATCGTCTCGCCTTGCCTACACCACTTGCTTCGTACATAACGTATTTCATGTATCTATGCCGAAGAAGTACGTTCCCGATCCTTCGCATATCATCGATGGGAGCAGTACGTTGAGCGAGGATGCGACATATGAGTTGCGCCCGACGCGCATCCTTGACAGAAGGAGCAGTGTATCGCGTAGCAAGGTCATCCCACTTGTGAAGGTACTTTGGACACATCATTCGAGGAGGAAGCTACCGGGAGACCGAGGCCGAGGTCGGGAAGAACTACCCTCGATTCTCGAGGAGTACGAAACAGTATAAATTTCGAGGACGAAATTTTTTGTTTAAGGGGGGTAGATTGTAACGACCGAAAAATTCAGACATTGGGTCGAGTACCACCTCGACCGTAAATCACATAGATTAAATCCTTTAGAAATTTAACAAAGTTAACTAAGTACTAAACTCAATTAGTTATGAAATCCGTTAGATCGCTTTAAATACGATCCGCAAGACCCAAAACTTGCTTAATCATTGACGCTAGGTTACCCTAAAGTTTAGAACCAAACTCATTTCCCGTCTCGCTTCTCTGAATGAAACGAAACTTCGATTAGGTCTAGATCGCACATCGGGATTCCGATTAACCCGAAGTTAAGGAACTAGGACCGCCCACCGGGCTTAACAATCATCTCAAAAATCGGCCTTATCCGATATTCCACGGCCATTCGTTTCGAATCGGAGCGAGGTAGTGTGAAAACACTATTCACAAGCCGAAATAAATATCCGGAATAGTGATCTCGCATCGTTCGTTGACGCGTCAAGTATAAGCAACCCGACCGTCGAATCGGACCAAATTACACCCTCGGATTAAGAAAATTTCAGAACATTTACATGTACTTGGAATTTTCGATCGTGGCCCACCGACCGTCGAACCGAAAGTGGTCCGCCACGTGCGATCTACGCATCCGAATGAGTCAAAATGTAATCCCACGTAGATCCATTGATGATAAGTTTAAGTCCGACGTTTGGTTCAAAGAGGCCTACCGTAACTCCCCTTTGAAGCCGGAAAAGCGCCGAATATCCTATATAAGCAAGACTCCCATGAACCTAAGTCTATTCTCGTAATGTTTGAGGCTATAAAAGGGGCTTAGAGCAGCCCCTCTCACAGCCATACGAATTTAGGGAGAAACCCTAGAGGGAGAGAGAGAAAAGAGAGGGAAAGACTTGGAGATCGTTGCCGATCTTCCTCCTGCCGTTTGGCTTGCTACACGGCCTACATCTCTCTGATCTAGACGCTTTCCCGGCGTATTCCGCCTCATTTGAAGGTAAGAAAACCTAACCCTAGGTCTGATTTGAGGTGGAATCTAGGTAGGATGTATACCGACTAACCGATTCCGCTCTTTAGGCTAGAAATCGCCCGTAGACGGAAGATTCATCACCCTTTCGATTCGTTCCATTTCAAAAGGCAAAGGTGAGGACTTTAAGCTTATAAGTTACGGTTTTCAACGCTTTCAATGTCAGATAATGGTAGATTCATGATCTGCTTGCAATTGCACATGTACAAAGTGCCTTCCGTTTCCTGTTTTGATTAACGGTGTGAAATATGGAATTTCACATATTCTAGGTATACGTAGAAATACCGTATACGTATTTTTTTTTGGATAATTGTTTGACATGTTTATTTAATGTTTATTTATATAACATATGAATAAAATACTAGTTTGGCGAAAGAGATCGCCAAAATATATGTTCCTTTGTAAATGTGCCGTATGTTGAAAATACGTATTGTAGAAATACCGTATACGTATTTCTTTTGGAATAATGTTTGACATATGTATTTAATGTATGATTATACAATACATGATTAAAATACTAGCTTGGCGAAAGGAATCGCCGAAACCTATGTTCCTTTGTAAACACTATGTATGTCGAAATTGGGTATACGTGAAAGTACCCTATACGTATAAAATTTGCTGATGTGTTTGCTATGTTTATTTGCTGTATGAATAGGATGTATATGTATAAAATACTAGCTCGGTAAAGGGACAACCCTAGTACACACTTCCCTAGCATACGTCATGTATGTTGAACTATTGCATTCCAAGTGTTGGTGGAATCACTTGTGAGTGTAAGTGCTTAAGTGTTAGAATCTTAGGTAGATGCTGAGATGGGATTCTCGGTTACCTTAGTGTCACATATGACACTCTCCATGTGGTTGATCACTCTAACCACTCACCTATGAACTCTAGGTATTTGTATCCCTGTGTGTATAGTGCTTTATAACATGCTTTATAACATGCTTGATAACATGCTTTACAACATGCTTTACAACATGCCTTATAACATGCTTTATTTCATGCTTTATAATACATGCTTTGCCTTATGCTTTACTTCATGCTTCACAACTGATTGAGTTTGGGACTATGCCTATAGTCCAAACATTCTGGCATGCATTTACTGGTTGTGGTCGAGGTTCATATCGCCACAACGGACGTGTCTGGCGAACCCGAGTCGTACTTCGGTTGGCGATAGTGGTTGGCCACACGGAGTGCTTTTGCGCTCCATATCGCTCAACTTGTGGTGCGCCGAGATAGTCGAACTCGTCAAGCAAACCGATGTGTTTATGTATGTTCACCATGTTTGGTCGCTAATGCTTGAACCTAGGGTACCAAACTTACCAAAGTGAAAATCCCGTTAACCATGGTACTCGATCCGCTAAGACTCATGAGCCGGGCATGGTGGTATGGGACACCGTGGTCGAGCTGTCGGCCTACGCTGGGGCTACGTGCCTCCCCGTAGTGACCAGTGAGCAACTCTACTCGTGAGCCGATTATGGTGGTATGGGACACTATATTCGCGCCGTCGGCCTACACTGATAAGGTGATGGGGAGTGGTACAATCTTTGTGTGTACAAATTTCCACAGCAGCCCTTTGTAGTGACCGCGAGCATACTCTGAAGTTGCAGCGTGCCTTAGGGTTCGCCGCGATATATAGAGTATGAACTAGGCCTGTTTCTGTATAGTTGTATCGTGATGAATCGTTTAAGGGGTGATGGGGGAGTGGTGCAACCTTTGTGCGTAATGCCCTGGTAGCCTCTCGCAGTGACCTAGAAAACACACCATCGTCTCGATATTAACTAGGACCGACGACCCTAGATTGGATCATGTTTGGATATGATACAAGGGAGGTACCTTAGTTTCCCAATCCTGCTTGTTTGAAATGAATTAATTAAAAACTCGGTAATCATACTCATCATGCATCGCATGTGCCTGGAAGATGTGGAGCACTGTGGGATGTAAGCATGCGCGAACGTGAGATGGTGTCGCTTGAGGGAGTACGTCGGAGAGGGCATCCATCATAACTGCATTCATACTTGCATTAATCAGAGTAACTAGGAGTGTTTGATTTACTGCTTTATCATTACTGCTTGACTGTATTGGTAACATGATAACTTATATCTTACTGTTCCACTGACTTAGCTACTCACTCCCACGTTATGGGACGGTGTTGGGCACACCAACCGACTGCCTCGTGTTTAGGCGATCCGACTATTCTCGGGAGGCGGAGCCCGACACGACGAGGACCAGAGGAGTTCTCGTATATGCAGATTCATTGCCGGGCGGCTTCGACTAGGTCACGGATCGATGGGTTTTACAGAGATTGTATTTAGTTATTTTGACATTTTGTTTATTACACGTACATGTATATTGTGACTCGAAGGATTCATACTGGATAATGAATCATTTATTTTGTTTCTTTACATACATATATACACAGTCAGTCTTCCGCTTGCTTTTATACAACTGATCTGGAGTATGAATTACTGCTTTGGTATAATCTCATTCATGTTTATTGCGCTAACTCAGACAACATTTAACCATCATTGTGTATGTTGCATAAGTGATGCGTTGGAACTCGGGAGTTGAGTTCATACTCGACCCCCGATTTTCAGGGTGTTACACCCACCATGGTGTACGTGTTTTTCCCAAACTGCCCATACTCCTGGACAGTGGGGCCCACGTCCGTGTGGGTCCTCTTTGCACCCAGAGCTATAGCTCAACTGGCAGACTGAGTGGAGATACCTTGTTCCAACACGTGAGGCCTTGGTGCGATTCCCACATGAGGGTGGACTGCACGTGAGACCCACCTAAGTTTTGGTACAGTTGAAACTTGGTTTGACCCTTCATTTAAGTGGGACACCCACGATAGGTGGGCTGGATTTGTGAACCCCATCTTAGTGGGCCCAATAAATGGCTTTGAATGTTTTCAATGGAGGGTAGCCCTCTCAACTGTTGTATCCGGTGTGGCCCACACAAGTCACGGATTGACATGATTTTTAAGACCTAGGCCCACGCTGGAATGGTGCATCTGACTGATGGGATAGATGTTTAGCACACATCAATGGTGGGGCCCACACCGATCGACCTCATGGGGCTTAACGTCAGCGAGCGCTGTACCTTTTCCCATATATATATATGTATATGGTGGGCCCTACATGGGACCCACCTCTGTTGTATCTCTGCCTGTGTTAGAGAAGAAAAAGAAAAAGAAAAAGAAAAGAAAGAAAAAGTAGAAAAGGTGCAGCCACGTGCAGCACCCTCTTCATCTCTCTCTATCTCTCTTTAGCTCTCTCTCTCTCTATCTTTATCTTTCTCTATCTCTAGCTCTCTCTCTTTATATCTCTGTCTCTAGCTCCCTCTCTCTATCTCCGTCTCTCTCTAGCTCTCTCTCTCTCTATATCTCTCTCTAGCTCTTTATCTCTCTCTTTCTCTCTCTCAACGTCTGTAGTTGGTTCTGTGGGTCCCATCTGTTTCACCTGCACCGTCTATCTATGGGACCCACCATGGTGCATGTGTTGTATCCAAACCGTCCAGCCATCAGTGAGATCATTTTGGAACATGGGGTGAATGAGTGTGAGCTAAAGTTCAAGTGGGCCCACCTTGATATGCATGAGGCCCATATGATTAGGCCCATCTTAATGTAGTTAGGGCCCAACCATTGAGGCCCACCTGATATACATAAGGCCCATGTTATACGGCCCATTTGTTGTACCTAAGGCCCATAGGTTGAGGCACAATTGGATGTACACAAGTCCATTAAGATGTATTACCCTACTATGGCTTGTGTAATGACATTATGACAGTCGTGCCTTGGGAGCAATGTTGGTTTGACGTCCACATTGTAGAATAATGTTGGTTAAATGTCCGCATTATGACTCTCCCTAGGGCCCATTGTTAGGCCCATACTTGTAGGCCGTCTAGGCCCATCTTCGTTATGAACATCATCCATTACCATATAACATGTTTAGTATAGTTCCATGATTCATGATCATATGCATCATATGTATGCTTGATATGAGAAGTGACTGATCATAGCATATGCCTTCGGGCAGATTGTTTAGGGGCTCCTAGATAGGCGGTGTTGCCCTACATGACCGTGCAATATGCGTAGGATTGCTACATGATTGGATAGTGTGATTCATGTATTCGCATTGTATGATTTGGTTACTGTACGCCCTAGTGACATCAAGGTCGTAGCCTCCACAGGCGTATCGCGGTTGGCAGGATTGGATACCAAAAATCTTGTTCTACATGGGGTGTTATAGATATCCCTGGGTGAAAGTCCCTAAAACCTTATGGTACCAAGAGGTTGCTCCAATGTCTAGATCGAGTGGGTGTATGAGCGTCAAGGGCCGACTACCAGAAGGCCGCGCTTTCCACTGTGTCATGGTCGATTGGAAGGGGGTGCGGCCTTACTTGCCCGAGAGGAGGGGACAAAGCTAGGCTGAGTCTGACCAGCTCGAGGAATGGGTCTGCTATCGATGAGGCAAGCCCGATATTGGCAGGCGGATAGTGAGGTCTCTTCCACTTACCTTATTACGCACGATGGGGCGGCAATCTGGTTAGAGTGTACTAGACCCAGGTGATATCCCAGATTTGAGCTATATTGATATGTGGACTTAGATGAGGAATTATATGCTTGACTTGCATCTTACATCGTATAGCCTTGGTATGGCCGACATCATTCATGTCTTGCATTGCATAGCTTTAGTACGACTAACGGTATTCATGGATTCACCAGCATATTCCACATTACTCTGATGTTTCATAAAATTGCATTACTACCTTGAGCACACACTTTCACCACCCTCTAAGCTTTCTATAAGCTTATGCACTACCGTTGCGTCCAGGTGATGTTGGGACACAGTAGCGCTGAGGCAGGAGCGTAGAGGAGATCATTTTGGAGCTTTTATCCATTATCATTGTATTTCCCTTTATACTCATTGTACTTGTAAAGTTTTTTATCATAGTAGAAATGTAATGGAGTTTTTGGTTATTGTTTGTTGGTTATGCCTTTGGTTATGCTTATTACGAATTAAACTGATGTTGAAAATCCTCCTTGTAGCATCTCAGGATCGGAACCTGGCGTATGGGCACTGGGAGCCGAGAATGGAGTTCTACGGAGGCTGTCGACGCCGGATTTAGTGATAGGGAATTTTGTGAGCCCGGTTTCTGAGTTTGGGACGTGACACCTTTCCATTCCCAAAGTCAACTCTCTCTCTCTACCCATCCCTTTCTTACAACCCCATCACTCCACCCATCACCCATCACACATTGTCCCATCCCTTTTCACCCATCACACCTCTCTCTCTCTCTCATTCTCTCTCTTCACTCCCAAGCAATAAGGTTCCAACATCCAAGCCTTCACCAGCTCTCCCAAAATAACAAGTGTGGCCCACCCTCTCATCTCTCATCCTCACCATCAAAACTACCTCCTCCACTGTCAAAAGTTGAGCATAGGAGCTAAGGAGGCTAAGGGAGCAAGAAGAAGGCCAATAGGTGGGTGATCTAACCGTCAATTTTGTTATTCAAGGGCCCACATATGGTGGGACCCATCTTGATGTATGCTTTGTATTTAGGGAGGGGCCATAGTGGCGGGGTCCCTCCCCTTCTCACTGATCTCTTCCTCTCTCCCTCTTTTTCTCTCTCTCTCTATCTCTCTTGCATGGATGATAGTGTGGTTGTGTGTGTGGCTCACCATGAAGTGTATATTTTAGCTATGTCATTCATCTTCATGGGACCCACCTGATGGATGGGTTAGATCTACACCATCCAGCCCGTTAGCAGGCCTAGATGGAAGGAAAAACACATATAATATTGACCTAAATCAGGTGGGCCACGTTCATGTGGGACCCACCTTAATTTTTTATTCAAGCAGTCCGTCCAGCGTCCCTGGACGCTGGACGTGGGTTCAGTGAACGTGAACTGATAGTGGGATGTCCTAACAAGCAATATATATATAAGGTATTTGGGTGGGCCGCTCTTGTAGGCCCCACCTTAATGTATGTGTCTAATCCACGCAATCCATTCCATTCCCCATCTCATTTTAAGCATTGAGCTAAAAAATGAAGTGAATCCAATTTTTTGGTGGGCCTTACCATAGAAAACAGTATTTTCTACCATTGAAATCCACCCTGATGTTTTTATACACCAAAATACCCCAAACATTGGGCTCATTCAGACTGTCTTGAGCCATGGAATGTAATGGCTGAAGTGGATTCAACTGATGTGAGCCCCATGTATGACAACCCCAAAAAAATACATGATTTTCACAAAAAAGATAAATATAAACAACAATAGCATCTGTTGCTACTACTGATAGAGGATGCCGGTAGTATCCTGTGCTACTGTGTGGGCAGACGGCCAGGGACGTGGGTCCCAACCATGGGCCCCACCATGATGTGTGTTGAACATCCATGCCATGCATTTGGTGGCCCCCCTCCTGGCTGTGGGCCACCCAAAAAGTCTACCGTAGGTGGAACTCAGGTGGCCCATGTCACAGGAAACAGTGTTGATTGAGCCTCTGCTATTGAAACCCTTTTGGGTTGTCACAAAATTTTTGAATCGATATGAAATTTATTTTTCCTCTTCATCCAAGGTCTGTGTGACCTTATCAACATTGGATGGAAAATAAATGTTTTAGTAGGCCACACGTGTGGACCCACCCTGTGAAACAGATTGGCTAGAGTGCTACACACCAGCTATATAGCTGTGTACGTGATGTCACCAAGTTACGTGGGTCCCACTGTTTCATCCACGCCGTCCATCTATGGGACCCACCATGATGCATGGGTTGCATCCAAGCCGTTCAACCATTTTGAAAGCTCATTTTAAGGCTTGAGACTAAAAATAAGACAGATTTAGGATCAGGTGGACCACATTTCAGGAAACAGTGGGTTTGAACATCCACCAGTAAAACCCTTGGACTACAGGGTTTGGACCAATATGATGTTTGTTTTTCCCTCTTAATACAGGTCTTTAAGACCTTATGATTAGATTGGGTGGGAAATAAACCTTATGATAGGCCCTTGTGAATTGTTTAAATAATGAAAATTATCTCCACTGTTACTTGGGGTATGGTCCAAATGATCTTTCAATATGTCTCATTTTTGGTATGTGATGAGACCCATCTTGATGTATTTATGGCCTATTGTTGAGGCCCACCTTGATGTGTATGAGGTATATTGTTGAGGCCCACCTTGATATATATTAGGCCCACGTGATGCGGCCCATTTGATGTATTTGACTCAGCACATTCGACTTGGCCCAGTTGATTCGGCCCATTGTTTCAGCCCGTTTAATTAAGCCTGATGTGATATATAAGGCTCAATATCGAGGCCCACCTGGATATATATGAGGCCCATGCTATGAGGTCCATTTGATGTATTGGAGGCCCATGGGTCGAGGCCCAATGGGATGTACACAAGTCTATTGCAATGTGTGATTTCACCGTGGTGTATATAATAATGTTTATAATGTGTCGTGCCCTGAGAGCAATGATGGTTTGACGTCCACATTGTAAGGATAGTGTTGGTTAAATGTCTGCATTATGACTCTCCCTAGGGCCCATTGATAGGCCCATACTTGTAGTGTGTAGGCCGTCTAGGCCCATCTTCGTTATAAACAAAGTCCATCACCATATAATATGTTTAGTACAGATCCATGATTCATGCTCATACGCATCATATGTATGCTTGATATGAGGAGTGACTGATCATAGCATATGTCTTTAGGCAGATTATTTATGGGCTCCCTGATAGGCGGAGTTGCCCTTCATGAGCACGCTGTATGCACAGGATTGTTTCATGTTTGATAGAGTGATTCATGCACTTGCATTTGTGTGATTATGATTGTTGTATGCCCTAGTGACATTAGGGTCATAGCCTTCACAGACACATCGTGGATGGCTGAATTGTATACCAAAAATATTATTTCTAGCATCGGGGCACCATAGATGTTCCTTGGTGAAAATCCCTAAACCTGATGGTACTAGAGGATGACTCTAACGTCGATACCGAGTGGATGTATGAGTGCACGAGGGCCATATACTAGTAGGCCGCGTCTCCAACTGTGTCATGGTTGGTTGAAAAGGGGTGTGACCTTGTCCGCATGAGTGAGGGGGCAATTTCTAGGTTGAGTTTGACCAACTTGAGGAATCGGTCTGTTATCGACGAGCAAGGCCCGATATTGGTAGGCAGATAGTGAGGTCTCTTCTACTCTCCCAGTTGTGCATTCGAATAGGGGCAGCAAGCTGGCGTAGGGTGTACTAGACCCTAGTGATTATCCAGAATGAGAACTATACTGATATTTGATGAGCTGTAAGAGGATTTGGATGAGGATTGACATGCTTGAGTTGTATCCATATCGAATGGTTTTGATATGGACGATAGCATTCATATCTTACACCGCATAGCCTTGGTACGACTGATTGCATTCATGTACCCATCAGCATGATTCTGCATTACTTTGGCATTGTATTCTGAGTACGTTCATACTACGCACACATTTATACCACCCTCTGGAGTTTCTGTTATTATAATTATCTTATATTTCCCTTCATATGCATTGTACTCAAAGTTTTTTATCATAATGGATTTTACGATGGTGTTCTTGTGGTTATTGTTCGTGGGTTATACTTATGGCTATGCTCATTACGAATCAAATCATATTTGAAATCCTCTTTGTAGGATCCCAAGATCAGAACCTGGTATATGGGTATTGAGAGCCGAGAATGGGGTAATATAGAGGTTGTCAGCGCCGGATTTGGCGATCCAAAATTTTGTGAGCCTGGTTTTCAAGTTTGGGGCATGACAGCCGAAGTTCTTGAACTATTGGATGTGGGTATCATTTACCATATATCTGATAGTTAATGGGTGAGTCTAACTCATGTGGTTCCTAAGAAGTCCAGAATCACCATCATAGCCAATGCCAAAAGTGAACTCGTGCTAACTAGAGTTACTATTGGTTGGAGAATGTGCATTGACTACAGGAAGTTGAATACCATCACGAGGAAGGACCACTTTCCTTTGCCCTTCATTAATCAAATTTTGGAAAGGTGAGCTGGTCATTCCTATTACTGTTTCCTTGACAGGTATTCGGGCTACAATCAGATAGAGATAGCCCCTGAGGATCAGGAAAAGATTACGGTAACTTGTCCTTACAGCACCTTTACTTACCGAAGGATGCCATTCAGACTATGTAATGCCCCCGCCACCTTTTAGCGATGTATGATGAGTATCTTTTCTGATATGGTGGGGCAATATCTAGAGGTCTTTATGGACGATTTCTCTGTCTTTGGTTCATCTTTTAGCGAGTGCTGAGGGAGTCTTAAATGTGTGCTGAAAAGATGGGAAGAAAAGAATTTAGTACTTAATTGAGAGAACTGCTATTTCATGCTTCGCAAGGGAATTGTCCTTGGACATATCATCTCGTCCAAAGGAATCGAGATTAATAAGGCTTAAATCGATCTTATCTCTAACCTACCTCCCCCCAAGAACATACGAGTCGTGCGATCCTTCTTAGGACACGTCGGGTTTTACAAATGATTCATAAAGGACTTTAGTCTCATCTCTCGTCCTCTATGTAATCTACTTCAAAAGGATGCACTTTCACTAAGATTAAGGGCATGTTAACTACTGCACCTATCATATAGCTATCCGACTAGAGTCTTCCTTTTGAACTTATGTGCAACACGTTTGATTATGTTCTTGGGGTGGTTTTAGGCCAGAGAAAAGAAAAGAATCCTTGTGTTATTCATTACGCAAGTAAGACTCTAAATCTTACCTAAGTGAACTACTCGACAACGGAAAAGGAACTCTTAGCCGTAGTGTTCGCTTTGGACAAATTTAGGCCGTACTTGATCAGATCCAAGATCATCATTTACATAGATCATGTGACACTCAAGTATCTTCTTACTAAGAATGATTCTAAGCCCCACCTGATAAGATGGATCCTTCTACACCAAGAATTTAATTTAGAAATTAAAGATAATAAGGGAATAGAGAACGTAGTGGCTGACCATCTTTCCCGCCTTAATCCCTCTGAATACCTTGAGACAACACATATCAATGACATATTCCCTGACGAACAAATTTTCAGAGTCTCCCATTCACCTTGGTTCACTGATATTGCTAATTATTTTGCCACAGGTTTTATTCCGACACATTGGCCTACGAAAGATAAGAAGAAACTTTTTCACCGAGGTGCGCAACTTCTTCTGGGATGATCCATATTTGTTAAAATATTGCCCAGACCAAATCTTAAGGAGATGTATGTCGATGATGAGCATCAGAGTGTCATCTCCTTCTGTCACTCTCAGGCCTATGGTGGTCACTTTTCTGCTAAAAAGACCACGACTAAGATTTTGCATTGTGGCTTTTACTGGCCCCACTATGTTCAGGGACACTCATGAGTTTTGCAAGGCTTGTGAGCATTGTCAAAAATTAGGAGCATTATCTCGTCAAAATATGATGCCCTTGAATCCCATTCTTATTATAAAGGCATTTGATTGTTAGGGCATCGATTTTATGGGACCATTTCCCCAATCCTTTGGAAATCTATACATTTTGCTTGCCGTAGATTATGTAACTAAATGGGTTGAAGCGATTCCGTGCCGGAATAATGACAATCGAACGGTCATTAAATTCCTAAAAGAGAACATCCTTTCCTAATTCGAAACGCCTCGAGTCATCATGAGTGATGGGAGCTCACATTTTTGTAATAGACCATTCGAGAATTTAATGAAGAAATATGGTATCTCTCATAAGGTGAACAGTCCATACCACCCACAAACAAGTGGGCAAGCTGAGATATCCAATAGGGAAATTAAATACATCTTGAAAAAGATGGTTAACCCTGACTGTAAAGATTAGTCAATCTGATTGACCAATGCTTTATGGGCTTACCGTACTGCATTTAAGACCTCTATTGGAATGTCTCCCTTTAGACTTATCTATGGGAAGGCTTGTCACTTGCCTGTGGAGTTGAAACATAGAGCCTAATAGGCGATCAAAAATCTGAATTTCAATCTGGACAATGTTGGCTCGCTGCTCAAACTTCAGTTAAATGAACTTGAAGAAATCTGGAACGATGCGTACGAGAACTCGAGAATTTACAAGGACAGGATGAAGGCGTTTCATGACCAATATATTTATCAAAAATCATTCACGCTAGGTCAAAAAGTCCTTTTGTATGATTCTTGGTTACATCTCTTTTCAGGTAAGCTCCGACCTCGTTGGACCGACCCTTTCACTGTTATCAATATTTATCCACATGGGGCTGTCAAGATTCGGAATCCAGACAATGACAATGAGTTTAAGGTAAATGAAGATCGATTAAAGCCATTAGTTGAGAAATTTGATTCAGAGGACATGTCCATGCCTCTGAATGATCCTGTTTACCAGGATTGATCTCCTAGTCTGACGAAGGTATAGGTAGGTTTATTGCTTTCATAGGACTAGGGTAGTTTGCTTTTTGTCATTTTAGGATAGTCGGCTTTATGCCGTTAGGATAGTTTGCTTTTATTGGATTAACTGTCGTGCCAAGTCGCCTTCACCCTGAAATCACTTTGGGAAAAGTCATTTAACTCTGTCATCAGGTACTATCTTTCCATCACCTCTCCTTTACTTTCATTGTCTCACGTGCATTGCATGCGTATATCTTTTACATTGAGGATAATGTAGATTTTAGGTTGGGGATGGGAGATTAAGTTACTTAATTAGTATTTTCTTGGTCTTGAGTAAAAATTGTGAAATTTTTTTTATAATTTTTAAAATTTGTTGTGAATTCAAAGTGATTTTGAAGGCCATCTTTGATTTAGAAGAATAAGATACGTAATGTTGACTATTGGATTCAACTATCTTTAGATTTTACATTTAAGTGCAAATTGCTAATCCATGATTAAAAGTTTTAAACATTGGTTGAGTCATGATTTCACATGTCACATCTAGCTTACACATTAAGGTTTCAGTTCTATATTGAATTATTAACTTGATAATCACTAAGCATGGAAGGAACCAACCTGGGGAATTTGTCCATCATGTTCATTGAAAAAAAAAAGAAAAAAAAAAAAGAGAATACCCAGCTAAAAAACAGTTATGTTTGAAAATGACTACCTATTAAAGATCTTTAAAAAGGTTAATGTAGTGTGAAGCCATCAATGGAAAAATCAAAAGATGGAAGAGTAAAAAGGTTGAACAGTAAGGCAAGTTTCAGTTTAGGTTGGGATATTTAGGAATGCTCTGTTTGATTATCAATGATATTATGAAAATTGATGATTGGACTCTTAATGATGATAAGTCGAGATTACACTATACACCCATGGAACTTAATGTTTAGAATTGTTCTAATTGATTGATTAATACCTTGAACTTGACTATGAAGTTTACCATGCGCTTAAGTCTAGGAGAAAATAATGCCTAACATTCATGTATCTTAGAATTCTATTATTCAAATTGTTTTTCAAAAATCACTCGAGTTTGTAGAAATTATCCTATACTTCTCAACTTATTTTTCACATACTTTGTTCGAGACTAGTAAAATGTTGGTTGGGGATTTATGTTGAAGGTCGAATATTGCATATTAGACCCCAGTTATTACCTGATTTTATAAACATGATACAATTTAACACTTTACTTTAGTCGTGTTTATGATGAAAGGTGAATTTAGGAGCCTGAACTAAAAAAAAAGGTACTAAAAGCATGGATTTAACGCTCAGAAATCATCAAGGTAAGGGACGGACCCCAAGGGACCAAGATCAAAGAAGGTACATGTCACACACAAACTCAGAAACTGGACCCACAAAATTCTCGATCGCCGAATCTAGTGCTGACAACCTCTGTAGTACCCCATTCTCGGCTTCCAGCACCATACGCCAAATTCCGATCCTGGGATCCCACAAGGAGGATTTTCAACGTACATTTGTCTCATAAGAAGCATAACCATAAGTATACCCAAATCACAAAGGCAACATCATCATCACATATCCACTAATATAAACATTTGAATATAGTGCTGAAAAGGAATACATATATCGAAAATCAAAGCTCTAAAAGTTCGCTGCACACTCCAAGCTCGACGTTATGCGACCTAACGCCACCTTCACGCATCTATCATGCATAAGCTTATAGAAAGCTTACAGGGTGGTGAAAGTGTGTGTGTAAGTGTCAAGCAAGCAATATCAAAGTAATCAGAGTAAGCAAAAATATTGACAAGCCCATAAATCATTCAACATTAGAAATACTAGCACGATTATGAATCATACGATATCAGAGTAAGCAGAAACATGCTGACAAGCCCATAAATACCATCAGCCTTATCCAGGCTATGCGATGCAAAAATATAATAAACCAATATCAGATACTGAGGAAGCAATGTAGATCAGTTATGCAATGGGGAGACATAGCAAGACAAAATCGGATACTAAGGATGTAATGCAATGTGCAAATTCTGGCGAGTCCACGAATGCCGTCAACCTCATCTAGTCCATATAAATGCAGAAACGTAGCAACCCAGAATACCAAACGCCACGGATGTACTGCAATATGCAATGCGAATGAAATGACCAAGCTGGAGTGTGAAGTCGGGATGATAGTACATAGTATCACAGGCTATGGGGTCCATCACAAGGGACTTCTATCCAGACTGGCCCATGCCTAGTTTGGATAGCTGAACACAATGTGCTAAACCCCTGACCACAGGTTAGTCGCGCGCCCAACCGAAATCCTGGCCATGTGAAGGTACACGTAACAAATAGTTGCGCACCACCAGCCCAAGTGGATAGTGAATGAATGAATGAATGAGTATGCAATTCCTACTCAATAAGTCCACATATTAGTACGGTTCTTCTCTGAGGAATCATCGGGGTCTATTACACTCTAAACCAGATTGCTGCCCTATCGCACGTAACAAGGTGAGTGGAAGAGACCTCATTATCCGCCTGCCAATATCGGGCCCGGCTTATCGATAGCGGACTCATTCCTCGAGCTGGTTAGACTCAACCCATCATTGCCCCCTCCTCTCAGGCAGGTAAGGTCGTACCCCCTTCCAACCGACCACGACATAGTGGGAGACGCGGCCTAACGGTATAGGCCCTCATGCACTCATGCATCCACTTGGTCTAGACGTTGGAGTAACCTCTGGAACCAAGAGGGTTTAGGGACATTCACCCAGGGATATCTATAGCACCCCATGTAGAACAGATTTTTAGTGTCCCATCTGACCATCCACTATATGCCTGTGGAGGCTACAGCCCTGATGTCGCTAGGGTGTACGATAATCATAATCACACAATGCGAAAATGCATGAGTCACATAGTCTAATCATGTATCAATCCTGCGCATATCGTGCTCTCATGTGAGACAATCTCCGACTATCAGGGAGTCTTATAACAACCAGCACTATAGCATATGTAATGATTAATCATATCTCATAACAAACATGCAGATGATGCGTATGGTCATGTATCATGATGCTATGCTGTCACATACTCATAATCGGTATCAATAACCGGCATCGATAATCGACCTCGACAATGTGGACGTTTAACCAGCATTGCCCCCAAGGAATGGCCCACATAGAGCCTAACATATAGTGGACTTATGGCCTCACACAAGGGCTAAATATACAACATCATGGGCCTCACTCAAGAGCTTAATACACATCACGATGGACCTTTCGCATGGGCCCAACATACATCACAATGGGATCCATCGCCTAACCCTCAAATGCATCACAGTGGGCCTCATCACATAGGCCTCATATACATCACATTGGGCCTTAAACATGGCTGAATACACATCACAACGGGTCTTAAATACGGGCTGCGTATACATCACATTGGGCCTCAAACACGGGCCAAATGCACACACAATGGGCCTCAAATACGGGCCGCATACGCTTCTCATTGGGCCTCGACAATCGAAATTAGTATCGACAATTGGAATCGACCTCGACAATCAGAATCAAAATCGACAATCGAAATTGGCCTCAATAATCGAAATCGGCCTTAACAATCGGCCTTGACAATCAGAATTAGGAACGACAGTTAGAATCGACCTCGACAATTGGAATTAGAATCGACCTCAACAATCGACCTCGATAATCGAAATCGGTATCGACAATCGGAATCGGAATCAGAATCGACCTCGACAATCGGAATCGAAATTGTTAATCAGAGTTGGCCTCGACAATCGGAATCAGAATCGGCCTCAATAATGGGAATCGACAATCGGAATCGGTATCGACAATCGGAATCGGCTTCAATAATTTACCTCGATAATTGAAATCGAAATTGGCCTCAACAATCGGCCTCGACAATCGGAATTGGAATCGATAATCAGAATCGGAATCAGTAATCGGCACTGATAATCATCATCGATAATCAGCACCGACAGTCAACATATAAACAAGGCGGGGTTCATAGATGGATAGTCGACCAGCCATAATATAAAGATCAGCCCACAGCCGTGGTTATATCAAATCTGATGGAACAGAGCCATCCATCTATGGCGAATGGGGCCCACGTATTTGGGTTAACCCACTAGGAGAATGATGAGAATGGGCTTAACAAGGCTTAAGAGAAGGTCACAATGTGGGCATCCAACCATCATTGCCCATCAATGTGGACATCTAACCAACATTGCTCCCAAGGAGTGGCCCATGTAAGGGATTCATACATAACATATCGGCCACACATACGTCACGTTGGGCCCCATTATGGGCCTCTCATATATCGCGTTGGGCTTCATACAAGGGCCTCAAACGAATCACAATGGGCCTCGCCCATGGGCCTTGAATATATCACAATGGGCCTCGCCCATGAGCCTCGAATGCATCACAATGGGCTGCGCCCATGAGCCTCGAATACATCACAATGGGCCTCATATGTGAAGTGGGCCACATCACATGGGCCGCACTAATGTGCTTCATGTATATCAAATAGGCCACACCGATGGGCCTCAAGTATATCAAATTGGGCCCGCCCTTATGTATTTTTGAGATCCGACCTATTCACAAGTTAACATAGAGTGACAACAAATATCAGCTTAATTGGAAACTACTGTGGCCTTTAGAAGTTTGAACGGTTGATGTCAATATCCCCATAAATTTTCAATGGTGGGGGGTCCGCTTGAGCTTTAGATCTAACTCATTCTTTTACTCATGCCATAAAATGATATCTTAAATGGTTAGACGGTTGGATACAACACATGCATCATGGTGGGCCCCATCATCTAAACAGTGGACTATGAAGATAAAGCACATACATCATTGGGGCCCACACCACAGGGATGAAACACATACATTTGGAGTGAGTCCCACCGTCAGAACGACTTCGATATACACATACATCACGTGGGACCTGCAGAACTTATTGACGTTAAGAGAGAGAAGCTACATAGCTGTTGTACGTGCAACTGCTTTTAAAAGGGCAGAGGTGGGTCTCACATAGGGCCCACCCTCATATATATAATATTAATATTATATTATATAATAACATGCAGCTTTTGCTGCTTTAAAGAGGCAGAGGTGGGTCTCACGTAGGGCCCACCACAACATTTAATATAAAATATTATATTACATTATAATATAATATATAATATATCAGATTATTTATTATATTAATATAATATTATATGTAATATATTTACAACGTCAAGGCCGTCTAGCGCCTGGACGGACGCATACATCAAATGTAGCCCCACACGTGGGCTAGGTCCCACTATCTAGGGACAGTGGATGCCTCACATACATCACAGTGTGGCCCATCTAAATGGGCGGATGACATGGGTGGGTCCCACAGATCCCACTCTCTATTCACACCTCACTATTAGCCACCCCCACCATTAGTCACACCTCATTGTCAACACACACTCCATCGTCAGTCACACCGCACAGTTGAAATGAGGTATCTTTCACTCAGTCAACCACGAAAGCTATGGATCTGGGTGAGGATAAATACATCCAGGAGGGCCCCACCCACACGTGTGGGATGGGCCACATCTTAGATGGACGGTGGGGATTACATATAAACATCATGGTGTGTCCCACATGGATGGGGTCCACCGGTAGATGGCATAGATGTAAACATCATGGTGGGCCACACACCTCATCATCATCATTACCATACAAAGGAGGAAAAGAGAGAGAGAAAGAGAAAAAGGAAAGATCGGATGGTGATGGAGGGACCCCGCCACTATGGGCCCTCCATGGTTACAATACATACATAAAAAATGGGTCCGATCACAAGTGGGCCTTCTAATAGAAAATCAACAGTAGATCACCCACCTATTGGCCTTCTTCTTGGTCCGATGGAACGCCAAACTCCTTAGCTTCGATCTTAACGGAAGATGATGAAGTTTTAATGGTTGAGATGGGGGATGAGAGGGTAGGAAGTGAACCACACTAGAGCTTCTCCATGAGAGCTTAGGAAGTCCATACGTTGGAGCTTTCTTAGGTTGCTTGGGAATGAAGAGAGAAATGAGAGGGAGAGAGAAGTGATGGCTGAAAAGGGATGGGATGGGTGATAGGTGTAAGGAAGGGATGGGTAGAGAGAGAGAGAGAGTTGACTTTAGGAATGGGAAAGGGATGAGTTGCTTGTACTTGTGGTATGGTATATACTTGACATTGATTGATTGATTGATTGAATAGGTTGTAGAGATTCTCTCAAAATTCACAACAAGCGGTATTTCTTCGGAATGAATGTGGGCCCACATCTTTTAGCTCAGGTATCAGATCGGTGCATGAGTTGCGGCGTTGGAACCGCGGAGACGGCGCGATCTCTAGGGTACAAGTCTTGGGTCAAGCCGACCCTGAAATAGGGGATATGACTCAGGATCGTTCGCAAATACTGGTTACAAATTGCGGGTCACCGGAATTCAATTGGGAGGACTGTGGAAGCCTATGGAACAATACGGGCTAGGATATGTGTCTTACAGTACACGTCAGAGATCCGAGAAAATCAAGCAATTCATGCTAAAGAGGCCTAAAAATCATCCAGAATATAAGATCGCAGGGTTCCCACCATCTGTTTGGCTCAAAACTTTATATCTGGCATGAGGACCTTAAATTAACTGTACATGTCGAATTTCAACCATTGGATCCTTATGGAAGTGGTCCAACGAATAGATCAACCCATAAATCTCTGATTTGGGGCCCACCTGATATGTAGATAAGCTTCAATTTCGGTCTCAACCCCTTAAATGAGGTGATAAAATGAATGGATGGAGCGGATTTCGTATATACATCATAGTTGACCCCACATGTACAGTGCTTGTACATAGAATACAAGTATTGGCCGTGCACTGGACAGTCAACCTGGTCAAAGATGGGTTGACTCGAGTTTTCTTACGCAGGAAACCCAACGGTCGGACGCTATTAGGTCAAGTTTAGTTAGTGGGCCCCACCTATCATGAAAATTGACGATCTGGACCGTCCATTTGCTCTGGAGGGCGGCCATGACCCTGGCCATGCTTTCCTTTTGGCCTCATGCACACATACACACGTGGATCGTTGAAAAATGCATGATGAATTGTGAAGTGAGTTGATACAGTGGACCACACTAAAACTCGACCAAAACCACTCCTTTCCAACTGAAATCGTGCTAAGAATCCAATGAACGGGGTGGATCTCTCCGAAAACACCACTGTGGGGCCCATCGAGCATCCCAGCGCAACTTCATGAGCAGGTACGTACATAACGGATGTCCAGCTTCCATGGGCCATTTGTCCTTCTTGATCGTGATTGGATCACCCATCTGAACCGTTCAGACGAAGCCCAAGGTGGGGCCGACCACTACCAAGATGAAAGAACAAGTTTCTTTCGATCGCGGGGTTCTCCCACATCCATGAAATGTAGTTGTTTCCATTTTTTTGTGCAAGCCTTACACACCTGCGAAGGAAAGTGCGGACACAACGCCTCTTCTCACCACTCGATCGACCTCCCTGCTCTTATAAAAGGGAGAGAGAGAGAGAGAGAGAGAGAGAGGTAGCCATCGATTCTTGGACATGGGGTGGAGCACAAGAGAAAGAGAAAGCCGTGGACGACTTCAACATTTTCTCATCCTTCTTCCGTTTCCTCTTTTTCGTTGTTTATTTATTTCCTTTTAAGAGTTTTAAGCATGACTATGTTAGGCTAAATGTAACATCCCGAATTTTTACCAACCTGGAATTAAACGTCCTTAGGCAATGGGTCGATCCTAACACCTTATTAACTTGTCAGAACTCAATCCCAAAGTCTAAAACCACTTTTGAACCCATTTCCTTCATAAATCCCACCTTTCACCACCTTGATCTTTCAATTTTTCTAAGTACTTTCACTCTAGACACTATCTTAAACTAGCTAAGTAGTATAACTTGGATCACTTTATATACAAACTACAAAGGACTAAGTACCACCTCAGACAGAAATCTTATAGGACTAAATCCTTTAGAAATGAGACAAAGTAACTAAGTATTAAAATAGATTAGCTACGAAATCCGCTTGATCCACTTTTAATACGATCTGTAAGACCCAAAACTTGTAGAATCATTGACGCTAGGTTACCCTAAAATCTAGGATCAATCTCATTACCCGGCTGCTCTCGGGAGTATCCCGAAACTCCGTATTAGATCTGGACCACACGTCGGAAGTCCGAATAACACGAAGTTAAGGAATTAGGACCGCTACGCTGGGCTTGACAACCATCTTGGAAATCACATCCAGACAGTATCCCACGGCTGTTCGCTTGAGTCCGGAGCGTGAGAGGGTGTGAACACTTGTTTTCTTTACAAAATAAATATCTCAAATAGTAATCTGAGACTTGTTACTTGCGAGTCAGTTTTAGGCAACCAGACCGTCAGAATCTGACCCAAATACACCTTCATATCAGGAAAAATTTCATAAACATATCCATGTACTCGGAATCTTCGATCGAGATCCACTGACCGTTGAACTGAAACTGGTCCGCCACGCGTGATCTGGAATCCCGACTGAAACGAAAACTTGACTAAACATAGATCCAGCGTTAGTGAGCTTATGTACGACCGCACACAGAAAAGGGGCCGCCAGAAGTCCCCCGTTGAGCTGAAACAGATGCCCTTTGGACAAAACTCAAGTATACCTTGACCTTTAATCTAATTTGGTGAGTTTTTAGGCTATATAAGGACCTTAGAACCCTCTCTCTCATAGCCATACAAATTTGAGATTTGAGAGAGAGAAAAGAGAGAGAAAGTGTGGGAGATGTGGGAGAGTCTCCCTGCCCTTCTTCCCTGCTGCTATCCATGATCCGCCACTCCGTTCTAATTACATTTTCGGCAATTCTAGCTCCATTTCTAGGTAAGAAACCCTAACCCTAATCTGATTTGGGGTGTTGATAGTTGTAGGTTATGAAATAGCTAACCTATTTCATTTTATAGGTTGCCAAACTACCGAATACGGAAGCTTAGCAAACCTATCGACTCCGTTACGATTCTACGACAAAAGGTGCAGACTTTAGGTGTATAGGTTATGGTTTTCAACACTTTCAATGTCATATAATGATAGATTCATGATCTGCATGTAATTGCATATGTACAAAGTGCTGTCTGTTTTCCATTTTGATTAAAGACGTAGAATATGGAATTTTACATATTCTAGGTATTCGTAAAAAATACCGTATACGTATAAATTTTGGAAATATGTTTGCCATGATTATTTGTTGTATGAATATAATATATATGGATAAAATACTTAGTTGGCAAAAGGACTTGCCATAGTACATGATTTGCTAATATACATTATGTATGTAGAAATAGTGTATTTTAGAAAATACCGTATACGTATAAAATTTGGAATTGTGTTGGCCATGATTTACTGTTGTATATGTATGCTAGATTTACTAGTATTAACTTCTGGGTGAACGGATTAGCCCTAATACATGTTTTCTCAACATACGTTGCGCATGTTATAAAGTGTGTAATTTAAGTGTTTATTGAAATGACTAAGTAAATATGGATTCATGATTTGTGCCTGCCATATGTATAGAACATGATTGAGGTGTACTAGACAACCCCTTAGCGAAAGGATTTGCCCTAAATCACGCCATGGCCACTATAAGCTATATATGTTAAAATGTGTAGCCCAAGTATTTGTGGAAACGACTGAATGAATATGGAACTTGGATTCCTGCCTGCCATGACTATCTGTCGTGGGTGCACGATTGTTGTAATTGGGGCAATTCCCTAGTGAAAGGATTTGGCCTAATACCTATGTGATCAACATATGTCATGTATGTTGATGTATGTAGTCTAAAGTGTTTGTTGAAATGTTGAATGAGTAATAGTTAGTAAATTGTAATGTATAAGGGCATTGAGATATGATTCTCAACTTCTGTAACTATGTGTATGCTTCCTTTAGATATCTGTGTGATTAGGAATTAAATATGTACAAACTCATGCTTGTGTTGTACTTCATAACATGCTCATCTGATTGTATGATTTTATCTATGTAATGCATATGTTTAAATTCATGTTTACGTTGTATGATTCGTCATGGGTGATGGGGGAATGGTGTAACGATTCCGTGCAACAACCCTGGCAGCCCTAAATGGATAATACTAGACTTTGATTGTATGATTTGAATCTTGATCTATTACTGCTTTACCTATCTGTAATTGAATGTGCTTGGGGCTATTCTATAGTCCCGACAGTGGGTAATGGGACCGAATTCATGGCTGAGATTCATTCGCCACGTAGGACGTGTTTGATGAACCCGAGTCGTGCGTTACTTGTCGGCAGTGGTTAGGCCACACGAAGTGCTTATGCACTTCATGTCGTACAACTTAACGGGCGCTCGTGCTAGTCGAGCTCATCAAGTAACCCGATCTGTCTTATGTATGTTCATCATGTTTGTATGCTACTGCTTGAACCTAGGGTACCAAACTTACCAGTGGAAATCCCGTTAACCATGGTACCTCGATCCGCTAAGACTCATGAGTCGGGCATGGTGGTATGGGACATTGTGGTCGAGCTGTCAGCCTACGCTGGGGCCACGTGCCTCCTCGTAGTGACCAGTGAGCAACCAGACTCGTGAGCCGAATACGGTGGTATGAGACACTGTATTCGAGCTGTCGACACCTACGGCGAGAGCCGAATATGGTGAGACCTGTATTCGTGTTGACGGGCGACGAGCCCTTCGTAGTGTCTTTGAGTATACTCTGAAGTCTGTGATTGGCGATGAGCCCTTCACAGCAACTAGAGCATGAGTTGAGCCGAGTACGGTGAGACCTGTATTCGAGCTGACGGCGAGCAATTGAGCCGCATATGGTGAGATCTGTATCCGTGTTGACTGGTGACGAGCCCTTTGCGATGCCTTCGCGATGCCTCTCAAACCATAATACCGTATGAGATTAACTAGGTTTGACGACCCTAGAATGGATCATGTTTGGGAATGATACAAGGGAGGTACCTTAGTTTCCCAATACTGCTGTTTGAAATGGACTAATAACAACTCGGTAATCATGCTCATCATGCAATGCATGTGCCTGGAAGATGTGGAGCACTGAGGAATGCAAGCATGCCGCGAACGCAAGATGGTGTCGCACGAGGGAGTGTGTAGTGAGGGCATCCATCATGACTGCATTCATACTTGCATTAATAAGAGTATTTAGATTTGTTGATTATACTGCTTTATCATTACTGCTTGACTGTTTTGTTAACATGTTAACCTATGCTTTATTGTTCCACTGAGTTGATCACTCACTCCCACGTTACGGATGATCGGTGTTTGCAAAGACCAAACCGGACTTGTTGAGTTTGTGTGATGGCGATGCTTATGAAGCAGAGCCAGGCTACTACTTTGATGTTGAGGAGGAGTTCTCCTACATGTAACCCTCTGACAGGTCTATGAAGATCTGGTATTATGTTGACGGGACTATAGTATTTGGGATAGAAGACATTACACTTTCACAACTTGGTATTATTTGAAATTGTACTTATAATTCTTTAACTTAGTAACCTTATCACACTCTGGAGACTCACCACAGTTTATATATTTTATCTATCTATCACAGTCTTCCGCTTACAATTTAACTGTCTCTGGAGTATGATATGTTGTTTTGGCTTAATCTTACTCATGTTCAATGCACTAATACAGACAACATTCAATCATCATTCATTTTATTTCATAGGTGATGCGTTGGAACTCGGGAGTTGAGTTTATGCTCGACCCCCAATTTTCAGGGTATTACAATAAACCTCTTAGCTAGGGCTAAGAGGTGAAGCTTGTAGTGTGATGGGGTGATTTCTATTGCCTTAATTCATGTTTATTGAACTCTCTTTGATTATAGTTTGATTTAAGGAATATTCATAGTTTTTAATGGTTTGTTGTGACTTAAGTTACAATGGATCTGCAATAACTTTGAGTATTTTCTATGCATGTATAGAGGTTATGGTCGTAGGAACCCTATTGTTTACCATCGTCTCATGGGGATGGTTCGATGATGGAATCCTCCCCTACCTTCATTACTCTCTCAGATTGGATATGGATTGGTTAAATTCTGTTGTTTACTTTGTCTCATGGGCATGGTTTTGTGATGAAATCAATTCTAATTCGCACACCTCTCATCCCTTGAAAATTGGATCAAAGGAGTTCAAATTTGATTTTTAAGGTTATATCTTCCAACTGGATGAAGATGGTACTCTAAATCCAGTTGTGTTCTTGAATTAAGCATAAATCTCCCTGATCTCTACAAGTGGATACTTGGAAACCCTAGTTTCCCACCTTTGAATTTTACAAGTTTTTGTTAAATATTTCATCATTGTTCTCTTAATTTTTCCTAGTTTAGATTACATCTTCTTCTAGTTCTAGTTCTAGTTACTTTTAGATTACGTACAAGGTTCAGCCCTTGTGGATTCGATCTCGGTCTTACCGAGTTTATTACTACATCACAACCCTATACTTGGGGTGGTGAACACACTTACATCACGTTGGGCCTCATACAAGGGCTCACTCATGGGCCTCATATACATCACATTAGGCCACACAACAGGTGGGCCCTGCACCTTCCAAATGGGCCCACCAGATGAATAATATGGATGTACAACACATACATCAAGGTGGACCGCACGTCCAGTGGACTAGACAGCGTGGCTAAAACACATACATCAAGGTGGGATTCCCACTGTCCCAAGCAATGGACGGTGTAGATGAATCACATGCACCACGGTGGTCTCACGTCCAGTGTACCACACGTGCCATCAAGGTAGGATGGACAGTGTGTATACAACACATCATCAAGGTGTCCCACATCCCACGGTCTGAACAGACTGGGTATAACACATACCTCATGATCAGGCCCTCAGAACTTGTTGACGTCCATACAGATGGACAATTTGGATATAACACATACCTCCTGATTAGACCCACAGAACTTGTTGATGTCCATACAGATGGACGGTTTGGACATAACACATATATACCTCTAGATCAGACCCTAAGAACTTTTTTACATCCATACAGATGGATGATTTGAATATAACACATACCTCCTGATTAGGCCCACAAAACTTGCTGACATCCATACAAATGGACAGTTTAGATATAACGCATACCTCCTGATCAGGCCCACATAACTTGCTTACGTCACTACAACTATATAGCTGGTGAAGGTACTTTAGCCAATCAACTACCACATCAGGTGGGTCCCACATGAGGCCCACCACATATAATATATATTATTTTATGTATTTATTATTATTATTATTATTATTATTTTATAACTGCCATAGTCTAGCAACCACTGTCCAGTGGACTGGACGGTGTGGACTACCACACGTGCAGCAGGCCCCACAGTCCAAGATTCCACGGATGGTGTGGATGTAAGACACGTGCATCATGTGTGGGTCCCACGTGGTTGGGCCACACGCATTGGATCAACCTGATATTTGTGATTTCCCTCATCCAGGGCCTGCAAAAAAAAAGGGCAGCAGTAAGGTGGGCCTCATAATCGGATGGTGGTTAAAATACTTGCATCATGGATGGGCCATACCATCGTGAGAGAGAGAGAGAGAGAGAGAGAGAGAGAGAGAGAGAGAGAGAGAGAGAGAGAGAGAGATTGAGAGAGAGAGAGACATGCGATGGAGGGGAGGGGCTCCGCCACTATGAGCCCTCCCTAAGTGGGCCATGTACATACAATACATACATAAAAATAGGTCCCAAATCATGTGGGCCCTAAATCATAAAAATTAATAGTGGAGATCCCTTTCCACCAAAAGATGCAAGGTCTAGATGACCTTTCCATAAATGGGAAAATAAACATCATGATGGGGTTCATGGAGAATGGCCCCATCATGGGATGAACATATGAATCATGGTGGGCCATCGGCCACACCTAGGGTCCAAAGTAGGATCCATACCATCAATCGATAGGCCCCACTTGGCCCATCACTAAAATTACCATCTAATCCTACAAAACACCCACCGATTGCTAATCTTCTTGGTTCTATGGCTTCCTTAGCTCTTTGGCTTCAACTTAGATGGAGGATGATGAAGATTAAAGGGTTGGGATGAGAGATGAGGGGGTATTCTCCTCTTGGGAAGCTTGGACGTTCACTCTCTTTGGTGCTTAGAAAATGGTAGAGAAAATGAGCGAGAGATGAGATGTAAGGAGAGAGGTATGAGTTGTTGTAAGCAAGAGTTGACTTTGAGGATGGCTTGTATAAGAGAGGGATGGGTGTGATGGGTTGTGTACTTGACTAGTGATTGATTGATTGATGTGATAGATGGTAGAGATTCTCTTGAGGTTCACAATGCTTGATGTTTTCCTCGAAATAGACACGGGCCCACAACTCCTGGCCTGGGTATCGCATCGGTGAGCAAGACGCGGCGCTGGAACCATGACGACGGGGCGGTCGTAATGGTGTAAGTCTCCAGTCAAGCTAACTCGGATACATGGGATGTGACTTAGGGTCACGCGTAAATGTCGATTAAAGGTCACGGGTTGTAGAAATTCGACAGGGAGGATCGTAGGAGTTTACAGAACGGTATGGTCTAGGATACTGGCTTTACAACTCTCCTCTCCTAATAAAACTTTCGTCCTCGAAATTTATACTGTCATTGCAACTAAACATAACTCATAAAAGGAGAGAAACCATGTCATCATATATAATTAAAACACAATACAACATACAATCAAACATCGAAGAGATGGGGATAGCGCTCACGAATCTCAGCCTCGTACTCCCAAGATGCCTCGTCCACACTATGATGACCCCACTAAACCTTCACCTAGGGAATGACCTTGATCTGGAGGACCTGCTCCTTCCGATCAAGGATACGAACCGACTGCTCAATATAAGAAGTGTCCTCATGAATCTCCAACAGCTGCTTGTAAGGCCTATATCCTAGTCCCTACCCATGATCCTCCCCGTCGAATTTCAGTGACCCATGACCCGCAGTTCGCGTTTGCACGTGATCCTAAGTCGCACCCCATATATCTGAGTCGGTTCGACTCAAAACTTGTACCCTAGCAACCGCACTGTTGCCGTGGTTCCAACGCCGCGACTTGTGCACCTATGCGATACCTAGGCTAGGAGTTGTGGGCCTACGTTCATTTCGAGGAAAACACCGTGCATTTGTGAATTTTGAGAGAATTTCTACCCAATCCATCACATCAATCAATCAATCATAAGTCAAGTACAACCCATCACTCACCCATACCTCTCCCACAAACTAGTTAAAGCAACCCATGCTTAGCCCATTCCTCTCATCCCAAAAGTCAAAGCGACCCATGCTTTCCATGTCATATCTCTTACACACCACTCCTCTCTCTCATTTCTCACTCCATTCCAAGCAATTCCCAAGGAGTGGACGTCCAAGCTATTCCAAGAGAGCCAAGTGTGTGGCCCACTTCCTATCCTAAGATCTTATCATCCAGCCCTTTAACCTTCATCATCCTCCATTAAAGAGGAAGCTTAGGAGCTTGGGAGATTAAGGAGCTAAGAGGAAGTGAAATCGGTGGGAGATTTGTAGGATTAGACGGTGTTTTTGATGATGGGCCAAGTGAGGCCTACCAATTGATGATATGGATCTCACTTTGGACCCTAAGTGTGGCCGATGGCCCACCATGATCCATATGTTCATCCCATGATGGGGCCATCTCCATGGACCTCATCATAATGTTTATTTTCCTATTGCTTAAAGGTCATCTAGACCTTGCATTTTTTGTGAAAAACAAGATCTCCACCATTGATTTTTACAATTCAGGGCCCACATGATTTGGGACCCATTTTAATGTATATATTGTGGCCCAAGGGAGCTGATAGTGGTGGAGCTCCCGTCTATCATCTCTCTCTCTCTCTCTCTCTCTCTCTCTCTCTCTCTCTCTCTCTCTCTTTCCTTGTTGTGGACCTCACCTTGATATATGGATTGCATTCACGTCGTCCACTAAGCAAGGCCACCCTGCTGGCCGTCCAGTAGCAGCACTTTGTTACCTATTCTTGAGCGAACCCTAGATGAAGGGAAAACACAAATATCAGCTTGGTCCGTGTGGACCCCACTATGATTCATGTATTTCATCCATGTCATGTGGGGTGGTCATGTGTGGACCCCACCTTGATTGTGTTGTCTCCACCGTCCAGACCTTGGACGGTGGGACTTACCTTGATGGATGTGTTGTAATCCACACCATCCATACACGTGGGCCCCACTCACGTGGCCCACCTTGAGCTATGTCTTACATCCCACCATCCAACAATGGACGGTGGGGCCTGATGTATGTATTCTAACCACGCCGTCTATCTTCATGACCACCCTACACGTGTGGCATCCATGGGAACCACCGTAATGCATGTATTTGATATCCACACCTTCCAGCTGTTTGGACGGTGGAGGCCACTGTGATATGTGTTAAATCCACACTGCGTATCCATGTGACACACCTGCTGTGTGATGGCCACACGTCCACATGTGAAACGTGGGACCCACGTGATGTATGTATTTTGTATCCACACCGTCCAGAGAGCTGGACGGTGGAAGTCCACGTGGTGTATGTGTATTATGTCTACACCGTCCATTGGAAAGCCGTCCAGACCATCTATCTAAAGATCGGGTAGATCCGGCCATAAGAAACCTACCTGCAGGCCCGTCTAATGGAAAAACACCAAGATCAGTTGATTTACAATGGGGTGGCCCACTCGCGTGGACCCCAACTTGATGTATATGTGTGTCATCTACACCATCCATTTTGGAGAGATCATTTTATGGCATGACCCAAGATAGGGGCCAAGTCCAGCAGTTGTACGCTGTCTAGCTGCAGGCCCAATAAGATGTATCTATTTTATCCCATCAGACCCACTGTGACATGTATATAAGCACAGCCCATTTAGTGGAGGGTTGGGAATCTGCCCACCTCCTGGGCGACCCACACCCAAGTGGGACCAACCGTGATTGTATATTTCATCCAGGCCATCGATCTACTGGACGCCTAGCAGACCCAGAATGTTGGTGGGCTGGATGTCCAGCAAGTGGCCCACTCGTTGTATGTATTCTAAAGCCATGTACGCATTACTTGTGGGGCCCCTTTAGTGTCAGATGGGGCCCACCATATTTATGTGTTATACCCAGGCCATCTAGTGTTGGGCGTCCTGCAGGCCCAACGTGCAGATGGGGCTGGACGTCTAGCCGCTCATGATTGAAGTATTTAATCTCCACGCTGGGCTTTCTGGGTGGGACCCGTTTGACGATGTGTGAAGCCCACCATGATGTGTTATATACACACCGTTCATCCATTTTCTTGATCATGGGCTGCCCCTTAGGGCCCATTGTGTGTATTTACGGCCCATGTGATGCGGCCCATTATGATGTATTTGAGACTCGTATATGAGGCCCATTATGATGTGTTTGAGGCCTAGATATGAGGCCCATCTTGATGTATTTGAGGCCCATGGGTTGTGGCCCGATGTGATGTATGAGAGGCCCATTATGATGTATATGCGGCCCGTGTTTGAGGCCTAATGTGATGTATGTGCAGCCCATGTAATGAGGCCCATTGTGATGTATATATGGCTCTTATATGAGGCCCAAGTGATGTATATGTGGCCCGTGTGTGAGGTCTGATGTGATGTATACGAGGCCCTTATATGAGGCCCAATCATGATAAGTGACTCCACCACGATGTATGTGTTATATTCACACCGTTCATCCATTTCTCTAAGGCCATGGACCCCATTGCCCTCAGAGGCCCACCTTGATTTATGGATTATATGCCCACCATGGGGCTGCCTTATGCAGGCCCACCATGTGTGAGTGATGGGCACGTGCTACCTATCCATTTTCGAGATAATTGGGGGGCCGAAAGCACCATTATGATTCTTATTCCGATCCCAAATGGATCGCACCTTGGGGGTAATAGTGATTAAATGTCCACATTGTAAGGGTAATGATGGTTAAATATCCACATTGTAATCCTTCCTAGGGCCCGTTGTTAGGTCCATTCTCTTCTTCTCTTAATAGGACAACCTAATTCATTGGGCCCCCATTGTTATTAGTATGACCTATCTCACTTTATTGGGCTATTTCAAACTGTTGGGCCCCCATTAATGTTGGTGATACCCATCTTTCCCTTGTTGGGCTATCCCAATCCATTGGGCTCCCATTTGATGATGATGCTTTCCACCATACCTTGTAGGATTATCCAAACCTTAGAGCTCACCTTGTATTCATACCGGGCCTTCCATAGGAGATGTGGCCCACCTAGATACATGTGACTACCCAAAGTTTAGTGTCTATACTAAAGGCCCACTTAGGTGTTGAGCGGGCTACCCAATCCGTTTCGAAGGACACAGTCCTAGATGTGAGAACTCCACCAAACCCACTTTTTGTACGTATCGGGCTTCCCATAGAAAAGCCTAGTTTATTACATGATATAGAGATTTAGGATGCCCAATTGTTCACCCTGCTAGCTCACCTTGTCATATACCCACTTGACTCACCACGAGAGGTGTATCCCATCCTTGTACCCCATTTGCTAGGACCTCATGACATCTACATATCATCCGCACCGTCCATCTCTATGTTGAGACAAGTGCGAGGTCCATCCTTGACATTAGTGTATCATCTAGGTTGTCCGTTCCTTAGTACATCATCACCCCTTGTCGTAGATACATTGGGCCCTCATTTGACGATGGTGCTTTCCACTATTCCTTGTAGGATTATCCAAATCTTAGAGCCCACCTTGTATTCATACCGGGCCTTCCATAGGAGATGTGGCCCACCTAGATACATGTGACTACCCAAAGTTTAGCGTCTATACCCAAGGCCCACTTAGGTGTTGAGCTGGCTACCTAATCCGTTTGGAAGGACACAGTCCTAGATGTAGAAACTCCACCAAACCCACTTTGTGTACATATTGGACTTCCCATAGAAAAACCTAGTTTATTACATGATATAGAGATTTAGGAAGCCCAATTGTTCACCCTGTTAGCTCACCTTGTCATATACCCACTTGACTCACCACGAGAGGTGTATCCCATCCTTGTACCTCATTTGTTAAGACCTCGTGACATGTACATATCATCCACACCATCCATCTATTTGTTGAGACAAGTGCGAGGTCCATCCTTGACATTAGTGTATCATATAGGTTGTCTGTTGCTTAGTACATTATCACCCCTTGCCATAGATAGAAGAATATGTAGTGTCAGGTTTGGTAAATCCACTATGTAAAACCTATCTCGACGTATGGACTAGACCCGTCATCCCTATCTTAGATCAAATAGAACCTTGGAAGCCTAATGTAAGACATACCACATAGGCTCCTATAGTGTAGAAAGAGCACGTCATGCAGTTTATACTCGTAGTATGTGACATGCCTGTAAGACCTGTATCCTAATTCGTACTATTCTGTCGACTTCCACGATCCTTCCCGTTGAATTCCAGCAACCTGCGACGTATAATCAATGTTTGCGATCGATCCTAAGTCGTATCCTTTAAAATTGAGTCGGCTTAATCCGAGACTTGTACCATTGCGACCGCATCGTCGCCGTGGTTCCAACGCCGCGACTCGCGCACCGATCCGATACATAAGTCGGAAGATGTGGGCCAGCGTTTATTTCGAAGAAACATCGTGCGTTTGCAATCCCAAGGGAATCTCTACATCATGTCCCATCAATCAATCACTCAAATCAATCAATCAATCACATCATGTCAAGTACAAAAGCAACCCATGCTTTCTTTCTCCACAAGTTAAGCAACTGTCAAAATTAACCCATCTCTCACATCACACATCACTCACCCTTTCACCCATCACACCCATCCCTCACTTCTCTTACAACCCTCTCTCTCTCTCTCTCTCTCTATTCCCTTTACATTTTCCAAGCAAGAGCACCACACGTCCAAGCATTTCATGTAAGAGAGAAAAGAGAGTTTGTGTATGGCCCACTTTTCCATCCCAAATCCATCATCCTAACCATTCAAACCTCATCTTCCACTATCAAAGTAAGACACAAAAAGATTGGCTTTCCAACGGATGGAGAAGATTGAACGGTGGGTGCTTCAATAGACTAGTTTTCATGTTTTTATGATGGGCCAAGTGAGGCCTACCGATCAATGGTATATATTTCATTTTGGACCCTAAGATGTGGCCGATGGCCCACCTTGATCCTCATGATCATTCCATGATGGGGCCATTATCCATGGACCTCATCATGATGTTTATTTTCCTTGCATAAATAGGGTCATCTGGACTTTCTATTTCGGTGAAGAACGGATCTTCACCGTTGATTTTGATTGGAATGGCCCACATGTATTGGGACCCACTTGATATATGATTGTATACATGGAACGGAGAGCCCATAGTGCTAGGGTCCCTCCATCACACGTGTCCCACCCCTTATCTTTCTCTCTCTCTCCCGCTCTTTTTCTGTATTTATTTTTATGTGTGATGATTTGGCCGTGTGGCCCACTTGGATGGACCCCACCATAAAGCATGTATTAGATCCAAGTCATTTGTAGGTGAGGCCCACCTTATATGTGTTATTCCACACCACTTAGTCGTGTGGTGGCCCACTTGAGCAGGGCCCACCTTAAACGTTCCTGTGAGACAGAACATCCAGCGTCCCCTGCACGCTGGACGTGAAAACAAATATAAGCTTGATTTCAAGCTTATTGGGTGGGCCACTCATATAGGCCTCAACTTGATGTATGTATTCAATCCACACCATCTATCCTATTTACCCACTTGTTTTAGGCGTTAAGCTGAAAAATGAAGTCCATCTGATCTTTTGGCGGGCTAAACATATAAAACAATGGTTTCTACCGTTGAAAACTACCCCACCGTTTCTATGCACCGAAAAATATCAGATATTGGGCTCGTTTGGCTTGTCTTGAGGTATGAGGACCAATGGCGGGATTAGATTTCTCTGATGTGGGCCCCACCTGTGAAAAACCTCAGAAACAATATATATATATATATATTGTTTCTTGAGGTATATATATATATATATATATATATATATATATATATATATATATATATATATATATAATGTGCAAGAAATGACGACGCTACTATCGTAGGGCAGGCGGCACCTTGTTGGCGGACGGGCGGAAGGCGGGGACCCATGGCTCCATCTATAGGCCCCACCATGATGTATATTTGTCATCCAACCCGTTCATTGGGTCATTGGGTGGGCCCCTTCCAGAAGTGAGCCCCCTCCAAAGGTCAGCCACATCCAAGGCTCAGGTGGCCCACACTACAGGAAATAGTGTTGATTGGACGTTCACCGTTGGGACCCCTTTTGGGCCTCCAGGCGTTTTGGATCATAGTGAAATTTGTTTTTCCTCAACGTCTACGCTTGTGTGACCTTATGTACAAATTGGATGGCATATAGGCATTAGGGTGGGCCCCACGTGGGACCCATAGTGATGTATGTGTTTTGTACACACCGTCCACGGCATGGACGATGGAACCATGGTGTGGATGGTGGAACCCACCATGGTCTATGTGTCTCACCCACACCATCCACGGTACTAGACGGTGGGACCCACATTATGTATGTGTTCTATCCATGCCATCAGTTGTTGATCTGGTGGCCGCCATGGCAGGAAGCAGCAAGGATTGAACGTCAGCCATGAAACCCCATTTTGGGTTGGAAAAAGTTTTGGATCATTTAAAATTTGTCGTTCCTCTTCATCCAGGTCTACGTGACCTTATCATCAGGTTGGATGGAAAACAAACTTATGGTGAGCCTCACGTGGGACCCACGATGATATATGTGTTTTATTCCCACCGTCCACTTGGACGGTGGAACCCTTAATGATGTATGTGCTTTATTCACACTGTCCAATGACAGTGGGACTCACCATGGTGCATATGTTGCATCCAAACCTTCCAACCATTTTAAAGCTCATTTTTATGGCATGAGCTAATGAATGAGGTAGATCTAAAGTTCAAGTGGACCCCACCATTTTAAGTAGTGGTCCATGATGCCCACCGTTCAAAAATGGCCATAGTAGCTTTCCATTAAGTTGATATTTGCTTCCCACTTCATCTATCACTATGTTAATTTATGATTAGGTTGGATGGGAAACATATTTTATGGTGGGCCTTAGGAATTTTAAATGGTGGAAATCATTATCACCACTTATCTTGTGTATGGCCCATTTGATATGCATAAGGCCCAGTTGGGGTGGCCCATTTAATATAAATGGCCATGTGATTAGGCCCATCTTGATGTAATTGTGGCCTGTTGTTGAGGACCACTTGATATATGTGAGGCCCATGTTAGAAGGCCCATTGATGTGGCCCACTTGATTTATCTAAGGCCCATATGAGGCAGCCCATTTGATGTATCTAAGGCCTATGGGTCGAGGCCCAATGAGATGTATATAGGTCCATTGCAATGTATGATTCCCTATGGTTTTGTAATAATATTTATGGTGGGCCGTGCCATAAGAACGATGTTGGTTTAACGTCCACATTGTAAGTACAATGTTGGTTAAATGTCCGCATTGTAACTCTTCTTAGGGCCCATTGATAGGCCCATACTTGTTGATAATTCATCACTTTATAACATGCTTAATATAGCTCCATGATTCATGCGCATACGCATCATATGTATGCTTGATATGAGAAATGTTTGATCATAGCATAAGCCGTTGGGCTGAGACATTTACGGGACTGCTTTTGAGACGGAGTGCCCCCACATGAGCGGGTGGTACACGCAGGATTGCTGCATGATTTGAAGATGTGACTCATGCATTTCGCATATGTGTGACTTGATCACTGCACGCCCTAGAGACATCAGGGTCGTGGCTTCCACAGACGCATCATCGATGGTCGTATCGGATACAAAAAATATTGGCTTTAGGATTGTGGGCACTTAGGATGTCCTTCGGTGAAAATCTCAGAACCCTTTTGGTACCAGGAGATGCTCCAACTTCTAGACCGAGTAGATACACGAGTGCCTGAGTGCTGAATACCAGTAGGCCGCGTCTCCCATTGTGTCGTGGTTGGTTAGAAGGGGGTGTGGCCTTATCCGCCAGAGTGAGAGGGCAATAAGCTAGGCTAAGTTTGATCAGCTCACAAATGAGTCCGCTATCGACCAGCCGGGTAGGTATTGGCAGACTACTGGTCAGGCGGATAGTGTAGTCTCTTTGACTTGCTTAACTGTGCAGTTAGGGAGGAGGCAGTCAGTGTGAGGTGTATTAGACCCTGGTGATATCTAGAGAGGAACTGTACTATTATGTGTACTTGATGAGTACTGACATACTTATATTGCAACTCGCATATGACATTTGGCTACATAGGCCTCGCATCGCATGACCTTAGTATGGTCGATAGCATTCATGCCTTACATTACATAGCTTTGGTACAGCTGATTGCATTTATGGACTTACCGTATATTTTTGCATTACTCTGATATTGTACACTTGGCACTTGCCTTGCGCACACACTTCTACCACCCTCTAAGCTTTTGTAAGCTTATGCACGACCGTTGCGTGTACGTATCATTCGACAGCAGCAGCGCTGAGGTGGGAGAGTGTACCGGACTGTTTTTGAGTTTTAATCACCTTATATTTCCCTTTCCGCATTGTACCTAAAGTTTTTGATATAGTGGATATGTGGTGATGTTGTTTTGTGGCTTGGTTATGCTTGTGGTTATGCTCCATTACAAAAAAAAATCATACTGAAAATCTTCCTTGTAAGATCCCAGGATCGAAATCTGGCATATGGGCGCTAGGAGCCGAGAATGGGGTACTACGGAGGCTGTCAGCACCGGATTTGGCAATCGGGAATTTTGTGAGCCCGTTCTCTAAGTTTGGGACATGACAATGCCAGTGATAGTCGATTGTGGATTATTGTTATTTGCCCTATTAGATAATCATGCATGTATATTTTATTACATCATGATACATGCCCATACTCATCATTCGCATGCTTGTTATGAGGAGTAATTAAGCATAGCATGAGCCATAGGGTTGATTGTTTATGGGACTCCCTGAGAGACGGAGTTGCCCTACGTGAGCGCGTGATACTCACAGGTTTGATGCATGACTGGATGGTATGACTTATGCATCTCGCATTTTGTGATATGACCACCGTACACCCTAGCGACATCAAGGTTATAGCCTTCACAGGTATGTCATGGATTGTAAGACCCATGTCTTAGTCCGTACCATTCCGTAGGCTTCCATGATTTTTCTAGTCAAATTCTGGCAACCTTCAATCTTTATCCGACATTTGCGCCCGATCCTAAGTCGAGTCCTATAAACCAGAGTCAACTTGAATCAAGACTCATACCATAGCGACCGGGCGGTCACCGCGGTTCCTATGCTGCGTCTAGTGCGCTGAGGGGATACTCATGCCAGGAGATATGGGCCTGCGTTCAGTTTGAGGAAAATACTACGCGTTGCTAAACCCAAGAGAATCTTTACAACATGTCACCTTAATCCATCAATCAATCCCATCAAGGGTCAAGTACATGTCAAGTACACCATCACCTCACACCCATCCCAAGCAACCCCAAAAGTCAAAAAGTTCTTACACACCCCATACATTTCTTACACCATCTACCCCTAAAAGTCAAAAAGTTCTTACACCCATCACTCACCACATCCATCACTCCATCACCCATTTCTCTCTCTCCCTTTACAAACCTCTCTCTCTCTCTCATTCTCAAACCACTTTTCAAGCAACACAAAAACACCACACGTCTAAACATTTCCTAGCCTCCATGAGAGCTTTGTGTGTGGCCCACTTCCTACCCTCTCATCTCCCATCTCAACCATCCAAACTCCATCTCTTCCGTTAGGATCAAAGCTAAGGACCAAAGGAAGCTAAGAGAGTAAGAAGAAGTGGACTGTAAGACCCGTATCCTAGACCGTACCATTCTGTAGGCTTTTGCGGTCTTCCCGATCGAATTCCAGCAACCTTTGACCTTTATCCGATGTTTACACACAACCCTGAGTTACACACCATCAACCAGAGTCTGCTCAACCCGAGACTTGTACCTTAGCAACCATGTCATTGCCGCGGTTCCAATGCCGTTTCTCTCGCGCCGAAGCGATACCCAGACTAGAAAATGTTGGCTCGCGTTCAGTTCGAGAAAAATGTCATGCGTTGCAAAACCCAAGAGAATCTCTACGACTTGTCACCTCATTCAATCAATCAATCTCATCATGTCAAGTACATGTCAAGTATACATCACCTCATACCCATCCCCAAGCAACCCCATAAGTCAATAAACCCTTACATACCCCATACTTTTCTTACACCATCTACACCTAAAGTCAACAAAGTTCTTACACACCCATCACTCACCACATCCATCACTCCATCACCCATCTCTCTCTCTCTCTCTCTCTCTCTCTCTTTACAACCCTCTCTCTATCTCTCATTTTTCAAACTCACTTTCCAAGTAACCTAAAAACATCACACGTCCAAGCTCTCCCAAACCTCCATGAGAGAGTTTTTTATATGGCCCACTTCCTACCCTCTCATCTCCCATCTCAACCATTAAAACTCCATCATCTTCCGTTGAGATCGAAGCTAAGGAGCAAAGGAAGCCAAGGGAGCAAGAAGAAGATGTTGGGTGATCTTAGATCTCCATTTGTTTATTTTTTGTGATGTAAGGGCCCACTTATGGTGGGACCCACCTTGATGTAGGCTTTGTATCAAAGAGGGGCCCATAGTGGCGGGGCCCCTCCATCCTCTCCGATGTCTCTCTCTCTCTCTCTATCTCTCTCTCTCTCTCTCGCTCTCTTTCTCATGTATTATGGACCCCACTGTGATGTATGATCCACGTCGTCCCATCCGTAGGGCCCACCTTGTCGACAGTTTTTTCGGTAGTTCTGGGTGTAGGAGAAACATAAATATTAGCTTGGGCCACCACACGTACCCACGTGATGTGTGGGTTTTATCATCACCGCCCATCAAAGATGGTGGGACCCCTCTGTGCAGCGTGTCCACATCCAGGTCATCCAGGGCCTGGACGTTGGAACCATATACGTGAGGTATATATATTATATGTAATATATTGATGTTTTTTTTTTATAAAACCAACATGATTTAAATGATTTTTAAACTCGCAAGCATACAAATCTAATGTAGATATGGTATGTATTACGAGATCGTTCCCACGAGGACTGGTCATCACAATTCAAATTTATGACTCTCCTTAACTAATCCAACAAATAATGGAGCGAATTACTAAGCACAATTCTAAAAAAAAAACAATTGAGAATAGGGAAGAAAATTCAATCAGAGAAAGAGCACTAGGACTTTCGAATCCACCCTTAATTATCCTAACCCTTGTTTTGTCTGTTGATTCACCTTAATCTAGATTGATACCACTTATATAGAGAAAGCACAATCTGTGTCCTTCACCGGGCATACAGAATGCCTAATTCCTTTAAGCAATGTCATGAATAACATATCCCATGTCCTTGGTCGGGCACATGGAATGTACAGTTCATTAAAGCACCATGTTTCTTCCTCTATAGGAAACTTGTTCTTGATCAGACACAGGCACCTATAATAAGCATCCAAACAACATCCATATATATACTTTGGTCAAGTTCATAGATGGAGAAGTATAGAATTTAAACCAATTAAGCCCACTTAGAGCAAGAAACAAATCAATTAATATTCAAAGTAAATTCAACCAATACAAGAGCTAATCAAATTAGGGGCTTCATCTCAGCCCTAACTGAGAGATTAGTGACCCATAAAATCCATTAAAAAGAAGGATAAACAAAATTCATAAAAAAAAATAGAACATCAAACCAATCAATCTCTCTCTCTCTCTCTCTCTCTCTCTCTCTCTCTCTCTCTCCTTTCTTCTCTTCTCTGAATCTCCTCCCTGGATATGGAATTCCCTGTTTCTGAATGCCTTTCCCACATCCAAAATTCCTCTTTTATAGTTACTGGAAGGCTGGAGTCGGTGGCAGAGTCGTAGCAGGACACGGAGTGCAACTTTTCGCGGCTAAATTCGGAGCTTCAAAACTCCACACTTTCCTCGCTCAAATTCCAAAAAAATATCGTCCCTTAGCACAATTTTGGGTCCTCTACATGATGGACGGCTAGGATCAGCCATCTGATCATCGGTCTGATCGTTCAACTGCCCCAGAATTGGTCGGTTTCCGGACGTTTAAACAGGACAGCGTAAAAGACCTTACGCTGCTACCTTGGTGGGGCCCACTTCACTTCTCTTTTAAAAAATCCACGCCGTTCATTGCATTAATCTCAAAATTTCAGCCAAGAAAAATCGGTTTTAAATGTCTGTTGATGCGGCCCACCTGATTTCTGCTCCGCCGTCCGTCCTGTGCTTGAACGGTTAAAAACTAATCCTTGCTGTCTCGTTCCATTCTGTTACCTAGGCGTAGATGAGAGGGACCCAGGGACTCTTCTGGACGGTCCGGATTGTCCATTTGAACAATGGATGGGACCCACAAGCTTCCGCAAAACGGACGCAGTCCGTTCGTTTCAAGCCAGTAAAAAGCTCGACGCCGCCGTGACGTTCGGTGGGTCCCATCTTGACATCTATTGAAAAATCCACTCCGTCCATTGGATAGAGGATGAAAAATCGGTTGGGAATGCCCAATTTCGAGTTAGATTCATAGTGGCCCACAGAGTTTTAAAACCCACCGTCCGTTATGCTATGGAACAGTTAAACAAAACAATAATGCTATGTCTTCAAATTCTGATAGCTGAGCGTGGGGTATGGCTGCCTCAGGGAACAAGTGAACGGTTTGGATTACCCATATAGACCATGGGTGGGCCCCACAACAGGAACCGACAATCTCTATTTTCAAACGCTGGAGAAGGAAACGGTCCTTTCCACTTTTGTGAAGAAGAGTCGGGTCAGCGCTTGCGCTGACCGCCTTAGCCGTCCCGTGCACGGCTCGGCTACATGTGTATGGTGTACACTCACCACAGTGTGGGGTCCACTATAATGTTTATGAGAAATCTGCACCGTCCATCCTTTTTCCCATATTATTTAAACCGTCAATACTCAGTTGAGGCAGTTTCAGATGTCAGGTGGGCCCCAAATTGGAGGTTAATGGGCTGATCTGTCCGTTGGCCCACTTCTCGAGATCTTTAATGGATGAAATTTAATATGTACGGTTAATTTATGGCCCTCATAACATGTATAAAGTTTCGAAATGATCGGATGACGGAAACCATGTGATCTTGCATTCTAGACCAATTTTGGGCCTCTTAAAACGTGAATGGCTTGATTTCCTCGGGTCCCTGGCATGTAAATTCTTCAATATTGGTCCTCTGAGGTTCATCCCGTGCTCTGGTAATTTCGGAGCGTCAAATCCATGCTTTTTAACATCATTTTTCAATACACGCTCCTGATTTCATCCTGTAGTAAAAACACAATTAAAATATGGCATTAAGCATTATCATGTATGTAAAATTAGGTAATAGTCGGGGTTTAAGATGCAATATTTGACCCTCATCACAACCCCCAACCAGCATTTTGCTAGTCCCGAGCAAAACATGCGAAAAATAATTTCAGAAAGACAATTCCTGTAAACTCAAGTGACGTGTGAACAGATAATTGAGATGTGAAAATTCTACGATTCATGAATGGTGAGAAGATTTTTCTCCTGAAATCAAGCTTACAGTAAACTTCATAATCAAGTTCAAAAAATTAATCCATTAATTAGAACAATTTTAAACATTGAGTTCCATGAGTGTATAGTGTAATCTCGGCTTACAATCATTAAAAGATCCAATTGTCAATTTCATGATATCATTAGTAATTCGTGACAACCAAACCTGAAACTAACACTAGAATTTTAGATCATCTTTTCGTTCTATCAGCCTTTGATTTCCTTTATAAATAGTGGTGCCAAGGAGGGGAATCAAATCCGCACCTATAGGGAGCAAACCTATGGTGAAAACTTGTCGCCTAACTCTTTTCTCATGTTAACTATGGGGAATCGAATCTTCATCTATAGGGAACAAACCTATGATGATGATTATGCGACTTTACTCTTTCAATTCTTCTTTATAAACTGATGCTAAAAATTTTATTTTTCAGGCCGGTTCCTTTCATGCCTAATGATTACCAAGTTACCATTTAATATCGAACTGAAAACTTAATGTGTAAGCGAGATCTGATATGTAAAATCATGGCTCAATCAATGTTTACAACTTCTAATGATGGATTATCAATTCAAAATTGACTGTGAAATCAAGCAGATGGCCAAATCCAAGAGTCATAAGTTACCAACATCACGTATCTTATAATGTTAAAATCACAACTATCCTTCAAAATCACTTTGAATTCAATAGAAATTCCAGAAAAAAATTTAAAATTTTCACAAATTTTGATCAAGACCAAGAAAATACTGATTAGGTAACCTAATCTCCCACCCCCAACCTAAAATCTACATTGTCCTCAATGTAAAAGAAATAAGCAAGCAATGCACATGGGACAACGAGAATAAAAGAGGAGTGATGGAAACATAGTACCTGGATGGAGAATCAAGAAGCTTTCTCAAAAAAAAATTTCAACGTAAAAACGAGTTAGCACAAGAGAGAAATTAATAGAAGCAAAAATAACAAAAAGAAAAATAAAAGAAGATCCTGCCTATACCACTTTCGCAGGTGCTCTCGATTGCATTTAGCGCATGCAACAAGCCTTTAAACCCCTAGGTTACCCCTAGTGGACGAGTTGTAGTCTCGTGAAGGTTTGCAGTAATGTTACCCACAAACATTGAACTAACTAACTAGGAAAAAGAAATAAAATGAAACGCTGGGTTGCCTCCCAGGAGTGCTAAGTTTAATGTCTTCAGCCAGACAAGAACGGACCATGAATTAACTAATCTTTATGACCAGGGTCCGCCAAAGAAATTACCTCAACACCTTGATTAACCAATCCCCAACAAGTGATGTGAGTTCCCATGAACTGTGCTATCTGAAATGAGGTAACTGATACTATCGTCAAATAATTTAAGAACTTCTGCTCGAACGACTTCTTCCATGTTAGGATCATGCTTCCTTTGCATTTCACGCGACCTTCCCGTAGCATAATCCATACATACAGTGGGGCATACTCCCTGTATTTTCGCTATCTTCCGTTCAATTGCTGCATTATATGCTTTAAGAACATTAAGCAACCTGCTCGCCTTTGTCTTCTCAAAGTTAGAAACTGTGCTGTCAGGAAGAGTCTCAGAGGGATAAAGAGGTTCCACTTTCGCTCTCCATTTTTCAGTCTCTAATATAGGAGTAGAGTCGAGTAGTGCATTGACTTCGTGGATGGGACTATTTATGTCAAAATCCATGCCATATTGTGCTAAGCAGGTCTTAAGTAGATCTTCAAAAGATTTATGGAAAGAGTCCTGCACTAGACTCTCGATCATGTCCGCTTCAAATATGTCGTCCAAATCTGCGGATTGTTGTCCTGCATTAAAGACATTGAGTTTAATATTCATGTTACCAAAGGACAACTTCATAACTCCATTCTGGCAATTTATAATAGCATTAGATGTGGCCAAAAATGGACGACCCAAGATGACTGGGATCTGACTATGAAGATTCTGAACAGGCTGAGTATTTATAACTATGAAATCCACTGGAAAATAAAATTTATCAACCTGGATTAACACATCTTCAATAACACCCCGGGGCACCTTGACAGATCTATCAGCTAGTTGTAATGTTACTTTAGCCAATTTCAACTCACCAAGTCCTAGCTGCTCATAAACTGAATATGGTAACAAATTGACGCTCACCCCTAAATCAAGCAATGCCTTCCCGATCTTATGATCTCCTATGCCGCAAAAAATGGTGGGAGCTCCTGGATCCCTAAATTTAGGAGGGGTGTTATGTTGAATCATGGAGCTGAGTTGCTCTGCAAGGAAGACTTTCTTATGAACATTCTACTTACGCTTTTGAGTGCATAAATCTTTAAGAAAGTTAGCGTAAGCAGGGACTTGCTTGATAGCGTCAACCAACGGGATGTTGACTTGCACTTTTTTAAACATATCCAAGATTTCATCAAAGTTGTTTCTTTTCTTTATTGGTGCCAGACGTTGAGGAAAGGGTGCTTTGGGCACGTAGGGTGGCACATTAGTGGCTCTTGGAGAGTCAGAGAGCTTTTGGACTTTGGATGCATTGGTATGACTCTCTGTTTCATCTTGATCTTCTGCTTTAGAATTTGATTCATCCCTAGGCATCTCTATTCTGTTATCAATCTGCTTGCCTGACCTAAGGGTAGTGATCGATTTGGCCTGTTCATGATATTGCCCTTGGTTGGAATTAGAGCCAATCTCATACTGTCCCTTTGGATTAGCCACAAGTTGGCCAGGGAACTTGACCTTCTCTCTCTCACTCAATGTGGCAGCTAGTTGACCCATTTGTACTTCCAGCTTAGCAATGGATTGCGCATTTGCTTGTAAGCTTTGCTGGTTGGCAAGTAAGGTTTGTTGGGTGTCTTTTTGGAATTGGAGAGAACTCTGCATAAAAAGATTGAGTGTTTCTTCAAGGGATGGCTTCCGTGATTGTGAAGGGACTTGTTGATATTGCAGAAACTATTGAAGTTATTGATTGCCAGCTTGAGGGTAAGGTTGCATGGGAGGATTTCCAGATGGTCCTCCTTGTTGTGGTCCTTTTACCCAAGAGAAATTTGGATGCCTAGCCTACCCTGGGTTGTATGTGTTCGAGTAAGGATGATTCCCAGGTTCTTGAAAAGTGTTCGTAGCACGTACTTGTTCAGAGAGAAGTTCTGGGGATGCTGCACCAGATGGACAAGACTGCATAGGATGGGCAGGACTAGAACATATGGCACAAGCCTCGGCTTGAGTTGTTTGTGGAGGTCCGTTATTTAATACCAGAGCATCAACTTTCTTTGTCAGGTTATCAAGCTTGGCGCACAGATTTGGCATGACTCCTATCTCATATATACCACCTCTCTTTTGTGGTTGGGGACTTCTGTCACCTCTATTTGAATAGTCCCATTGCTGGGAATTTTCGCACAAGGTTTCAAAAAAGTTCCACGCTTCGACATCACTTTTGGTCATGAATGACCCTCCACTGGTGGCATCAACCATGCGACGGTTCTGGAGTGTCAGACCGTCATAGAAGTATTGAACTTGTTGTCACTTCTCAAAACCATGGTGAGGACATTTAAGAAGCAAGTCCTTCCATCTTTCGCAACATTCATGAAAGTGCTCGCCCTCTTTTTGTGTAAAGTTAGTAATTTTTCTACGGAGGGCATTGGTTTTGTGAACGGGGAAGAACTTGTTTAAGAACTTCTTAGACAGTTGGTCCCATGTAGCGATAGATCCAACTTCTAGAGAATTCAACCATACTTTCGCCTTATCCTTTAAAGAAAAAGGAAACAGGCGTAGGCGGATTGAATCGTCTGAGAAGTTTTGGAACTTAAAGGTGGAGCAAATGTCTAGGAATTCTTTCACATGATGATATGGGTCCTCCTTGTCCAATCCATAAAAGGATGGCAACAATTGTATGACTCCAGGTTTAAGTTCAAAGTATGTTGCCATAGTGGTTGGCAACACTATGCATGAAGGCGCATTAAATTGGACATGAGCTGAATAATCTCTGAGAGCTTTAACTTCATTCTCATTCGCCATTTCAACAGGATTATTTCTCAATCTTTGACGAAGTTTCTTTCTATTTCAGGATCAAACGGTGCTAGTTCTATATTCAGAGATCTACGTCCTAACATAAACTAAGTTACTAGAATGTAAAAAAAGAAAACTAAACTAAGATGCAACCTAAGAGAAGTAAAACTAGAACAAGATAAAATTATGTAAGCAAGGATTGGAAGAAAGAACTCGAAAAAAAAATGAGACGATCAATGTCTGAAGAATAAGGAGCTCCTCCTTCACTTCCAATTTGGAGATCTATGTTAGAATCCAACTTAGAAATTTATGTCAGGACCCTACAAAACAGGAAATAGGTTAGTTTCTAAAAATAAAATAAAATAAAAACTTTAACCTAAAGTTAGTAAAATCCTAAGACTATGAATTATGATAAGAGAGAATCCTAAATTTAATTTAGAACGAAACAGTCCCCGACAACGACACCAAAAACTTGATGTTTTTTTAAAACCAACATGATTTAAATGATTTTTAAACTTGCAAGCATACGAATCTAATGTAGATATGGTATGTATTACGAGATCGTTCCCACGAGGACTGGTCGTTACAATTCAAATTTATGACTCTCCTTAACTAATCCAACAAATAATGGAGCGAATTACTAAGCACAATTCTAAAAAAAACAATTGAGAATAGGGAAGAAAATTCAATCAGAGAAAGAGCACTAGGACTTTCGAATCCACCCCTAATTATCCTAACCCTTGTTTTGTCTGTTGATTCACCTTAATCTAGATTGATACCACTTATATAAAGAAAGCACAATCTGTGTCCTTCATCGGGCATACAGAATGTCTAATTCCTTTAAGCAATGCTATGAATAACATATCCCATGTCCTTGGTCGGGCACATGGAATGTACAGTTCATTAAAGCACCCTGTTTCTTCCTCTATAGGAAACCTGTTCTTGATCAGACATAGGCACCTATAATAAGCATCCAAACAACATCCATATATATACTTTGGTCAAGTTCATAGATGGAGAAGTATAGAATTTAAACCAATCAAGCCCACTTAGAGAAAGAAACAAATCAATTAATATTCAAAGTAAATTCAACCAATACAAGAGCTAATCAAATTAGGGGCTTCATCTCAGCCCTAACTGAGAGATTAGTGACCCATAAAATCCATTAAAAAGATGGATAAACAAAATTCATAAAAAAAATAGAACATCAAACCAATTGATCTCTCTCTCTCTCTCTCTCTCTCTCTCTCTCTCTCTCTCCTTTCTTCTCTTCTCTGAATCTCCTCCCTGAATCTGGAATTCCCTGTTTCTGAATGCCTTTCCCACATCCAAAATTCCTCTTTTATAGTTACTGGAAGGCTAGAGTCGGTGGTAGAGTCGTAGCAGGACACGGAGTGCAACTTTTCGCAGCCAAATTCGGAGCTTCAAAACTCCACACTTTCCTCGCTCAAATTCCAAAAAAATACTGTCCCTTAGCACACTTTTGGGTCCTCTACATGATGGACGGCTTGGATTAGCCATCTGATCATCGGTCTGATCGTGCAACTACCCCAGAATCGGTCGGTTTCCATACGTTTAAACAGGACAGCGTAAAAGGCCTTACGCTGTTACCTTGGTGGGGCCCACTTCACTTCTCTTTTAAAAAATCCACGCCGTCCATTGCATTAATCTCAAAATTTCAGCCAAGAAAAATCGGTTTTGAATGTCTGTTGATGCGGCCCACCTGATTTCTGCTCCGCCGTCCGTCCTGTGCTTGAACGGTTAAAAACTAATCCTCGCTGTCTCGTTCCATTCTATTCCTTAGGCGTAGATGAGAGGGACCCCGGGACTCTTCTAGACGGTCCGGATTGTCCATTTGAACAATGGATGGGGCCCACAAGCTTCCGCAAAATGGACACAGTCCGTTCGTTCCGCAGCCAGAAAAAACTGACGCTGCTGCTGTGACGTTTGGTGGGTCCCATCTTGACATCTATTGAAAAATCCACTCCGTCCATTGGATAGAGGATGAAAAATCGGTTGGGATTGCCCAATTTCGAGTTAGATTCATGGTGGCCCACAGAGTTTTAAAACCCACCGTCCGTTATGCTATGGAACGGTTAAACAAAACAATAATGCTATGTCTTCAAATTCTGACAGCCAAGCGTGGGGTATGGCTGCCTCAGGGAACAAGTGAACGGTTTGGATTACCCATACAACAGACCATGGGTGGGCCCCACAACAGGAACCGACAGTCTCTGTTTTTAAACGCTGGAGAAGGAAACGGTCCTTTCCATTTTGTGAAGAAGAGTCGGGTCAGCGTTTGCGCTGACCGCCTTAGCCGTCCGGTGCACGGCTCAGCTACATGTGTATGGTGTACACTCACCACAGTGTGGGGTCCACTATAATGTTTATGAGAAATCTACACCATCCATCCTTTTTCCCATATTATTTAAACCGTCAATACTCAGTTGAGGCAGTTTCAGATGTCAAGTGGGCCCCAAATTGGAGGTTAATGGGCTGATCTGTCCGTTAGCCCACTTCCCGAGATCTTTAATGGATGAAATTTAATATGTACGGTTAATTTATGGCCCTCGTCACATGTATAAAGTTTCGAACTGATCGGATGACGGAAACCATGTGATCTTGCATTCTAGACCAATTTCGGGCCTCTTTAAACGTGAACAACTTGATTTCCTCGGGTCCCTGGCATGTAAATTCTTCAGTATTGGTCCTCTGAGGTTCATCCCGTGCTCTGGTAATTTCGGAGCGTCAAATCCATGCTTTTTAACATCATTTTTTAATACACGCTCCTAATTTCATCCTGTAATAAAAACACAATTAAAATATGGCATTAAGCATTATCATGTATGTAAAATCAGGTAATAGTCGGGGTCTGAGATGCAATATTTGACCCTCATCATATATACATACATATATATTTATATTTATATTATATGTAACATATATATATATATTAATACATATATATTTATATTATATGTGGTGGGCCCCACGTGGGGACCCACCTGATTTGAAAATGGGATTGGCTGGCGTACCAGACCCACCTTACATCTAGCATCCGTCTAGGTTTGGATGCTGGATGTTACTTTAAATATATATATATATATATATATATATATATATATATATATATATATATATATATATATATATGGGAAAAGGTACTATGAGCTTGAGCGTAAAGCGGTCGTCCGTGAGGTCAAGCTGGTGTGGGCCCCACCGCGATGCCGTTCAAAAATCCACACCATCCACCAGATGCACCATTCTAGAGGGGGCCCACACGGCTGAAAATCAAGTCAATCCATGACTTTTGTGGGCCACACCACGTACATAACTTGAGAGGGGCTGTGCACCATTGAAACATTCAAAACCATTTTTAGGGACCTTTCGAGACGTTTTTTGATGATCAACACCATCCATCATGTGTGTCCCACTTGAATATAATTTTAGACCATGTTTCAGGTGGTATCCACAACTCAGGTGGGGCCCACCAAGTGCATTTACATGTTTTTACATGTATACTTATGTTTGCCAATGGTATGGCCCACCTGAGTTACATGGACGACTGATTTTGGGTCGTGTGGGCCCACCCTGGGCTCGCGCATCTTGTGGATGGTGTGGATCTTCGAAAGGCATCACGGTGGGACCCACACAGCTCGACCGCACGGACGACCGCTTTACGGACGAGCGCATAGTACCTTTTCCCTATATACATAATTAAAATAATATTAATACAATATTATATAATTAAAATATGTGTGGGCCACACCACATGGACCCACCCCTAGTCTCCAATCCATGACCGTTCGTCCCTGAACACGAGATAGGGACTGATGAAGATCCAAAACTCTGGTGGGCCACACCACGTCGACCTCACTAGGCATATGTGTTTCACCTTGCCAACCACCCGTTTTGATGATGGGACCCATTGCTGGGCAAGCGTCAGCAAGTGCTGTGGGTCCCGTATGTGGTATGTGTTGCACCCAAACATCCGCCCATTGGCGAGCCATCTATGGTGGGCCACGTTCGTGGACCCCTCCCTGATGGATGTGGTTCATCCAACCATCCATCCATTTGGTGAGACAATCCTAAGGCTTGGGACTAAAAATAAGACAGATCTAACATCAAGTGGACTACACTGCAGAAAACAGTGTTGAGTGAATGTCCACCATTGAAACCCTTCTTGGGGTCAGAGCAGTTCTGGAACAATTTGAAATTTATTTTTTCATCTTAGTTCAGGTTTGTGTGACCTTATGAATAGATTGGATGGAAAATAAACGTTATGGTGGGCCTTAAGAATTCTAATGGTGGGAATCATTATCACCACTGTTATTTGGAGTGCAGTCCATGTGATTAAATTCTTTTTATACTCTAAAATGATCCTTAAGAATAGATGAAGGGTATAGATGGTGTAACCCACTTAATGAAGGTTAGGCCTATGCCATGCGGCCCTTGTGATGTGTATGAGGCCCATTGGTGCGGCCCAATTAGTGCGGCCCACTCGATGTTTATGAGGCCCATTGGTGCGGCCCGTTGATGCGGCCCATTTAATGTTTATGAGGCTCATTGTTGTAGCCCATTTGATGTTTTTGAGGCCCATTGGTGCAACCCATTGATGCGGCCCACTTGATGTATATGAGGCTCGATGTGATGTATTTATGGCCCATGTGCCAAGGCTCATTTTGATGTATGTACGGTGTATGAGTGAGGCCCATAAGTTGTGTATTGGGCCATTGTGTGAGGCCATGGGCCCACTATATATTATATTTGACTCTATGTGGGCCACTCCTTGGGAGCAATGTTGGTTACATGGCCACATTGATGGGTAATGATGGTTTAATGTCCATGTTGTGACCTTCCCTTAGGCCTTGTTTGGCCCATTCTCATTGAGGCCGATTATCGATTCTGATTATCGAGGTCAATTCTGAGTTGTCGAGGCCGATTGTATAGAGCGATTCCTATTGTCAAGGTCAAGGCTGATTCTGACTTGTCGAGGCCGATTGTATAGGTCGATTCTGATTTGTCGAGGCCGATTGTATTGCCCAATTATGATTTGTCAAGGCCGATTGTGATTTGTCGAGGCCAATTGTATAGACCGATTCCGATTGTCAAGGCTGAATATCGAGGCTGATTCTGATCTGTCGAGGTCGATTTTGATTTATCGAGGCCGATTGTATAGGTCGATTCCAATTATCGAGGTCGAGTATCGAGGCCAATTCTGATTTGTCGAGGCCGATTGTATAAGCCAATTCTGATTTGTCAAGGCCGATTGTATATGTCAATTCTAATTATCGAGACCGAGTATCAAGGTTGATTCTGAGTTATCGAGGCCGATTGTATAAGCCGATTCCGATTGTCGAGGCCGAGTATTGAGGCCTATTCTGAGTTGTCGAGGCCGATTCTGATTGTCCAGGCTGAGTATCGAGGCCGATTCTGATTTGTCGAGGACAATTATATAGCCCAATACTGATTTGTCGAGGCCAATTATATAGGCCAATTCCGATTATTGAGGCTGAGTATCAAGGCTGATTCTAAGTTGTCGAGGCCAATTGTAAAGGCTGATTTCGATTGTCGAGGCCAAGTATCGAGGCTAATTCTAATTTGTCGAGGCCAATTGTATATGCCAATTCTGATTTGTCGAGGCTGATTGTATAGTCCTATTCCAATTGTCGAGGCCGATTGTCGAGACCTATGTGATGTATATGTAGCCCGTATTTAAGGCCCATTGTGATGAGTATTCTGCCCATGTTTAAGGGCCAATGTGATGTATATGAGGCTATGTGATGAGGCCCATTATGATTTAATTGACGATTAGGTGATAGAGCCCATTATGATGTATGTTAGGCCCATGTGAAAGGCTTATCGTGATGTGTATTAAGCTCTTGAGTGAGGCCCATGATGTTATATATTAGGCCCTTTGTGAGATCATGGGTCTACCATATGTTAAGCTTTATGTGGGCCACCCCTTGGGGGCAATGTTGGTTAAATGTCCACGTTGTCGAGGTTGATTGTCAAGGCTAATTGTTGATGTTGGTTATTGATACCGATTATGAGAATGTGACAGCATAGCATCATGATACATGCCCATACACATCATCTGCATGTTTGATATGAGATATGGTTGACCGTTGCATATGTCATGGGGTAGGATGTTCATGGAACTCCCTAATGGGCGGAGTTACCTCACATGAGCGCATGGTATGCGCATGATTGATGCATGATTGGACTGTGTGACTCATGCATCTCACATTGTGTAATTATGATTATCATACGCCTTAGCGACATCAGGGCTGTAGCCTCTACATGTATATCATGGATGGCTAGATAGGACACCGAAAATCTACTCTACATGGGGTGTTGTAGATATCCTTGGGTGAAAGTCTCAAAACCCTCTTGGTTTCAGAGTTTGCTCCAACGTCTAGACTGAGTTGATGCATGAGAGCATGAGGACCGTATACCGTTAGGCAGTGTCTCCCACTGTGTCATGGTCAGTTGGAAGGGGGTACGACCTTACCTGCCTGAGAGGAGGAGGCAATGCTAGGCTGAGTCTGAGCAGCTCGAGAAATGGGTCTGCTATTGACGAGTCGGGCCTGATATTGATAGGCGGATAGTGAGGTCTCTTCCACTCACATTGTTGCGGGCGATGGGGCAGCAATTTGGTTTAAAGTATAATAGAGCCCAGTGATTTCCCATAGAGGAACTGTACTGATATATGGATTTTTTGAGCAGGAGTTGCATACTCATGCATTCATTTCATTCACTATCCACTCAGGCTATGGTGTGCAACTAATTGTTGTGTACCTTCGCATGGCCAGGATTTCGATTGGGTGCACGACTAACCCAAGATCAGGAGCTACCACATTAGGTCTGACTATCCAAATTTAGGTATGTGACTGGTTTGGATGGAAGTCCTTTGTGATAGACCCCATAGCTTGTGATACTACGTACTATCATCCCGACTTCACTCCAGCTTGGTCATTTCATTCGCACAGTAAGTGCATTACATCCGTGACATATGACATTTTGGGTTGTTATGTTTCAGCACTTATATAGCTTAGACGGACTTAGCATGATTTGCATATTGCCTTGCATTCTCAGCATAGGATATTGGCTGATTACATTTTTGCATCGCATAACCTTAGTACGGCTGATAGCATTCATGGATTTATGGATTGTCAGTATTTTCGCTTACTCTGATATAGTGTGATTCATGACCTTACCTGTATTACCGATGTTATATGATTTATGGCATTGTATTGCATTCTTGACACTTACCTTGCACAGACACTTTCACCACCCTCTAAGCTTTCTATAAGCGTATGCACGATAGATGCATGTAGGTGGCATTAGGTCGTAGCAGCGTTCAGCTTGGAGCATGCAACGGACTTTTAGAGCTTTGATTTTTAACATATGTATTTCCCTTCTGCACTATATTCAAATGTCTATATTAGTGGATATGTGATGATGATGATGTTGCCTTTGTGATTTGGGTAAACTTGTGGTTATGCTTATTACGAGTTAAATGTACATTGGAAAATCCTCCTTGTGGGATCTTAGGATCGGAATCTAGCGTATGGACGTTGGGAGCCGAAAATGGAGTATTACGAAGGCTATTGGCACCTGATTTGGTGATCGAGAATTTTTTGAGCCTGGTTTCCGAGTTTAGGGCGTGACATAGATGGTGGGTGATCTTGAACCCACATTTGCATTTTTTATTATTTTGTGATTAAAGGGCCACATGTAGTGGGACTCACTTTGATGTATGCTTGTATCCATGAGGGGCCCATAGTGGCGGGGCCCCTCCGTTGTCTCCGATCTCTCTTTCTCTCTCTCTCTATCTCTCTTTCTATGATCATAGCCCATCTATGATGTGTGTATCTTACCCATGTCATCCAACTAGTGGGCCATCTTGATCCCTATTTGGGGCCTGTATGACCGAACGGTCACACATGCCCAGATCAAAGGGAAACACAAATATTAGACTGATCCAATTAGGTGGGCCACGTCCATGTGGGACCCACCATGATGCCTGTGTTGTATCCACACTGTCTGCACTATCAGTGAAGTGTGAACTGGACGGTGTGGGTGGGTGGCTAGCAGTGAGGTGCATTCTGACAGTAGGTGTGGCTAACAGTGAAGTGTTAACTAGCAGTGGAGGTGCACTAACTTTGGGTGTGTACTGTCAGTGGGTGTACTAATAGTAGGGTCCATAGGACCCATCCATGTCCTCCATCCTTTTGATGGGCCACACCATACTGTATGGGTTTCATCCAAACCTTCCACCGTCCTTGGACGGTGGGACCCACGTCCGTGTGGGGCCCTCCTTGATATGCCTATCCACACCCAGACCCATAGCTCCAGTGGTAGGCTAAGTAAAAGATACATTGTTTCAACGTGGGACCCAGACCCATAGCTCTAGTGGTAGGCTGAGTGAAAGATACCTCCTTTAAACGCTGAGGTCTTGAGATGGATTCCCTAGTAGGGTGGTTAATGGTGAAGTGTGATTGGACAGTGGGGTCCGTGGGACCCACCCTATCCCATGTTGTCCACTCATTTGGATGGGCCACATCGTGCTGCGTGTGAAGTCTCTAACATCCCTGGACGGTGGACCCACCCCACATGTGGGGCCTCCCTTGATGTATGTGCATGTCCAAGCCATCCAGGGCCTGGACATTGCATCTTGTATTAATATAATATTAATATATTATATTACATCATATTAATATATGATATAATATATTATATATTATATTATAATATTATATAATATCATATGTTAACTAGGAAGGGTGGGCCCTACGTGGGACCCATCTCTCTTTTAATGCATAAAGCTGCTGTGCAGCAGCATATTATATATATATATATGAGATGTGAGGGTGGGCCTTATGTGAGACCCACCTCTGCCCTCTCTTTAAGGCATAAAAGCTGTTGTGCAGCAGTATATCATATATATTATATATTATATATTACATACATATATATATATATATATGTGAGGGTGGACCCTACGTGGGACCCACCTCTGTCTTTTAATGTAGTAGGGCTGCACATATACTATCCACCTCTGCCTACATGGGACCCATCCAAAACGGATGGGCTGTCCACAAATGGGCTGCACATCAGTGAGCTCGGCAGGCCCCCATAGGGATGTATGTGTTTTATCTACACGGTCTGCCATTTGGGTGGTGGGACTCACCATGATGCATGTGTTGTATCCATGTCATTCAACCATTTGTGAGATCACTTTATAGTATGGGAAAAAGAATGAGTCAGATCTAAAGTTTAGGTGGACCCCACCATTTAAATAGTGGATAACAACATCCACTGTTCAAACTTCTAAGGACCACGGTAGTTTCCAATTAAGCTAATATTTGTTTTTTTACTTCATCTATCTCTATGTTAACTTATGAATAGGTCAAATCTCAAAATACATAAGGGTGGGCTCAATTTGATATTCATTCGGCCCATTGATTCGGCTTATTCGATTTGGCCCATGTGACTCGGCCCATTGATTCTGCCCATTCGACTTGGCCCAATTTGATTCGGCCCATTTGACTTGGCCAATTGATTCGGCTCATTCGAATCGGCCCATTGATTGAGATTCTACTATGATGTGTGATGATGTTTTTAGCGATCATGCCTTGGGAGCAATGATGGTTTGACATCCACATTGATGGGTAATGATGGTTAGATGTCCTCATTGTGACCTTCCGTTAGGCCTTGTTAGGCCCATTCTCTTTATGGGTTAACCCAAATAAGTGGGCCTCATTCGCCGCAGACGGACGGTTTCTTGCTATCGGAGTTGATCTAACCACGGTCGAGGGCCGATCGTTATATTATAGTTTGCTCGACAGTTTATATATGGGACCGCCTTACTTATAGGATGATAATCGATTCTGATTTCGAATTTCGATTCTGATTCTCGATTTCAATTCTCGATTCCGATTACCGATTCCGATACCGATTACTGATTCCTAATTTTTGATTCTGATTATGAGTATATGACAACATAACATCATGATACATGTCCATACGCATCATCTGCATGCTTGTGATGAGATGAGTGATTGATCATATCACATGCTATTGGGCAGATTGTTATAGACTCCCTGGTAAGGCGAGTTGCCCGCATGAGCGCGTGGTACGCACATGTTTGTTGTATGACTGGATTGTATGATTCATGCATCTTGCATTATGTGACATGGTTACTGTACACCCTAGCGACATTAGGGCCGTAGCAGCCATAGGTGTATCATGGTTGACAGGATTAGATATCAAAAATCTTACTTTACATGGGGTGTTATAGATATCCCTAGGAGGAAATCCCTTAACCCTTATGGTACTAGGAGGTTACCCCAATGTCTAGACCAAGTGGGTGTATAAGCGCCGAGTACCAATTACCAGAAGGCCACTCTTTCCACTGTGTTTTGGTCAGTTGGAATGGGGTGTGGCCTTACCCGCTTGAGAGGAGGGGCCAAAGCTAGGCTGAGTTTGACCAGCTCGAGGAATGGGTCCGCTATCGACGAGCCAAGTCCGATATTGGCAGGCGGATAGTGAGGTCTTTTCTACTCACCTTGTTGTGCACGATGGGGTAACAATTTGGTTGGAGTGTACTAGACCCCGGTGATATTTCAGAGTTGAGTTGTATTGATATGTGGACTTAGATGAGGACCGGTGTGCTTGAATTTGCATCTCGCATCGCATGGCCTTGGTACGACTGACATCATTTATGCCTTGCATCGCATAGTCTTGGTACAGCTAATGGTATTCATGGATTTCATCAGCATATTATGCATTACTCTAATACTGCATAAGTGTATTACTATGTTATGCACACACACTTTCACCATCCTCTAAGCTTTCCATAAGCATATGCACGACCGTTGCGTATAGGTGACGTTGGACCGCAGCAGTGCTGAGGCAGGAGTGTATAGCCGATCATCTTAGAGCTTTTTGTCCATTATCATTATATTTCCCTTTATGCTCATTGTACTTATAAAGTTTTTAATCATTGTAGAAATGTGATTGAGTTTTTGGTTGTTGTTTGTGGGTTATCCCTTTGGCTATGCTTATTACGAATCAAACTGATGTTGAAAATCCTCCTTGTAGCATCCCAGGATCGGAACTGAGCGAATGGGCTCTAGGAGCCGAGAACGGGGTACTACGGAGGCTATCGACATCGGATTCGGTGATCAAAAATTTTGTGATCTCGGTTTCCGAGTTTGGGGCATGACATGGATGGCCAGATGGGACACTGAAAATGTTTGGTTTTAGCATACGAAAGCGATAGATGTCCCTGGGTGAAAATTCCTAAACCCTCGAGGTCTAGGGACGCCCCAATATCTAGACCGAGTTGATATATATGAGAGCATGAGGGCCATATACCAGTAGGCCACGTCTCCCAATGTGTTGTGGTCGGTTGGGAGGGGTTGTGGCCTTACCCGCCCAAGGGAGTAGGCAATGCTAGGCTAAGTCTGAACAGCTCATAAATGGGTCCGCTATCGATAAGCTGAGCCGATATTAGTAGGCGGATAGTGAAGTCTCTTCCACTTACCTAATTGTTCGCTAGGTGGGGTAGTAGGTGATGTAGAGTGTACTAGACCCCAGTGATGATCCCAGAGAAGTATGATACTAATATGTGGACTTACTGAGCAGGAGTTGCATACTTAACATTTTATTCATTCATTCATTCACTATCCACTCGGGCTGGTGGTGCGCAACTAATTTGTTATGTGTACTCTTTTTATAATGGCCATGATTTCGGTTGGGTATGCGACTAACCTGAGATCAGGAGTTTACCACATTGTGTCCAGCTATCGAAATTAGGTATGGGCCAGTTTAGATAGAAGTCCCTTGTGATGGACCCCATAACTTGTGATACTACGTACCATCATCCTGACTCCAAGCTCTAGCTTGGTCATTTCTTTCGCACCACATATTGTATTACATCCCCATCACATGGCATTTGGTTTACCATGACCCTGGATTGTATAGTCGATCTACATTGCATACTCTAATATCATATGACTTATAGACTTGTCAGTATTTCTTCTTACTCTAATATTGTATGACTCATGGACTTGTCAATATTTATGCCTACTCTGATATCGTATGACTCATGAACTTGCCAGTATTTCTGATATTGTATGAATTATGGACTTGTATTATATACTTGGTACCTGTGGTGCACACATGTATACCACCCCTTAAGCTTTCTATAAGCTTATGCACGACTATTGCGTGCAAGTGACGTTAGGTCGCAACAGGATTGAGGTAGGAGTTTGTGGCAGAGCTTTATGGATATTTTATTATATACATGTATTTCCTTTCAGCATTGTAATCAATGATTTATATTAATGGATATGTGATGATGATGTTACTCTTGTGATTTGGGTACACTTGTGATTATGCTCCTTTATAACAAATTTTACACTGAGAATCCTCTTTATAGGATCCCAGGATCGGAATCTAGCGTATGGGGTATGGGAGCTGAGAATGGGGTATTATAGAGGCTGTCAGCACAGGATTCAGCAATCGAGAATTTTGTGAGCCCAGTTTCCGAGTTTGGGGCATGACACTGCTAATCTATCACAAGAACAATGTCAGACCCACACTTCCTCAACATAGAAACATGAAAAATGTTGTGGATGCCAGACAACTGAAGTGACAAAGGCAAGTCGATAGGCCACGACACCAATGCGCCCAGTGATCTCGAAAGGTCTTATGAATCTCAGAGTGAGCTTGCCCTTCGCTCCAAAATGAATAACACTCTTCATGGGTGAGACCTTGAGATACACATGGTCCTTAATAGCAAACTCCAAGGGACAATGCTAATGATCAACAAAACTCTTCTGCCGGCTCTGAGTTGTAAGCATACTCTGCCTGATGATATCTGTTGATGACAAAATCTAGATCACCTTCCACTCCGTGCGATGCTCCTCGACTGGACCCTGGCCCTGCACAAAGGGCGAGCAAAGGAGACCCTGGCTAAGCCGGGGACCCTCCGATGCCTAAGTCAGGTTAAGGGAATCGGGGTTTAAGTAGAGTTGCAGAGGGAGAGTGTGAGATATTGCGTACCTTAGCCATGGGGTCCTCATGTATTTATACCTGACTGTAGGATGGTCTGGATTCGTTAATCACGACATGATTCACTCGATTAGGGAAATTTTCGGATCATAGAGATATTTCACGTAATACAAGGATCATGTACCATATCATGCACATCGTGCATATCTGCGAGCGAAGTAACCGGCCACGTTCACTTATGGTAGTTTCTAAGTTCGGCTTGAGGAGCACCCACCTTGGATTATGGAGTCGGCTCAGACATTCAGGTAGGCAAGGTCTCAGTCGGAGTGGTTATAGATCTTTGTCGGATACTGTCCGCTCTCATAATCTGAGCTGAGCCATTAGTTATCCGTCCGATCGGATCAACATGCCATCAGGCCTCGGAATTATAAGGGGCTCGGATCTTCCCATAACAGAAGCCTCCTACTCTTTGAGGTCTGCTAAGGACTTAGAGAGTAAACATATGGAAGATCAAACGCCTCATCCGCCGGTTCTCCCAAGCACGCCACAGTTATTACGTTTTGAAACTGCACGTTCTTAGGGTTTCCCGCCTACGAGTCTACGCACAGTGGATGAGTGACAACGGTTAAGATTTCGAACTACCGTCTGCCTATGATCTGTTGCCACGTATACTTGGAGCAGTGCACCGAACGAAACCGTTCCTTATTCGGACGTCATTTCGCTTATCCGAAGCACTTCAATTAATGTCAAAAACATACCGCCCGTCAGAGCACGAGCCAATGGTGTGTGGCCACATTAGCTCTGAGGTCGGCCCACGACGATTCGGGTGCGGCCATCATTGCTGGTCATTAATGTAGAGATTTGGTGAGGTCTATATAAACCCTTCTTTGAAGGTTTCAGTTCACTTCTACACTTTGTGTTTAAGCTGGTACCGGAGGAATTGATTTCCGGCATAGGCGATTCTGGCCAATCAGGATTTTTCTTAGGTGATTCCGACCGACAGGAACGATTTTCGGTGATCATCCGACGAGTCCCCTTGCGTCTCTTTGCATTTCTTTCCTCTTACTTAAGATGTCATCCGACCTGGAGACTGTGCGGGAATATGATGACGACTTCTAGTCGGGGAGCTCTAGCAATGGGAGAAGGGCCTCTAAAGGCCCCTATGAAGCTGTACCTTTATACCTTCTGCCTCGAAAGCAGAAGGACACGGGTGTCCAGACTCATAGGGCTGGCAGACAGAAGACCGCTCGAGCCCCCCGAACCGTGATTGCCTAGGTTATCGAGATGTCTGCGAGTGGGTGGACCTTGGAGGTAGTCCCAGGAGGCTCTGTGCTTTCGGAGTCTCAAATGGCATGAATCCGCTTGGAGTATCAGATCTCGAACTCCATACAAAGAAGAGCCCCCGAGCCTCTTGACACTGCCCGTGCACCTGCTGAGGGAGAAGTGACCATTTTTCTTTGTGCATTGCAGTACGGGCTTCGACTTCCTCTGCATCCCTTCGTCTGAGCCATTACAGCTCACCTCGGACTAGCTCCCGGAAAATTCACCCCCAATGGCTGGAGGGTTTTAATGTCTTCCTACATTATCTGGCATTAAGTCGGGAACTCAGAGCTGACCCCCGCAGAACTAATGAGCTTGTACTTGGTCAAGCACGATAGTTAAGAACCATGGTATTATTTCGCGACTCATGGCAGCAAAGGGTCGGGGTTGGTAATGAATCTTCTGTCTTCCAACAAAGACTGGCAGAATAAATGGTTCTGGGCTGCGGGCGAATGGGAGGCACCGACGGCTGAAGTCGGGACTCTGACGACTTGGGTTTCGACCCAATTTTTAAAACCAGGTCGGACTAGTTAATTTCCTTTATCTTTATATTTTCCTCTATTATGTCGGTCGGATTGAAACCGTTGTTCTTTACCTTTGTAGACTTCCCAAGGGGCACGCCCCTCCTTGACTCAGACCAGAAGAACTGCATTGCCAAGGCAAAGGTGCGATCGGGAGAGCTTCACTCCTAGTTAGATCTGATCATCACCGCCAACCTCCATTGGTTTGGGCTTTGCAAGTTGGTGCCTCTCCTGACGTCTTTCAGTAAGTTCTTCTTTTATTCCTTTGGTGGGATCGGACTTATCCGTTTAGTGGCTAATTCGTCGTTCTTTATGTAAGTATGGCGGAAGCATCTGGTTCTCAGAGGAGGAAGGCCACCCTGACGGCGGAGGAATTATTGAGGCCCGAACCCCGGATGAAGACCACCGTTCCGAGGAGGCAAGCAACACCTCGTGGAGAAGACCCCTCAACTCTAATTTCTGTTGCTGCAGCTTTAGCTGCGGCTACAACTGCGATTGTGGTGTCTGCTGAAGTCAGGGCTCTAACAATCATTGTTCCGACTCCAACTATCGTTGTTCCTACTCCAGCAATCTTGACTCCTCCAGCGACCATAACTCCTTCCCTTTCGCCCACTGCCGTTCCCCCCACCGAGGAGGCTCGTCTTGAAGTCGCGGCCCCATGCATAGCTATTCTTTCATCCTCTGAGAGGGAGGAGGCCATTCAGATGGCCGATGTGATGATATCCCCTCTTGAGGTAGGGAATGCCCTCGGGTCTGAGGCTTAAGCATCAGCCGATAGCAGGACTGGGCCGCAGAGGAGGGAGGCTCAGTGCGTGTGGGGACGAAAGGAGCAAGGTACGAGCTGGGCTTCCATATGTCTTGTTTGGCTCACTGGGCGACCAAACATGCTCTAGAAGAAGAGATCGTCAATCTGCTTTCCAAGTCAGATGACTCCTTCCTAAGTGATCTGGCAGCAGTCTTTTACAAGGTATTCCATATCTCCTCATATTTCTTGACCTCCATTTTTTGTATGCACCTTCTTATTTCCTTGTGTCTGCTTTTATTTAGTCTGTTCCAAGGCTCCTCCTAGCCTGGGAGAGTGTGCGAGCATCGAAAAATAGACGTTGAAGTGGATGCACTCAGAGCTGACGTGGGAGTCTTGCGAGATGAGGTGACTCTCTTCCGACTGGAGCAGGGCGAGTTGCATCGGAAGCTCGTAGATGGGAAGGCCAGGGAGCTTCTGCTACATGAGGTCGCGACTGACCTCGAAGCTAGGGAGCTGTGACCATAAGGGGTCGCAGAGGACTTTAAAGCTTGATGCGACGCCGCGACCATCGAGCTGACCTGGGCCAGGGCTTATGCGGACTCGCTGGTTATGGAGAACATTTGATTAGGTGAGGCCCTTGATCGAACTAAGGTCGAAGCTGTAGAAGAGCAGTCCCGAGCTATCGCTCAAGCGAGGGAGACTCAATGGGCTGAGGATGAAGCTTCTCTGGCCGAGGCGGTGGCTGCTGCAATAGAAACCTTCAAAACTTCAATGGAGAGGGATGCTGAGGCCGCCAAATTTTACGATCGCGGCTACGATGATTGTATCGAGACGGTCTAGGGCATGTACCCAGACCTTAACCTACAATCTTTGTTGTCTGAAGAAATTGGAAAGATACCTGTTGACGAAACCCACCCAGATCAGTCCCCCGACACCCAAGCTCTTTCTGCATCTACTTAGCTTAGATTATTTTTTTCTCCTTTTTTGGAAATAGTCAAAACTTTTTCTTTCTGATTACTCTTTGACTTTTTGGTGAAGGTTTATGAATGATGATTTTTCACATGTTAATTCGTAGTTAATTTTTGGATGTTGGCTGTTGATTGTTGATTGTCAATTTTTGCCAAGGCGTGGCTGTGCCGACCCTTTAGTGGGTCAGCTTCTTTTAATGCTGCCTTGTAAAGTTTTGAGGCCTTTATAGCCCGTTTGGTGAGGCCGGACCCCTAAGGCATTGGCTTGTCCCACAATTGGCGAGAGCCTTCCGCTTCACTCGTGAGCCGACTCTTATGTTGGTAGGATCGAGTTAGTTTTTTGGCTTTACCCCTGACTTAGAGGGGATGCCATGTAGAATTTTTGTGGGATAATGTACTAACCCCTTTTTTAAGGGATTAGTTCATTGAGTTCGCCCCTGCATGTAAGAAGCAACTTTCGCTTAGTAGATAATTCGTTCGTGTAGATGCGAAAAGGTGAATTTTATTAAGAGCCTTGAAGGCTTGTCACTCGGAGGTGTACATCTTGCTGAGGGCCTTAAAGGCCTGTCGTCCGGGGGTGTACATTTATTGAAAGCCTTAAAGGTTGTTCCGTCACGGGTGATAAACTTTTAGATGCTCGGCATTCTAGGGGTGAGGGAGTTGACGTCCCTCGAGGTCTTCCAAGTGGTAGGAGCCCGGTTTAGTCAAGCGGAAGACCCGAAACGAACCTTCCCAACTAGGCCCGAGTGTCCCAGCCCCCAGCTCAGCGGTGTTCTGGAATACCCTGTGAAGGACTAGGTCTCCTGGTCAGAATCGCCTAGTCTTAACCTTTGAATTATAGAATCATGCCACTTGTTGATGCCGAACAGCGGCTCGTAGTCTCGAGACATCTCTAACTTTTTCGAACAAATCCAAGTTGGCTGCAATCTGTTCGGAGTTCTGGTTTTCTTGGTAGTTCTCGACTCGAACCATGAGAAGATCGATTTCGACTGACACCATTGCCTCTGAACCATAAGAGAGTGAGAATGGGGTCTCTCCTGTTGAGGACTGATCTGTGGTCATATAAACCCAGAGGACGAACAGAAGTTCCTCGGCCTAGTTGCCTTTCGCTTTTTCCAACTTTGTCTTAAGATGGTGCTTGATAACTTTATTAACTGCCTCTACCTATCCACTGGACTGAGGATGTCGAGGAGAGGAGTATGCATTTGTGATGCTGAATCCCTGACACATGCTTCGAAATTTGTCATTGTCGAATTATTGACCATTGTCTGACACGATGGTGCGTGGAATCTCGAACCGACAAATGATGTTCTTCCAGATAAAGTCAACCACCTTATGTTCTGTGACCTTAGCCACCGGCTCGGCCTCGACCCACTTGGTGAAGTAGTCGACAGCGATGATGGCGAACTTGACTTGCCCTTTTCCTGTAGGTAGAGGGCCAATGATGTCGATTCCCCACTAAGCAAACAGCCAAGGGCCGCTCGTAGGAGTCATTTCTTCCGCGGGTTATCTCGGCATGGTAGCGAAGCGCTGGCATGTATCGCATTTCAGAACGTAGTTCTTGGAGTCCTCCCTGATAGTTGGCCAAAAATATCCTTGTCGAAGTATCTTCAGGGCTAAGGCTCGACTGCCGGAATGGTTTTCTCAGATTCCTTCATGAATCTCCCATATGACATATTCTGCCTCGTTGGGTCGGAGACACCTGAGATAGGGATGAAAATGTCCTTTCTTGTATAAGATGTCATCCAGGATGGTATATCGAGCTGCTTGGACCCTAAGTCGCCTGGCTTCCAGCCTATCTGAGGGGATCTCGCCTGACGTGCGGTAGTTAAAGATTGTGTCCATCCAACTTGGATTGGCATGAACTGGATTGGTTTTCTTCTCTTCCGACTTGTCGATACTTGGATGCCCTATGAATTCAACGGGATAACTTGCGGGATCTTCCCTTCCGCGACCGAGGCGAGCCGCGCTAGGGCGTCGACCCGTGATTTTTTTTCTCTTGGGATTTGATGGATAGTGCAATTCTAAAATCTTTTGATCAGTTTCCTTGCCTCGTTAAGATAAGCGATCATTCTTGTTTCCTTAGCCACATACTAGGTAGAGATGTGATTTACTACCAGTTGAGAATCTCACCGGACCTGGAGAGATTGGACACCCAGACTTGCTACCAATTTGAGTCCGGCTAGTAAAGCTTCATATTCTGCCTCATTGTTTGAGGCCTTGAACCTGAGTCTGATTACATATTGAATGGTCGTGGAATCTGGCGTGATCAAGACGATTCGGACCCTGGCCCCTTTGATATTGGATGACCCATCCACATAGAGAATCCATCCCGGGTTCGATACCGCTCCTTGGTTGCCCGGGGTATAGGTGGAATTGTTTCAACTTCAATGCCGATCTCTTCTATGCTCGGAGTGGTGAACTCGGCAATGAAGTTGGCCACAATTTGGCCCTTGATCGCTGTTTTCGGACAAAACTGGATGTCAAACTCACTAAGTTCGATGGCCCACTTAATCATCCGACCCGACACCTTGGACCTCTGAAGAACTTGTCTGAGAGGGGAGTCTGTCAACACAATCACGGAATGAGCCTAAAAGTATGGACGTAACATCTAAGTTGACACAACGAGGCTAAGCGCTAGCTTCTCCAAGGGTGAATATCCTGTCTCTACCGGTACCATAGCCTTGCTCACGTAATAAACGGGGTGTTGTTTACCTCCAACCTCTCCGATCAGGGCTGAGCTAAAGGCCGAGGCTGAGACCGCGAGGTAGAGGAATAAGGGCTCACCTTCTTTAGGTTTGGACAGTAAAGGGGGTGAGCTCAGATATTGTTTCAGTTTCTGGAAGGTTTGCTCGCACTTTGACGTCCACTCTGCCTTCTTATGACCCTTCAACTGTTGGAAGAAGGGGAGGCATTTATCCGTTGCTCTGGATATGAAACGTTCAAGCGCCGTGACTCACCTTGTAAGGCATTGTATTTCCTCGAAGGTTCGAGGAGAGCTCATGTCGAGGAGTGCTTTGATCTTGTCGGGGTTTGCCTCGATACCTCTCTGACTGACTTGAAAACCGAGGAATTTTTCTGAGCCAACTCCGAAAGCGCACTTCATGGGATTCAGTTTCATCTGAAATTCTCGAAGGATGGCGAACGTTCTCTGAGATCCGTCAGATGATTGGATGGTTTAATACTTGTTACCAGCATGTCGTCAACATACACTTCCATGGTGCGTCGGATCTACTTAGAGAACATCTGGTTCACTAGCTTCTGATATGTGGCCCCAGCATTTTTCAATCCAAATGGCATGATCCAGTAATAGTAGAGCCCTTTGTTTGTGACAGAGGTAGTTTTCTACCTGTTTGGGGGGTGCATCGTGATCTGATTATATCTGGAGTATACATCCAGGAAAGAAAGTAACTCATGTCCCGCCATGCTGTCTACCAGCTAATCGATCCGAGGTAATGGAAAACTATCTTCCGGACAAGCTTTATTTAGATTTGAGTAATCCACGCAGACCCGCCACTTCCCATTGGTTTTCTTTACAAGTACCACATTCGCGATCCAGTCGGGATAATTTACCTCTTCTATGAATTCGGCATCGAGCAGAACGGAGACTTTGTCTGCTATTGCTTCGTATAGTTCAGCGTCAAACGACCTTCTCTTCTACTTGATAGGTTTGTGATCTAGATCCATGTTCAGTCTGTAGATCATGACATCCGGGGAAATTCCTGACATTTCTTGATGGGACCAGGCGAAGACATCGCTATGTTGTCATAAGAATGTTAAAATTTTGAGTCATTGCTCAGGATTCAATGATGTCCCAAGCTGAACGGTCCTGCTCGGATCAGCCTCATCAAGCAGCACTTTCTCACGTCTTCCACGAATGAGCCTTCCACAGGCCCTCTAGAATCGAGAACGTTGATGGTAAGCGCTTGCTTGACTGAACCCTTCCTTACTGCCATCGCATAACATCTCCGAGCTTCTCACTAATCGCCTCGGAGGTACCCTATCCCGCCCTCGGCGGAGAATTTCATCATCAGGTGATAGGTAGAGGCGACTGCTCTCATTGCGTTAAGAGAAGGTTTACCCAGGATAACGTTGTGTACTGATGGTATATTAACAACTAGGAAGTCCACCATAAGTGTGACTTAACGTTGTCCTTCTCCCGCAGTCACATGGAGGGAGATGGCTCCCTCGGAGATCACTCTTTCCCCGGTAAAGCAGTGCAGGGGAGTCTTCACGGGTCTGAGATGAGACCTCGGAATCCCCATTCTTTTGAAGGCCTCGGAGTAGATTACGTCAGCTGAGCTTCCAGTGTCGACCAAGATGCAGTATACCTTTCGATTCACTATGGTCATGGTAACTACTAGAGCATCATCATGCGGGTGCTGGATTCTGCGTGTATCTTCTTCTGTGAACATCAGAGTGTATGGGTTGACCTAAAGCTCCTTACTGGGGCACTTGGTTAATTAGACGTAATGTTCTAGCTCAGACTTCCAGGAGTAAGCTTTCCGCGCCCTTTTTGAATCTCCTCCACCGGACGAGCCCTCGAAGAGGGTGCGGATTTCGGTGGGCTCTTCCGCGACGTTATTCGGCTGTTCTCGCTCTCTTTCTTATTTCTGAGCGGCTTTCCCTTCCTTGGTGTATCGGCACAGGTGTCCCTTCTGAACAAGGCCCTCGATCTCATCTCTGAGATCTACGTAGTCAGCCGTGTTATGTCTGTGGTCTCTGTGGAAGCGACAGTACTTACGCTTTTCTCAACGATCCGAATCGGCTCTCATGCAAACAGGCCAATGCAGCAGCTTCTCCCCTCGGATGTCCAATAGAATCTGCTTGGCAGATGTGTTAAGGGGGATGTAGGAGGGGAATTTTCCCTCCGGCCTTTTGCTTGGACGACGGTCGTGAGGAACGCAGTCATCGGTCCCTTTGTTGGACGGTTGAGGTTCCTCGTTCCTAGGCCTCTTCCCCTTACCATTCGACTCTGTCACTTGAAAACTTTTACGGGCATTAGAGAATTCCTCCGCGTTGGTGTACTTCTGAGCCCTGGCAATAAGTTCAACCGGCATTTTCGGCGGGTTCTTTCCAATAGAGAAAGTAAATTTCCCTTCTTTTAGGCCACTGAACATGGCAGCGAGCGCCATTTTATCGTCATAGTCTTCTTCCAAAAATGCTTCCTCGTTGAAGCAAGAAATGTAGTCTTTCAATGACTCCTTCGGCTCTTGCTTGATAGAGAGCAGGTGTGTGCTAAGCTTGTGACTTCTCTTACCACTTATAAATTGGGTAAGGAATAGTCGGCTCAACTCTGCCAAAGAACTGATGGAACTTGGTTTGAGCTGCCGATACCAACTCCGAGCGGAACCCATGAGCGTGATTGAGAAGCCTTGCCACATCATAGCATCCGTCGCTATCTGGATCTACACCTATGAGCGATAGGTTTTCACGTGTTTAGATGGGTCTCCAGATCCAAAATATTGGATGATGGGAGGTATCCTGAACCTCTGCGGCATCACCTCATTCATGATCTCCGAGATGAAGGGAGGTTCAGTCTCTTCCATCATCGCCTAAACGGCAGTGGGAACTGACGTCGGCTGTTGTTTCTTTCCCAGGGCTAAGAATTTGTCGTTGAGCTATGGCCTCCTGGGTCCTAGTTTTCTGCTATGGCCTCCTGATTGTTTCCAATTTCTAAAGTTCTCCTCCCTCTCCTCTGTTCTAACCAATGGCGAAGATCTGTCGACGCCAGGGCTAAGGTGACCGAAGCATTGGTTGGAGACCATGTGACTGTGTTCCGAGTCGAGGCTCGAAGTTGGGTCGGAGGAGGATTCTGACCCGAGAGCGGCATCTGAGGGTGTTAAGGCACCTTGGGCCTCACACCCCTCGGCGCGGAGTGGGCTTCCACGACCAGACCTACTGGTTCAGGTAAAGGATTTACCTGAACGGGGTGCGATCGCGGCTCCTGTTGTTGCTTTATCCTGTTCATCTCATCACGTAGGGCTTGTATCTCGTTCTACATGGTGCGATATTTTCTCTCCTGATTGCGAGAACGCTGGGAGGGCCCAGGGGCTAATTCGGCGTGAAGTAGCGAAGAGGAGCGAGTTTGCTCATTTGGCCCTAGTTCCATAGCTACTGCTTTCTTCTTTCCTCTAGTCATTATACTCGAGAACAGTAATCTGACTTTTTATACTAGATTCCCATAGCGCGTGCCAAAAATATTGATGATAAAATCTGGACACCCTCCACTCCGTGCGATGCTCCTTGAGTGGACCCTGGCCTTGCACAAAGGGTGAGCAAAGGAGACCCTAGCGAAGCTGGGGGACCCTCCGATGCCTAAGTCAGGTCAAGGGAATCGAGGTCTAAGTAGAATTACAAAAGAAGAGTGTGAGATATTGCGTACCTATAGCCATGGGATCCTCATGTATTTATACCTGACTGTAGGATGGTCTGGATCCGTTAATCACGGCATGATTCACTCGAATGGGGAGATTTTCAGATTATGGAGATATTGCACGTAATCCAAGGATCATGTACCATATCATGTACATCATGCGTATCTGCAAGCGAAGTAACCGACTACGTTCACTTATGGTAGTTTCTAAGTTCAACTTGAGGAGCACCCGCCTCGGACTATGGAGTCGGCTTGGACCTTCAGGCAGGCAAGGTTTCAATCATAGTGGTTATAGATCTTTGTCGGATATCGTCCACTCTCATAATCTGAGCCGAGCCGTTAATTATCCGTCCGATGGAATCAACATGCCATCAGGTCTCAGAATTACAAGGGGCTTGGATCTTCCCATAACAATATCGATAGCCTCTGATGTTCACACCCCAAGTATAGGGTTGCGATGTAGTAATAATCTCAGTAAGACCGAGGTTGAATCCACGAGGACTGAACCTTGTACATAATATAAAAGTAACTTAAACTAGAACTAATAGAAGATGTAATATAAATTAGGGAAATTTAAAAGAATAATGATGAACTATTAAACTAAAGCTGGTAAAATTCAAAGGTGGGAAACTAGGGTTTCCAAGGATCCACTTGTAACAATCAAGGAGATGTATGCTTGATTCAAGAACACAACTGGGTTTAGAGTCCCATCTTTATCCAATTGGAGGATATAACATTAAAAATCAAATTTGAACTTCCTTTGATTTAGCTTTCAAGAGATGAGAGGTATGAGAATTAGAATTAATTCCATCACAAAACCATGCCCATGAGACAAAGCAAATAATAAAATTTAACCAATCCACATCTAATCTAAGAGAGTTATGAACATTAGGAAGAATTTCATCATCCAACCAATGTCATAGGACGATGGTGAATAGCAGGGCTTCCTAACTTTATAATTCTAATAATGAAAAGAATATGCTCAAAGCTATCGCAGATCCATTGTAATTTCAGCCACAACAAACCATTAAAATCTAAAAACATTCCATATAATCAACTAGAATAAAAGTTGGTTCAGTTTAAACATGAATCAAAGCATAGAAAACTATCTATCAGGCTACAAGCTTCACCTCTTAACCCTAGCTAAGAGGTTTAGCCTGTCATAGACATGATCAAGCTAAAAATAAATCAAAGGATGAAAAACCATGAAAGAAAGAGAAGCTCTTGATGATTAGAGGGATGGGTTGTTGTAAGGAAGAGTTGACTTTGGGGATGGTTTGTGTAAGAGAGGGATGGGTGTGATGGGTAGAGTGATGGGTTGTGTACTTAACCAGTGATTGATTGATTGATGTGATAGATGGTAGAGATTCTCTCGGGGTTCGCAATGCACGGCGTTTTCCTCGAAATAGACGCAGGCCCACAACTCCTGGCCTGGGTATCGCATCGGTGTGCAAGACGTGGCTTTGGAACCACGGCGACGGCGTGGTCGCAATGGTACAAGTCTTAGGTCGAGTTGACTCAAATATATGGGATGCAACTTAGGGTCGTGCACAAATACAGATTACAGGTCGCGGGTTGCCGGAATTCGATAGAGAGGATCGAGGGAGTTTACGGAATGGTACGGTACGGTCTAGGATACGGGGCTTATAAAGTGTCTTTGAGCATATTAGTTTATTTTAAGGTTTAATCCATGTTTTAGGCTAGGGTTTCGTTTTAGGGTTTTATTTTATTTTTGTTTCTGATAGATTTTTACTGCATTCCTCATATAGGGTTTTTATGTTTTTTAATTTATTAACATCATTTGCTTTTTGTTTTGTAAATTTTCTTAACCTAGTTCTTCATCTTGGGTACTACTCTTCTAACTTTCTTATTAATCACTTTTTAGATTTCTCTTTTATTTTTTCATAAATAGAACTAGAAATTAGGGTTTTGTCATGTTCATGGCTGAGTGGACACAAGATAGCTCTAAACAACTTCTAAGAGACGGGATATTAGTTAAAGGGCTATCAGATCACTTGTTAGAAAATGCCCTATGTTTTGGAAATTAATCTGAACTATAACTGAGAATCGACCTATTTATGATGAGAACAAAGTATATGATGTTCTATCAATTAGAAAAATGTGTGATTATACTTACTAATAACCATTGAGTGCTCCAACATATAATACACATGATCTTAATTGGAGTAACCATCAGAATTTCAATTGGAGAGGTGGACCAACTATGAATGCTAACAACTATCCCCAAGGGCCCTCTAGTTATGTGTCCCCACCAACAAAGTCTATTGAGGATACATTGCAAGCATTTATGTAAGGACAATTACAAATTAATAAGAGCATCTTTTAGGCCATACAAGTGTTGACAACGTCAATTGACAAATTGAGTCACACCTCATCATTAGGAAATGACTATTCTAGCCCAACCTCAACCTAACCCAAAAGAACAATATGAGGTGAATGATCTCAATTCTCCCGACACACTTATTAAGCATATCGAATCTACCACCACCCTTAAGGTGATCAATGGAGAGATTCAAAAGAAGGTTTAAAAAATTCAATGAATTGATAAAATCTAAGGGTGATGATGAGATTAGTAATATTCAACATGATGAAGAGTTGGAGTGTGATTATGAGCCTGTGGTATAGTTTCCCTAAGGGGTGATCTGATCTAAGCCTCCAGTTAATGATCAAGATATGCTGAAAAATTTCAATCAAAGTGATGTTGATACAATCCACCAAATTGACATTCTTAATTTTATTATAGAGAATGAGTCCATTTTAACTGAATGTTCCGACTCTCTAGAAGTTTTCTTGGCACACTTTCATGATTTTAACAATGACATGATTAAGAAAATAGTGAATGCCTTGTTGGATTGTACGCCTGTACTTGACACTAAGTGAGAGAAACATTATTTAAAAGTACTTTCTTCCACCAATCATGATTGTTTATCATTAAGGGTGGAAGAGCTATATTTTGAATCGAAATTTAAAACTTTGAAAACTTTATGAATTACAATTAATTGTAGTTTCTCATACACCATGGTACACTAACACAGAAATTTTTTTTGCCACAAGTGAATTTTATACACTTTGGACACCTTAAAATAATGAATGAAGATTTTTTTTTACTAAGGTTTATAAATTTCTCTAAATGTCCATGCTCTAGTATATCCAAGCCTACTACAAAATGGGATTTTAGATGATCTTATTGAGAAGCTTCCTAAGAAATTTGTTGATATACTGACTATGAGAGGAAAATATCTATCAAGAATGAGAAGTTTTTCCCTTTGCTTTCTTAGAGTAGTTTTCTATGGCTTTCTTAGGATTAGTTTGATGAAGAAGAACAATGCCAGAACACCTTCATCTTGTCCTTAGGAATTCTTGAATTCTCATCAGCATCGCTCTAAATCTTTACGAGTTCATTTAGTTGAAGTTTGCACAGTGAGCCAGCATTGTCTAAGTTGAAGTTCAATTAATTTTTTTTATTGCCCAATAGGCCTTATGTTTCAACTTTACAGGAAAGCAGCAAGCCTTCCCATAGAGGAGTGTAAATGGAGACATTCCAATGGGGGTCTTATAAGCTATACGGTAAGCCCATAAAGTATCAGTCAATCTAATTGACCAATCTTTTCGATTAGGATTCACTATTTTGTTCATAATTTATTTGATTTCCCTACTGGAAATTTCATCTTGACTTCTTGTCTGTGGGTGATAGGGGGTGGTCACTTTGTATGAAATGCCATATCTTTTCATTAAGTTCTCAAATGGCCTGTTCCAAAGTATGACCCACCATCACTTATGATTGCTTGAGGTGTTCCGAACTGGGGCAATATGTTTTCTTTTAAAAATCGAATGACCATAAAATGGTCATTGTTTCAGCTCGGAATCGCCTCAACCCAGTAGATAACATAGTCAACTATTAGCAAAATGTAATTATTTTCAAATGATTAGGGGAATGGTCCCATGAAGTCAATACCCCAGCAATTGAATGCTTCAATAATTAGAATGGGGTTCAGTGGCATCATGTTTCGACAGGAAAATTGTAAGACCCGTACCCTAGTCCTTACTATTCCGTCGACTCCTGCGATCCTTCCCGACGACTTCTAGTAATCTGCGACTTATAATCGATGTTTGTGCGTGACCTTAAGTCGTATCCCATAGATTTGAGTCGGTTTAACCCTAGACTTTTACCATTGCGACTGCACCGTCTCCGCGGTTCCGACGTCGTGTCTTGCACAACGATCCGATACCTTGGCCAAGAGATGTGGGTAAGCATTTATTTAAAAGAAATGTCGCGCATTTGTGAACCTAAGAGAATCTCTATAACCTATCCAATCAGTCAATCAATCAATCAAAGTACACACCCATACTTTCTTTCTACCCAAGTCAAGCAACCACCCAAGTCAACTTTCAAGTCAAGTACACCTATCACCTCACATCCATCACCTCTCTTACAACCACCCATTCCCTCTCTCTCTCTTTCTCTTCACATTTTCCAAGCAATAAAGAGCAAAAGAGAGGTGCACGTCCAAGGAATTTCAAGAGAGAAAAGTGTGTTGTGTAGCCCACTTCCTACCCCAAAATCCTTCATCCTAGCCATTCATTTCTCATCATCTTCCATCAAATAGAAGCACAAGAAGATTGACGTTCCATCGGACTAAGAAGATCGAACGATGGGTACTTCTATAGGCCTAGATTTCATTGTTTTGATGATGGGCGAAGTGAGGCCTACCGATTGATGGTATGAATTTCACTTTAGACCCTAGATGTGGTCGGTGGCCCACTTTGATTCTCATGATCATTCCATGATGAGACCATACTCCATGGACCCCATTATGTTGTTTATTTTCCTTGCATAAATAAAGCCATCTAGACCTTACATTTCGGTGGAGAAAGGATCTCCACCGTTGATTTTGATCGGTGGGACCATATGTAATGGGACCCACTTGATGTATGTTGTATAGCATGGAAGGGAGGGCCCATGGTGTCGGGGCCCCTCCATCACTCAATCTCTCTCTCTCTCTCTCTCTCTCTCTCTCTTTTCACTTGTTAATTGGCCCATGATGTATGCAATTCATCCAGGTTGTCCACCTTTGTGGGACCCACTTAATGGACGTGTTAGATCTACGCTGTCCAAACCATATGGGCCTTACCTTGGGGTGATGGGAAGACACAAATATCAGGTTGATCCAATCAAGTGGGTCACATCCACGTCGGACCCACCAGTCATGGTCCCCACACGTGGGACCCACCTTGATGAAATGTATAACCACGCCGTCCGTCTAGCGTCCCTAGACGCTAGACGTGTACCTGAAGTTTGTACAGACAGTGATGTGTACTCACTAAAAAAAGCACTTTGATTTTAAGCTTTTTGGGTGGGCTGCTCATGCAGGCCCCACCTTGATGCATTGATCAAATCCACGTCGTCCATCTTATTTCTTAGCTCATTTTAGGCGTTGAGCTGAAAAATGAAGCTAATTCAATTTTCTGGCGGGCCATAACATAAAAAACAGTGTTTTCACCGTTAAAATTCATTCTGATCTTTTGACACACCGAAACATGCCAAATATTGGGCTTGTTTGGCTTGTCTTGAGCCATAGGAGCCAGTGGATGGGGTGAACTCCCTTGATGCGGGCCACACCTAGGAAAATCATCAGGAAACAAAAAAACATATTTAAGGCAGCAGGCGCTGCTGATGTTGCAGCAGCATCTTACTACCCCTAAGACGATAAGGGGGCAGGGATGTGGGTCCTAGTGGCATACCCCATAGGCCCCACGTGATGTCTGTGTTGCCATGTGTGATGTAAGTGTTTTTTCCCAACTGTCCAGCAACATCTGGACGGTGGAACACCAATGATGTATGTGTTATATCCACATCATCCACCCCATTGGACAGTGGGACCCACTATGATGTATGTGTTTTATTTACATCCAGTCATTTTGCTGGGTTACTGGATGGCTAGGGGACCCCACCTCTGATGGATGTGTGGCATCCAAACCGTCCATCCTATCAGCAAGCTCGTCTTACTGCTTGAGATTAAAAATACGACAGATCTAAAATCAAGTGGACCACCTAGCAAAAAGCAGTGGGGATTGAGCGTCTACCATTAAAACCCTTTTATTGTCACGGAAGTTTTAGATCATTAGGAAATTTGTTTTTCCTCTTAATTCAGGTCTGTGTGACCTTATGATCAGATTGGGTAGAAAATAAATGTTATGGTGGGCCTTGAGAATTTAATGGTGGAAATCATTACCACCACTATTATTTGGAGTGTGGTCCAGTTGATCTTTTGATATGATTCAAATATATATATATATATGTATATATATATATATATATATCCAGTTGATCTTTTGTTATGATTCATATATATATATATATATATATATATATTGATTTCTAAAAATAGATGAGTTGGGTTCGGCCTATTTGACTTAGCCCATTCAACTCGGCCCATTGATTTGACCCATTGGATAAGGCCCGATGTGATATATAAGGCCCATTAATGTGGCCCACCTTGATATATACATGAGGTCTATGTGATTAGGCCCATCTTGATGTATTTGTGGCCATCCATGGAGGCCTGCCTTGATATATATGAGGCCCATGTTATGAGGCCCATTAGATAATTTGAGGCCCATGGGTCGAGGCCCAATGGGATGTACATAAGGCCCATTGTAATGTGTGATTCCACCATGGTTTATGTAATGATGTTATTGCGGGCTATGCCTTTGGAGCAATGATGGTTTGACGCCCACATTGTAAGTACAATGTTGGTTAAATGTCCGCATTGTAACTCTCCCTAGGGCCAATTGACAGGCTCATACTGGTTGTGTGTAGGCCGTTTAGGCCCATCTTCGTTGTGAGGATAGTTCATCACTTTATAACATGCTTAGTATAATTCTATGATTCATGTCATACGCATCATATGTATGCTTGATATGAGGAGTGACTGATCATAAGATATGCCATTGAGTAGATTATTTACGGAACTCACTGATAGGAGTTACCCACATGAGCACGTGGTATGCGCAAGATTGCTGCATGAATGACGGTGTGACTCATGCATTTCACATATGTGTGACATGATCATTGTACGCCCTAGCGACATCAGGGTTGTGGCTCCACAGGCACATCGTGGATGGTCGTATCGAATACCAAAAATACTTGGTTATAGCACTGTGGGCACTTAGGATGTCATTGGGTGAAAGTCCTAAAACCTTTTTGGTACCAGGAGATGCTCCAACGTTTAGACCAAGTGGATACATGAGCACAGTAGTGCCAAATACCAGTAGGCCACGTCTCCCACTATGTCGTGGTCGGTTGGAAGGTGTTGTGGGCTTATTAGCCCGAGTGAGAGGGTTGTAAGCTAGGCTAAGTTTGACCAGCTCGCAAATGAGTCCGCTATCGACGAGCCAGGTAAGTATTGCCAGACTACTAGTCAGGTGGATAGTATGGTCTCTTCCACTTACTGAGCTGTGCGACTATGGAGGCAGCAGTCAGTGTGAAGTGTATTAGACCCCGGTGATATCCTAGAGAGAAACTGTACTGATATGTGTACTTGATGAGGACTGGCATGATTATTTTGCATCTCGCATATGACACTTGGCTGCATAGGCCTCCCATCGCATGGTCTTGTTATGGTCGATAATATTCATGCCTTGCATCATATAACTTTTGTACAACTAATAGCATTCATGGACTTACCGCATATTTCTGCATTACTCTGATATTGTATACTTAGCACTCGCCTTGTGCACACACTTACACCACCCTCTAAGCTTTTGTAAACTTATGCACGACCGTTACGTGCAGGTGTCGTTGGATTGCAATAGCGCTGAGGCAGGAGCGCGTGTCAGATTATTTTGGAGCTTTTTGATCACCTGGTATTTCCCTTTCCGCATTGTACTTAAAGTTTTTGATATAGTGGATATGTGGTGATGTTATTTTGTGACTTGGTTATGCTCCATTATAAAAAAAAAATTCTTACTAAAAATCCTCCTTGTAGGATCCCAGGATCGGAATCTGGCATATTGATGCCGGAAGCCGAGAATGGGGCACTACAAAGGCTGTCAACGCCGGATTCGGCGATTGAGAATTTTATGAGCTCATTTTTCGAGTTTGAGGCGTGATAGAAGTTGGTATCAGAGCATAACTTGGGAATACCTAAGGATCACATCACATATCTACTATGAACTTAAAGTGAATAGGTTCTGAGTCTGAATTGCTTAACGATTTTCTGACATAGACTCTTAACGTTTATACCTTTGAGAATTCTTAAGGCTGATAGGCCCTTGTTCCTTCCTGTAGGACATGCTGCCTAGAAGAGCGACCCGAGAAAATCCCGCTCCACCACCTATGACTCCCACTCTACCACCTAAAACTCCTGCTCCACCACCAGATATTCCTGCTTTCCAGCCACTCCTCTACCTTAGACTGGTGAGGATCCGACAATACCTGTGAGTACTGTCTAGCTGCAGTAGATGCTACAGGCGATGACCGCTAGTCTTCATGGGTAGAGCAGGCGTCCCACTATTACGTCAGCTGAGGCATAGTAGGATCGTGCGAGCGCCCTTCTCAAGGACTTCCGACAGCACGATCCTCCACGTTTATGGGGTGAGCCAGACCCTATTGCAGCAGAGATATGGTGCTCTGAGGTGGAGAAGATATTCAACACCATGAGATGTACGACCCAGCAGCGAGTCCCGTTAGCCATATTTCTCCTCCATGGTGAGGCTAGCATTGGTGGGCATCTTCGACCAAGCGGTGGCGTCCAATTTCGTATGGACTTAGGAGGACTTTGTAAACCGGTTCGACTGAAAGTTCTTTCCCAAGCATGTGCGGTAGTAGCGCGTATTAGAGTTTGAGACTCTGGTCCAGGGAGACATGACTGTGTCCCAGTATGAGGCACGTTTTATCGCACTCTCGAGATTCGTAACATATCTTGTTGATCATGAGGGATAGAAGGCCCGCCGTTTTGAGAATGGTTTGTATCCTGCCCTCAGGAGCCGTGTGATTGGACACATGCTTCCGGCGTTTGAGCAGATCGTGTAGAGGGCCCAGATTTACGAGTCAAATTAGGCTGGTTTATATAGAGCCTGTGACCAGAGGGGAGATCAGAAGAAGAAGGCACCCTCTAGTAGCTCCCCACAGCAGCAACAACATTGTCCACAGCAGCGACGCACCACCCGCCCAGCATTACGAGCAGCAGTGGCACCCCCAGCACCACCTCCGGGACCATTTTCATGTACTTACTTTGGGTGTGGTAGGACAGGACATCATAGGCATGAGTATCCCCATTCACAGTAGTAGCAGCTGAGGGCACCCTATCAGCCTCCATGACAGCCCCCACAACAACAACAGCGACCGCAGCACCAACATGTAGGACCTCTCCCGCAGCAGTAGAGGTAGCAGATCAGGCCACCACAGTGGCAACAATAGCAACAGAGACCTCAGAGGGGACCTGCACCTCCCCACCAATCTCAGGGAAGATTTTATGCTACCTAGCAGGATCCTCAGTCATCAGGAGGAGTCGTTGAGGGTACTCTCCCTATTTCTGCATGCATTGCACGTGTATTGTTTGATTCTGGTGCATCGCATTTCTTTGTGGCCGATGATTTTTGTCGAATGACCGGTTTACCAATGGACTCTGCTCGTGAGGGTTATCAGTATCGATGCCCTTGGGGAAGACTGCAGTATTAGACCGATTTTGCTCGTCTTGCCCTGTTTTGATTGGGGATATCTTTTTGCCTGTTGACCTGTTCGTATTGCTGATGTCCAAGTTTAATGTCATCTTGGGCATGGATTGGCTCACCGAGTACCACGCCATATTGGACTGCTCAGCAAGAACAGTCATGTTAGGTATACCCAGCGTGCCAGAGTACCAGTTTATTATCGAGCCCAGAGGAGAGCAGCTTTCCTGCATGTTGTCGTGTGCCGTTGAGGAGTCAGTTACTTTGAGTATCAATCAGCTGCTGGTCATTGATTTTGATCGGTGGGCCCATATGTAATGGGACCCACTTGATGTATGTTGTAAATCATGGAAGGGAGGGCCCATGGTGTCAGGGTCCCTCCATCACTTGATCTCTCTCTCTCTCTCTCTCTCTCTCTCTCTCTCTTTTCTCTTGTTGATTGGCCCATGATGTATACAATTCATCTAGGTTGTCCAACTTTGTGGGACCCACTTGATGGACTTGTTAGATCTACGCCGTCTAACCCATGTGGGCCATACCTTGGGGTGATGGGAAGACACAAATATCAGGTTGATCCAATCAAATGGGCCACATCCATGTGGGACCCACCAGCCTTGGTCCTCACACGTGGGACCCACCTTGATGAAATGTATAACCACGCAGTCCGTCCAGCGTCCAGGTTCCTGAAGTGTGTACAGATAGTGATGTGTACTCACTGTTAAAAAGCACTTTGATTTTAAGCTTTTTGGGTGGGCAGCTCATGCAGGCCCCACCTTGATGCATTGATCAAATCCACACCGTCCACCCTATTTCTTTGCTCATTTTAGGCGTTGAGCCAAAAAATGAAGCTAATTCAATTTTCTGGCGGGCCATAACATAGAAAACAGTGTTTTCACTGTTAAAATTCACTCTGATCTTTCTACACACCGAAACATGCCAAATATTGGACTTATTTGGTTTATCTTGAGCCATAGGAGCCAGTGGACGGGGTGGATTCTCTTGATGTAGGCCCCACCTAGGAAAATCATCAGGAAACAATATTTAAGGTAGCAGGCACTGTTGACATTACAGCAGCGTCATGCTGTGCCTAGGACAGTAAAGGGGCAGGGACGTGGGTCCTAATGGTATGCCTCGAAGGCCCCACGTGATGTACGTGTGGCCACGTGTGAGGTAAGTGTTTTATCCTAGCCGGCTAGCAACATGTGGATGGTGGGACACCAATGATGGGTGTTTTATCCACACCGTCCACCCCATTAGACGGTGGGACCCACTATGACCTATGTGTTTTATCTATGTCATCCAGCCATTTTACTGGGCTGCTAGATGGCTAGGGGACCCCACCTCTAATGGATGTGTTGCATCCAAACCGTCCATCCTATCGGCAAGCTCGTCTTACAGCATGAGATTAAAAATAAGACAGATCTAGAATTAAGTGGACCACCCAGCAAAAGGCAGTGAGGATTGAGCATCTGTCATTAAAACCCTTTTATTGTCACAGAAGTTTTGGATCATTTGGAAATTTGTTTTTCCTCTTAATTCAGGATTGTGTGACCTTATGATTAGATTGGGTAGAAAATAAATGTTATGGTGGGCCTTGAGAATTTAATGGTGAAATCATTACCACCACTATTATTTGGAGTGCGGTCCGGTTGATCTTTTGATATGATTCTTAGATATGTATATATCCAGTTGATCTTTTGATATGATTCAAATATATATATATATATATATATATTATCCAGTTAATCTTTTGATATGATTCAAATATATATATATATATATATATATATATGTATACATATTGATTTCTAAAAATATATGAGTTGGGTTCGGCCTATTTGACTTAGCCCATTCAACTTGCCCCATTCAACTCGGCCCATTCAACTTGGCCCATTGATTCGGCCCATTGGATAAGGCCCGATGTGATATATAAGGCCCATTATAACCTCAATTCTGGTCATTAGTGGTATGTGTTCGCACATACAAACAACCTTCGCAGGAAAATAATGAATGCTTAGAATCACCGTAAATTATATTATAATTGTCCTCACTTCTTTTAGAAGCACTGAATCGCGAGGACGAGATTCTCTTTAAGGAGGGTAGATTGTAACACCCTGTACTTTCTATACTCGGGCGTTACCTTGAATACCTAATTAATATATGCTTATCCAGGGGGACACGTAAAAATCTACTTTGTACACCATCGCCCGACCACCTATTTATCTGCCCATCTCAATTATCTGATCTTAGTTAATAACCACCTACCATACATCTTCATCTAGTTAGTTGTAAAGCTTTATATGCTACTTAAATGAAACTTTAATGCTATGGAATCGTTAACCCTGAATCAAACAAATCTAGTCTGCCAAATTCATATAAGATCCATCCTTCATTGGAACCACAACATCCAACTTAAAGGTCCGCCACATAAGCACCACTCTTAGGCTATTAGACCACTAATTTAATCATGGGATCTCATCTAGGTAAACCCTAGGACCATTCCAACCATGAATGATCAGATTAAATGTGTCCTGGCTATCGGATCGACGATAACCTACAAATAATGGCCCTAAACCCTTAAAAGATAAACACCTAGCCACTTGAACCTACCAACTTTTAATCTGTAGCCATTAGGAGACGTTCCAAGACCAATGGACGGTGTTTATCAGACTAGAGCATGTCTTGGACCCCACATTCGAACTGTGCATGTGCACAAATAATGTGCACACGCCATGCACAACACATAAATCGAGTCAAACGATTGTTGACCCGATGAAAACTAAAATTTCAGGAAAAATTCCAGTGTTTCTCCCAACAGATGGGCGTTCAAACAGAACCGTCCGTTTGATGATGCAAGTGACCATCCCCATCTAGTCCCATCATTAAAATCCAAGCCATCCATTCTATAGACAGGGTCCTATCGACCCTAACCATGGTTAGATCCACGGTTAGAAGTCAATCACACCAACTCGGTCAGCGACCGATCAAATGCCGCATTGAGAGCACGCTGATGGGGAGAAAAGATCCACGTCCGCTGCTTGGCTGGCAGATCCACCCGTTGGATGTCATCGTAAACAAGCCACGTATGAGAGGGAGTCCTCGTCAGCGCTACCTATTTCCAGAAATACCTCCTCCCATAGCTGAAGGCGGAAAGAATCTTTCCTTTAAAGGAAAGAACCAATCCCAATCATTAGGACGCTTCTAGAAGGTGCTCCAAATGCATCTGAAGCATCCAGTTTAGGGCAAGCAATGCCCTATCTCGTGGAATGAAGAGATCTCATGAGAAACTCTCCTTGTTGCGAGAAATACGGCCGCAGCTGAAAAACTTGAAACCCATCGAGTATTTGTTACTGTCCATCCAAATGGTGGGTACCACAAGGTTCGATGATCCAATCCACGCCCTCCATGTGCACTGGATCATAAGCTTACCCATCATATTCGAATCTGTCATGAGAGAGCTCGTCATCTTCCCCGTTCAATAGAAAAACCCATCCTCTGGTATGGGCCAGATTTTACTGATCACGGACGTCTGAGAGGTGGGCCAATGTCCCTGAAGTCAATTTATGCAGTCCGATCGTAGCCATACTGTTAGAATACCGTAAGATCATCTCCGATCATATTGGCTTATACGATTGAACCTGTAACTAATCCCACCGATTAGTTAGAATAGAAGCCTCTAGAAACGGTTTAATAAAGTCTATTTAAGGCTGTTGTTTAGGGCATTCTTTCCAAAGAGGGAAAGCTAGAAAGAGAATGAGAAAAAGGAGAATGAGAGGGCGCCGTTCTCCTAGCTACACTGAGCCAGTCGACTCAGTTCGAGATGCTGCGAGCCCGGGCCGAGTCCAGCACTGCTTCCGGCCATCCTAGCAGAGCAAGAGAGAAAGAAGAAAAGAGAGAGAAAAAAAGGGTGGGTTGGGTGATGTTGCACCAAGCTGCCGAATCGACTGGATTTAACTCGCTGGACAGCGAGTCAGGGCAAGTTCGGGGCATGTCTTACTGAGTTTGGACTAAGCGCAGGACTCTAATAGGCCAGAGAAGAAAAGGGCGAGGCAATCTTGAGTGGAGTCCGATTGGTGGCCATTTCCAGAAGTTCTCCAATAAGAGGAGAAGACAGAGAGAAGCAATAAGGGAGAGGAATCGATGTCCCTTTGCTACCGTGGCGAGTTGAATGGACTCGATCGTCGAGTCTAGACCGAGTTTAGTCTAAGCTAAGCGAGTTGGGGCTAGGTCCAGACCCTTTCAAGGGAAAGAAGGATGAAGAAAGAAGGAAGGCAGAGAAGGAGAGAAAGAAAAAAATAAGAAGAAAGAAGTAGGAGCAGATAGGAGAAAGAAAGGAGAGGGAAGAAAGCCGGGGGACTCATCTAAGCCGACTCGCCGAGTCTGATAGTGATCATGTCTTTGATCTTCTATCAAAATATGTTTGGTAAGAGCCCCCATATCCAGCCATTTATCCATGTTCACTCCATGGAATTAACTCAATTAGCACCAAACCTAGCTAGTTAGTGTAAATAATGGAACAACCGAGTTGCTGACTCGCTCAACTCACTGAGTTTGGGTTGGGTTGTCTAGACATTGTTGGACATTCCAGCAAGAATGGAGGAAAAGATTAAGAAAAGAAAGAAAGAAAAGGAGAGGAGAAGGAGAGAGGGCGTATACAGCTACCACGACTCATTGGTTAACATGTAGGGCCGGTTTAAGTTGACTCAGTTGGTGCTTAGACCCAAATTTGAGTTGGGTTAACTCAGTGGGATAGGTAAGAATCATCTGCATGTCCTTAGTTCCTAAATTTATGATAGTTGAAAGTATTTAACTCTAAATTTTATTTGAACATGTAGGAATTCTAAATGCCTCTTGATTAGGACCAAGCCAAACTTCTTATGATTCCAATTGACTAGAACTCAATGCCAAGAAGCACTCACCATCTAGCAACATGAATCAAACCATAAGGTGAGGGATATCCCACTTGGCTTCCCCATTTCATGAAATTCTAAGATAGTTTGATCGTAATGTATAATAACATTGTGTTTGTGTGAATGGTAATTATGTCTCTTCTAATTTTAATTGATGATCGTGCCCTTAATCCATCTTACGAGAATGGTGTTATACTCAGTATGCTACACTTAGAATTGTTTATATCCATGTACACTCCCACTAGTTACATTAAGAAGTAAGAGATCTTGTTTTCATTTGAAGAATGAAAGAAGGATTGTGGACTTGTTTTTAATTTAGAATGCTTAAAATGTCTCATGTTTAAATACGAGATATCCTATTTAAGACCACAAATCTTGTTAATCCTATAGAATGTGCATGAGTATCATGGTGCATAACATCCACGCATGACATATGAGTTTTTCCAAGTGCTCCGTGTAAGCCACACTCTGCTCGATTTACTGAAAGTTCTATCACTTCAGTTAAACTCACAGAGTATGTGAAATTGTGCCACTTTGGCCGCTCTTTCTTTACATGAGGCTTTCCCAGGATTAGACACTCCTTGGGTGTACGCCTTGTATTTTTCCAGGAGATATCCTTGGGCGCTCTCACTTACATGACTTTTTCCAGGTAGATGATCTACCGCGGGCGGTCTGCATAATCTTTTCCGGGCAACTAGTTCTCCTTGGGCGTACCTATGAGTATTTTTTTGGGTGATTAGTTCACCTTAGGTGACCCCTTTGTTTTGATAGTTGGATGTGCATCCCTAGATCTGTGACTTGAGCATACATTCATACATCCATACATTTGTTCCTAATTTCATGATAAATCTCCTTGTAATTTGAATATGTTGATTTAAACTATTTTGGAATGACATGACATGTATGAATCCTTGTGGGAAATTCCCACTGAGTTTTCACTCACCCAATCGTGCGGTTGCACAAAATAGATGTAGGATTGATGACAGGTGAAGACCCTTATGACAGGATTCCAAAGACAACTGAGTAGGTGTTCGGCAAGGAGGACCTTCATGCTGATGTGGTTGAGCCATTGGAGCTCGATTTATATCTTAGGATTTACTCGTTTTCATATGTTGAATTGTGTGCTCTGCTTGAATTGTAACAATAATTTCCCTACTTTGGGATTTCATTTTGTTCCCATTCATATGTATTAAATTTCCTTGTTACTCTTGATATCCTTAGTTTATGCAATGTTGCCTTACTCCATGTTATAGAATTTGTCACTATTTAGATGTATGTTAGTCCACTTCATAAAGTAATACTCGGGTTCTCCATGAGGAGAGACTATCCTCGGGTTTCGAGATCCAGGGTGTTACACCCATTGACGTGACCTACCTTGATATATACATGAGGCCCATGTGATTTGTCCCATCTTGATTATTCGTGGCTGTCCATGGAGGCCCACCTTGATATATATATATATATATATATATATATATATATATATATGAGGCCCATGTTATGAGGCCCATTAGATATATTTGAGGCCCATGGGTCGAGGCCTAATGGGATGTACATAAGGCTCATTGTAATGTGTGATTCCACCATGGTTTATGCATTGATGTTTATTGCGGGCTATGCCTTGGGAGCAATGATGGTTTGACGCTCACATTGTAAGTACATTGTTGGTTAAATGTTCGCATTATAACTCTCCCTAGGGCCCATTGATAGGCCCATACTGGTTGTGTGTAGGCCGTTTAGGCCCATCTTCATTGTGAGGATAGTCCATCACTTTATAACATAGTATAATTCCATGATTCATGTCATATGCATCATATGTATGCTTGATATGAGGAATGACTAATCATAGCATATGTCATTAAGTATATTATTTACGGAGCTCACTGATAGGAGTTACCCACATGAGCGCGTGGTACATGCGAGATTGCTGCATGAATGACGGTGTGACTCATGCATTTTGCATATTTGTGACGGGATCATTATACGCCCATCAGGGCTCTGGCTCCACCGGCACATCGTGGATGGCCATATCGGATACCAAAAATACTTGGTTCTAGCACTGTAGGCACTTAGGATGTCCTTGGGTGAAAGTCCCAGAACTTTTTTGGTACTAGGAGATGCTCCAACGTCTAGACCGAGTGGATACACTAGCACAGGAGTGTCGAATACTAGTAGGTTGCGTCTCTCACTGTGTAGTGGTCAGTTGGAAGGGAGTGTGGCCTTATCCACCCGAGTGAGGGGGTTGTAAGCTAGGCTGAGTTTGACTAGCTTACAATTGAGTCCGCTATCAATGAGCTAGGTAGGTATTGGCAGACTACTGGTCAGGTGGATAGCGTGGTCTCTTCCACTTACTGGGTTGTGCAGCTAGGGAGGCGACAGTCAGTGTGAAGTGTATTAGACCCCGGTGATATCCCAGAGATAAACTGTATAGATATGTGTACTTGATGAGGACTGGCATGCTTTCTTTGCATCTCGCATATGACACTTGGCTACATAGGCCTCGCGTCACATGGTTTGGTATGGCCGATAGCATTCATATCTTGCATCATATAGCTTTAGTACAAGTGATAGCATTCATGGACTTACCACATATTTCCGCATTACTCTGATATTGTATACTTGACACCCGCTTTACATCCACATTTACACCACCCTCTAAGCTTTTGTAAGCTTATACACAACTGTTACGTGCAAGTATCGTTAGATCGCAACAGCACTGAGGCAGGAACGCGCATCGGATTATTTTGAAGCTTTTTGATCACCTTGTATTTCCCTTTCCACATTGTACTTAAAGTTTTTGATATAGTGGATATGTGGTGATGTTATTTTGCAACTTGGTTATGCTTGTGGTTATGCTCCATTACAAAAAAAAAATCATATTAACAAACCTCCTTGTAAGATCCTAAGATCGGAATCTGACATATGGATGCCGGAAGCCGAGAATGGGGCACTAAGGAGGCTGTCGGCGCTGGATTCGATGATCGAGAATTTTATAAGCCCGTTTTCCGAGTTTGAGGCGTGACAAGAATCCTCCCAAATTTTAACAAAGCTCACATTAATAACTTATTTCCTAATGAACAACTTTTCAATGTCTCCCAATTACCTTGTTATGCAAATATTGCTAATTATCTTGCCATAGGTACAATTCCTATCTATTGGACTGCAAAAGATAAAAAGTTCTTCACCAAGGTACACAAGTTCTTTTGGGATGATCCATATTTGTTTAAATATCGCTCAGAACAAATCAATAGGAGATGTGATCCTAAAAATGAACACCAAAGTGTTGTCTCCTTATGTCATTCTCATGCATGTGGTGGCCACTTCTCGGCTAAGAAGACCATAGCAAAAATTTTGTGTTCCAGGATACTAACAAATTTTTCAAGGCATGAGAGCGTTGTAAAAAATTGGAAGGATTGTCCCACAGAAATATGATGCCACCGAACCCAATTCTTATCATTAAAGCATTTGATTGTTGGGGCATCAATTTCATGGGGCCTTTCCCCAATTCTTTAGAAATACCTATATTTTACTCATTGTTGATAATGTCTTCAAATGGGTCAAGGCAATTCTGTGCTGAAATAATGACTATCACGTGGTCATTAAGTTCTTAAAAGAAAATATTCTATCTTAGTTCAGAACACCTTGAGTCATTATAAGCAATGGAGGATCTTACTTTCGTAATAGACCATTTGAAGCATTAATGAATAAATATGGTATTTCTCACAAAGTAATCACCCCGTATCATCATCAGATAAGCGGTCAAGCTAAATTTTTAAATAAGTAAATAAAATAAATTATTGAGAAAAGGATTAACCCTGATCATAAGGATTAGCCACTTCAATTGACCGATGCATTATAGGCTTACCGTACAACATATAAAACCCTATTAGGATGTCCCCCTTTAGACTTATCTCTATGGAAAGGCTTGCCACTTAGAGGTTGAGTTGGAGCATAAAGCATATAAGGCGATAAAGAATTTCAACTTCAATCTTGACAATATTAGCTTGCTACATAAATTACAATCAAATGAACTTGAAGAAATCTAGAATGATGCTTATGAGAATTCTAATATATATAAAGAATGAAGGTGTTCAATTACAGGAACATTCTTCGAAAATCTTTTGTGCCTAAAGAGAGTCCTTTTGTATAACTTCAAACTTCAACTTTTTCTCTGTAAGTTGAGATCTCATTAGACCATCCTCTTCACAGTCAAAACAGTCCATCTTCATGGGGCTGTCGAGATAAAAATCTGATGAATGGTAACATATTCAAAGTAACAGTCATCGATTTAAGCCATTCATTGAGAAATTTGATTCAGATGATATGTCCATCCCTTTGATTGATCATGTCTATCAATACTAATCTTCTAGTCTGATGGAGGTCCATTTATCCATTTATTATTTTCTTAGGACTAGGATTAGAATAGTCGAGTTTGTTTTAGTTTTGTTTCTGTTTAGTACCAATCCCTTTAGATGATAACGACTTCATACCATCTCATTTATCTTCCTCAGGTACTATTTCTCTCACTCATTTCTCTTTTATTTTTATTGTCTCTTGTTGATTTTATTGCATATCTTTTATATTGGGGACAGTGTAGATTTTAGGTTGGGGGCGCAAGATTAGATAGATCTAATTAGTATTTTTTTTTTCAGTTTTAAGCAAATTTCTCAAAAAAAAATTAAAATTTTTAGTTTTAAAACTCTTTTTGAAAATCCATATTCTGTGAATATGAATATATTTGAGTCATTATGATAAGATATGTAATAAATTTCTAAAAATTTAGAATTTACTTAATTAGTAAATTTTTGAATAAGTTCTTCTTAATGAATTGATTAATAGAAAATTGAGTCGAGTTCACAATTCACATCTAACTTATATTCTATAAATTTAACTTGAACCCCTATTTTTAACTTAATGATTACTTAAAAGTGTTAGGAATAAAGTAGATCCTTATCTACCTTGGTATAAAAAGAAGAAGAAAAAGGACCAACTTTAAAATAGTTGAAATTGAAAATGGTTACCTATTATATGTGCTTATGTGAGAAATCAATGAAAAAGAAGGAAAAGAGTCGTCGATGAAGTAAAATAATTAAAAAAAAAAAACTGAGAAAATAAGCAAAAATGAGGTAGGTTCGGTATTAGCGACTTGTGTTGATCTATCCACTTTAAGGTAATGATTATGGTTAATATTATGGAAAGAAGGCTAACTTTTATGGATTATAGTTGGATTCCACTAAGCACACTAGGAACTTGATGTTTGGATATATTTTATTGATTAATTATTTACTAGTGATGTTAGGTTCTAGATTGTCAATATTTCACTATTATATCTTCGAATTTTACTCATACGTATAGGAGTGCACAGAAGGTTGTTTTCTAAGAGATGTTTGAAATTAGGATTTTTGAAAAATTAGTTTCTGCATGTTTCGCTCGGGACTAGAAAAATGCTAGTTTGGGGTGTGTTGAGTGTGAAATATTATATATTTTTCCCTGTTATATATTACTTTTATTAACATAAATGTGCTTAATCAATCTAATTATGCATGTTTTCTCTTGTGAGGTGATTTTGAGAGCTAAGGAGAAAAGGATGCTTAAAGAGATGATTTAATGCTCAAAGAATAACCAAGTGGAGGATTGGATCTATGGAGGGAAAGATTGAAGAATTTAAGATCCAAAGATTCAAGAAAATCAAGTGAGGAAGGAGGAAATTTGAGGATTCAAAGTACAAAAAATCGAAAGTGCAGGAATCAACACTTCGATGTCATCGATGACACCTTCAATGTCATCGATGTAAGTGTTGATGCAATCGATGACACCTTCAATGCCATCGAAACCATCCTCGATCCCATAAAAAAATAGGAATTTCTTGATTTGGTTGTTGGACATATTCATGCACCCTTGGATGAGTGTTGGATGACATCGAAGGATCTTCGATGCAATCGAGAAAACAATAGAATTTGAAGATTCATTGCTGGACAATTTTTTGTTTCCAGTAGATCTCTTCGATGGGAGTTTGATGCCATCGAAGTGACGTCGAAGCTGTGATCAAGTACGTAAATTCAAGTTGGTTTGAAGTCAGTGCAAATTAAAGCTATATAAAGGGATGTTTTATGCTTTATTAGATATGAATTAGGATAGGAGTAGAGGAAATAGTTCTGGAGCTTCAAGGAATCCTCTCGCTTCTTCAAACCTTTCGTTCTAGTTAGTTTTTATTATTTTCTGTTTAAGTTTTAGTTCAATCATGTTTATGATTAGTTAATCTCTTAGCTAGAGCTAAGTACTGAGCTTGTAGTTCTTCTTAATATTTAATTTACTTTGATTCAAGTTATTTGATTTATATGTTGAACAATTCATTGAGATTTGGTTTAAATGAAGAAGTATTTTCATTTTACTTTGATCCATTGCTGACTCCGGGCACTTTGGATGCTTAGGAAGATTATAAATAGCTTATTACATGTTTTGCAAGGGTTTGATATTTAAAATCCATTGATCTATTGTTAAGTCCAGGCATGATAAACGCTTTGAATTCCCTATGATCAAATCGTTGATTCTTTATGAGGGAACAATTCAATAAAAATTCAAATTTGTTTTGATACATGAATGATGATTGAAATGTTCTATTATTCGATTGGATATGATATGACTTTGATTCTAATTATCTAATCCAATTGAATCAAGTAAATTAATATTAAGATAACTATAAGTGAATCCTTAGTGCTCTAGTATTTTAATTATAATAGTTTCTTCTACAATTACTTGTTAAAACCAGAATTTAGTAGTTAGTTTAGATTCTAGTTCTAGTTGTAACGTATTTCAAAAATCACACAAATAGCAAGTCCCTGTGGGTACGACCTCGGTCTCACCGAGTTATTACTACTTCGCAACCCTACACCTAGGATTCGTGAACACCCGCCCTCTGATCATTACAATATTAGAAAGTTAGACTATATAACCAACTATTATTGCATTTGAGGAATCCCAGAGTCCTTTTAGGAGCTTAATGAGATTACTCCATATCGACAATTGTTCACTTTTATCCCAAGTGCAGGGTTGTGATGTAGTAATAATCTCGGGGAGACCAAGGTTGTAACCACAGGGACTGAATGTGTGTGATTTTCTGAATTACTTTAGAACTAGAATCAGTAACTAAAAAAAAAATCTAGAATTTAAGAAGAATATTGTCGAAATTAAAAATAGAAATAGAAAAACTAAAGCGCCAATGATCGACCTATAGTCATCTTAATGCATCCTTACATGATCCAATTAATACTTCGACTGGAATCGAAGTCCTAATCTATTTAGTTGGATGATTCGGCAATTTCACAAAATAGTTCTAATATAAATATGGACATTCATAGTAATAATTCATATAACAATCTCATTGAATTGATTATGGAGCTATCAAGGCATCTACCATGCCTGGAGTCAATGGTAGATCAATGATTTCTACAGATCAAACAATCACAAATAGAGAAGAAAGCATTCAGGAAGTTCCTAAGCATCAACTGTGCCCGGAGTTGATGATAGATCAAAGTAAATCCAAGAATACCACTTTATTGAATTAAAAACTATGAAATATCCATCATGAAGATAAAAAAACTTGAATTAAAGTAAGAAAAATATTAAAATAAACTACAAGCTTCACATCTTAGCTCTAGCCAATCCTAGACATGATTGAAGTAAAAACTCATAAGAAAAATATGAATTACCAACTATAAGAAGAAGATTTGAGAAGAAGAAGCCTCCATTACTCCTTGCGCTACTCTTATAAACCTAATTCATGCTTAGGAGAACCTAAAAAACCACTATAAATAGGCTTTATTCGATTGACTTTGCAAACTGCCTCAAATTTACACACTTTGCACCCCTTCATGAGTCTTTGATGCCATTAAAGGATCAAAGTCATGTTAAAATTGAATTTCGAAACTGTGCACCTTTCACACTTTGTAAGCCTTCGATGTCATCACCCGAGCTTCGATGTCATTGTAAATCGTCCAGAACTATCCAGCGAGTTGAGCTCAAAATTTCTGAAATTATTGATGTCATCTAAATGGCTTCGATGAGATCGAACTGAGCTTCAATGAGATCAAAGGTTTCTTCGATGAAATAGAGAATTACACTCATATGTCCAACAACTAAACTTGATTTTCCTTAGAATCTTCGATGTGATCGAGCGTCCTTCGATGTCATCGAACACTTACTTCGATGTCATCGAAGCATGTTTGATGCCATTGAACATTCAAGTTTTAGCAGCTCTGCACTTTGTAATCTCGATTTTTTTCCTTTTTTCATTTGGTTTTCTTATATCTTGGAATCTTGAATTCTTCAATCTTAACTATGAAAGATCCAATCCTTGCTTTGGTAATTCTTGAGCACAAAATTCCATTCTTTTAGCATCCATTTCACCTTAAGCTGTCAAAATCACCTCACAATACAAAACATGCATAATTAGATCAATTAAATGCTATCATGTTCATAAAACCAAGGTATAAACAAGGGAAAATATGCAATATTTCACACTCAACAATGACAACCTTAATACTGTGTAGAGGAGGTTCTTTAATGGATCACAATAGTGAAAGAGGAAAAAAAGCTATAGTCACATCCATGATCAGTGGGTTCACTACCGATGATCACGACAGTTGTCATGTACACATCACAGAATGTCTAACAGAAGAAGACACTGTTGTAGATGACGGAATAGCCTTTCATGAACTCGAGCCAGTCCTACCAAGATGCACGACACTAAAGTCAATGTTCAAGATACTTTAATCGAGGTAAATCTTTTCACATAGGAAAGTCATGACCTACATTCATTAATGTAGAGTTGGATTTAAAATCACAAATGAAGATGATCTATCTTCTTTGGGATTATGCAGACTGCTTCGCTTAGGACAATAAAGAGATGCATGGTTTGGATCGGGATCCGGTTGAGCATTACCTTTCAATCATGGAGGGTTTCAAGCCATTCAAGTAGTCGACCAAAAGGATGACTCTTGAAGCCACCCTTAAAATCAAGGAAGAGATCCAGAGTCTTTTAAAGGTTGGGTTTAGCAAGCTAATTAGATTTCAAATGTTGTTCTAGTGATAAAGAAGAACAAAAAATTGAGGAATTATATCCATTTTAGAAACCCAAATGTCACGCCCTAGACTCGATAACCGGACTCACAAGGAACCTGATAGCCGGTTCTGGCCGCAACAGCCTCCGTAGTACCCCCAATCTTAGTTTTTAAGGCAGGTTCCGATCTTGGGATCCTACAAGGAGGACTTTTCATAATCATATATCCATTCTAATACGAACATACCCAAGATCACAATAAGTAAATATCAGAAAAAATAAAGGAGGACATTACAAAATCCACTATAAATTTGAGCTTTATACATGATACAATATTGAGGGAAATACATATAATAATAGAAGAAAGAAGGAAGAGGATTTACAACACTGGGTCCTCGGCTCGCACACCTATCCAAGATCCGCTGCTAAGATACCAACCTAGGATCTCCTGCATGCATCAATCATGCATAAGCTTATAAAAAGCTTAGAGGGTGGTGAAAGTGTGTGACAATGGTGTGCAGAAGAATAATATGGGATACAGAAAGGAAACTGATCAAAGCCAACACCACCAGCCTTACCAAGGCTTCCATGAATGCAAGAACCTATACCAAGGCAGTATAATAAATGCAGGAAGCCATACTAAGGCTATATAATGTAATGAGTACTGGACACCATACCAAGGCGATGCAATGTAAGCTTATACAGCCGATGCAAATGTAATGCGAATTGATGCCAGTCCTCATATGTAATCCACATATCAGTATAGTTCCTTCATAAGGAATCTACTGGGGTCTAGTACACTGTAGGATGACTGCCGCTCTCTAGATCTGCATAGTCAAATGAGTGTAGGAGACCTCACTACCTGCCTTTGGACAACTAATCACCAGCAAGGCCTGACGGTAGCAGACCCATTCATGAGCTGGTCAGACTCAGCCTAGCTATTGCCCTTTTTCCCTCAGATAGGTAAGGCCACACCCCATTCCAACCAACTACACGCTAGTGGGAGTCGCGGCCTAAAGATGTAAGGCCCTCGTTCGCTCATGTTTTCACCTGGTCATGACGCTGGAACAGATCCTTGGTACCATGAAAGTTTTAGGATTTTCACCCAAGGGCATCCAATGCAGCCCATATGCTCAAGTAACATTTCCAGTGTACAATCATGGTCATCCACGATGTATCTATGGAGGCTATAGCCCTGATGAAGCAAGGGCGATAGTGTTCATCTACTATGCAATGCCAGATGCATGAATCACACAATCAACCATGCATCAATTCCAAGTATCCAACGTGCTGAAGAGGGGATACTACGTCCCTCAAGGAAGGTATCATGTAATGTGCAATGCCTAATAGCACAATCATAACCACGCACATACACACACACTGTCATTCGAGCATACAATGATGCACATGGGCCATGAAGATGGATCTAGGCGCACTATGCGGCGATATACAAAGTAGTACACTCTTCTTATCCAAGAAGGAACCAAGACTAGGTACTTAGACAATATTCATAAAGAAATTCAACCTCTAGTGGGGGCCCATTTACCTGGGGTAGCCCATGAGACTGAGCATTCAAGCTATGGGTCGAAGAAATGCAGAAATGAGCCTAGCAAGAGTCTTAGATGAGCATCCAATCGCACTTAGATACAATCAGGCCTAAAGGGGTCCATAATGGGGACATTTAACCACCATTTCCCAAAAGGCATAAGAACCATGAACTATGTGGATAGACGGCTCAAGGCCTACATTCAAGATAAAAATAGGTGGTCATATATTTGTTTACTCCTTATAATGGGCCATAAGAACAAAAAAAAAAAAGGGATAATACTATCTCCAACAACATGGGCCCCAAGAGGGGAATTAAGGCCCAAGGCTCAATTTCCAATGGCCATAGAATCCATGCATTAAGTTGGACTTGGTAGGTAACCCGTGTACACAATATACAGCCCAAAATAAGTTTAAGTTTAGATGAAATAGGCCCCACTACATCAGCCCAATACTAGCAATTTAAGTGGGAAAACAAGGGCCTAATACCACCTTATCTCAGCCCACAAGTCCATCAAAATGGTGGAAGTCAGCCCAATATATGGTTGGGCCAAGCTGGACGTCCCTGCCCACACTGGACCCACTAGATGTCCCAAAATCTGATATAAGATGGGATCCTCCTATGATCACTAGAGGTGACCCCAAAAGAATTCACTAACTAAGCCCAATATGGTGGGTCCAGTGTGGGCAGGGACCCACCATATAAGAAAAATATAAGCGTGCAACACGTACGCAAGTTCTCAATATGGTGGGTTTCACAGCCAAATAAGTTTCAACCATAACGATGTGCATTTAAGGCCCCTTGATAAACTTTTGGCCTGCTTGACTTCCTGGACCTACTAAGGTCAAAAAATTAGTCAACTATGTGGAAATAATCTCATGAAGGCCAACTATACTCACAGGGGGGACTCTACTAGATGGAGGGTGTGCATATATCATAAAAGATCGAGTGGGCCTGCTACTAGACTGGGAGTCTAGTAGCAACCCAAGGTAGAGAGTGCCTTCATGATCGGGTGATCCAAGGCTTGGACGACCTCATTCGTTAAGGTAGGCTCCACATACATTCATATTGAGCCTCAAATAAATGGCCTAGGGTCTATGTGGGCCTTTAACCATCCATAGAGAAATCCATGGGTCTACCTTAGGATCACCCAGGAGGACATCCAAACTCAACTGGTTCTCAAGAGGTAGCTCGCCACTACTCGAGCATGAAATAAGGCCTAAGGCCTAAGGCAATCCATGGCCTAGTGGGCTTATACTCAAAGCCCAACACATAGGCAATATGGTGGGCCCTCAAGCAAGGTTTGACCCAACCATAAAGGTTACAAACCCATATATTGTGGTGGGCCTAATGGGCAGCCCGTTAGTCTAACCATATGGGCAATTTCTATGCTTAATCCAAGTGAATTGGGCCTCACAACTTGGCCCAAATGCAAGGTTAATTTAGCGGGCAACTAAAGGCCCAACTATTTGTGTATTTAGCCCATAAACCCATTACAATATGTAGAAAAATATAAGCCCAAGGGTCCAATGGACCCATCTAGAAAATTCCATCCCAATAAAGCCTAAAGAATCTAATAACTAGCTATATACCTAGACCCATAAAAACCCAATTGGGGCGGGCCTCCAAGTGTGCACAATCAAGCCCAAATGCACCTCATAAAATGACAATCTTATGTGCATAATCCACCCTTAATCTGGTGGGCCACGATGCCCCAAAACATGCTATTAGGGGCAGCCAGTTTGGGCTCATTGCTAAATTTCCAGCCCGCCTATATTTTGGGCCTGCTAGAGCCCAACAATAAATTATAAGGATTAAGTATGAGTTCCCTGGTAGCCCACATATATCTCTGTGGGTCCCACCAGATGGGAGGACTGAATTACATACATAAAACAGGTGGACCATGCTGCTGGACCTTCAGTCCAGCAACAGTCCAATGGGCCTGGGCATCCTTATGGTGGACGGTCCCATGGGCTTGGGCAAAGGCCAAAAATACATCAAGCGGGTCTCAAAATGGGTGCCACTGAGGGAGATGGTCATATCTAACATGGACCACAATTAGATGGACGGTGGGAGAAATAAATACATCAATGGTGGGCCCACAAGGAGGGGTGGATGACCAACCATAGCTGGATGTCCCAACCTGATGGTCAGTCCAGCCCGCACCACGATCGGTACAGGAGTCCGTTGACCCCAAAAATTTGCAGGTGGGTTCTACCATGGGTGGGCCACACCTTTATAAAATTTTAAGTTTTTTGGATAATCAAAAATATTTTAATTAAATTAAGGAATGCAAGATGTCCAGAGAATCTGCTAAGTGCAGAATTCTGGACAGACCCTGATTGAGCACCCAAAAGGGGTGGGCCCAGGGTCTCCAAAAATTAGGGAAAATTGATTTCAACATCCCTACATATATATAGTACAAGATTGGATCCACCAAAGTGGCCCACCTATTTAAAAATTATTTTATATTATCAAGTTTCTAAACTACAATGTTGCTGGAATTACAGCAGAAAATCCAGCAAGGTACCCATATCGGCCCACTCTTTTGGGGACCCAAATGAGGTCAGTTGAGGATGAAATTTGGCATGCTCAAAGGTGAGACATACAACTTCAAAAATCATATATTACTTGGTACAAAACTCCCCACCAAAAGCCCCAAATTCTGGCCACAAGTTGGCCCAAAAATCTGTCCAGACAGTTCTGGACAACAACATGTAATTGAAAGGAATTAAATATAGACATCATTTACAATGAGATTTAACTCCAGAAAATCATATTGTGGACCACCCCAGTGGGCCCCACAAATGTCCAGACCTTCCTCATCATTACGAACCCCTTGCATGTGCCCCATTTAGGTGGATTTTGGGGCTACATGTCTAAGGATGGACTACCATGGGCGTCCAACCTCCATGGATGGTCTGGATTTTTTTGTTAGTCCATAAGGTGGGCCACACACACATGATCAGAATGCTAACATCAAAGAAAAATAAAGGATCAGCCACAAGAGGAGGGGCTCCACCACATTGAGGCGCTCTCCTTCATCAATCACACTACACATTTCATTGATTCATATGTTACAACATAGATCAACCTCATGCATGTCCTAGAATCAAGATCAATGGTTGGGATGTCATCCCAACCATGATTCTAAGGCCTAGATGACCTATCATGCAATGAAATATAAAGTCCTCCATGATGGGGCCCATAAGGGGAAAACCCCATGCACGGGATATGCATGAATGAAATAGGCCATTTGGCCACGTCTGAGGGGTGGTGTAAGATCTCCACCATAGATTGGTGGGTCCTACACTTTCCATATGAAAGAAATAATAGATCTAGAACATGGAATTGAAAATCGTACATCTTACAAGTACACCCACCTTAGATCTCTTCCAAACTTGTATCTCCTAGCTTCTAGTGCTCTAAGGATGATGTATTAATGGGTGAGATGGGGTATGGATGGTTGGATTGAGAGGAATTTGAGGTGAAAGGGACTGGAATGGGATGACTAGGTGGGGACGTTCCACCCTCTCTTGCTAAGGAGGTAATGGGAATGAGAAAGGGATGAAATGAGAGAGAAATAAGAGAGAGAGAGGGAGGTTTTAAGCCTAGCAATCATTTCTTTCTTGCCTTGGGTAGAGAAAGGTCATGATTGAAGTAGGGAGTTAGAAGCAATGTTGTAAGGTTAGTAGGCTTTCTAGGTCTTTGGGTGGTATTTCAGAGGTAGGTGGTATAGGAATAGGGTTTTAGGTAGTGTGTGTTTAGTGTGTGTTGGAAATTGGTACCAAGAGATGGGACCAACCTAAAAACCCGTGCACACCATCCCTAGGTGGGCCACATGACCATGATCAAGGGCTAAAAATGAAATGCACACAACTTATGATCTACATGTCAGATAGATACACAAGACGTGTCATCGGAACCGTAATGACAATGTGAACAAGATGGCATAGGTTTCGACTCTATCCAAGTTGGGTCTACATGACCGTACTTAAGGATGATGCAAATACTATCCGAGGGTAGTGGGTTGCCGGCATTCGACCGATAGGACCATGGGACTAAGAGAAACGAAATGCATACTTACACACACATACACACACATGAACTTGGTTCGGGTCTTACACCAAACCTCACAACACCAAAAGATGAATACCCAATGTGAGTGGTGGATAAGTTAATCAACAGGGCTGCATGTCGAGCCCCAAACTCATAAACCAGGCTCACAAAAATTCTGATCGCCGAAATCAACGCCGACAGCCTCCATAGTGCCCCGTTCTCAACTCCCGGCACCCATATGCCAGATTCCAATCTTGGAATTTTACAAGGAGGATTTTTAGTCTGATTTTTTTTTTGTGGAGGAGCATAACTACAAGTATAACCAAGTCACAAAACAACATCACCACATATCCACTATAATAAAACATTGAGTACAATGTGGAAAGAGAAAATACAAAGATAATCAAGAAGCTCTAAAATAATTTACCTGCGCTCCTACCTCAGCGCTGCTGTGATTCAAAGTCACCTACATATAACGGTCGTGAATAAGCTTACGAAAAGCTTAAAGGGTGTATGCTTGTGTGCAGAATGCATGTACTAAGCATACAATATCAGAGTAAGTGAAAATACTGGCAAGATTGTGAATGCTATCAGCTATACCAAGGCTATGCAATGCAAGGACTATGTAGCCAAATGCCATATGCAAGATACAAAGCATGCATGCTAGTCCTCATCAAGTCCACATGTATCAGTACAGTTCCTGTCATGCCCCAAACTTAGAAACCGGGCTCACAAAATTTTCGATCGCCGAATCCGGTGCCAACAGCCTCCGTAGTACTCCATTCTCGGTTCCCAGTGTGCATACGCTAGATTCCGATTCTAAGATCCTACAAGGAGAATTTTCCAACGTACATTTATCTTATAAGAAGCATAACCACAAGTATACCCAAATTATAAGAACAACATCATCACCACATATCCACTAATATAATCATTCAAGTACAATGCTGAAAGGGAAATACAATATAAAGATATCAAAGAAAACTCTAGAGCTCAACCGCATGCTCCTGCCTCATCTCGGCTACATCCCAACGTCACCTACACACATCTATTGTGCATAAGCTTATAAAAAGCTTAGAGGGTGGTGTACGTGTGTGAGTAGTATATGCGTACTCAGAATGAAATATTAGAGTAAACAAAAATATTGGTAAGTTCACAAACCATACAATATTAGAGTAAGTAGAAATACTGACAAGTCCATAATCACACAATATCGGAGTATACAATGTAGATCGACTATGTAAATGCAGAATCATAGAGAGCTAAATATCAGATGTCGATGATGCAATGTAATATGTAAATCCTAAGGAGCCACGAATAACATTAACCTTATCTATGCCATATATCAAACTTGTGCATATCGTGCGATCATGTGGGGACAACTCCATCTCACAAGGAGTCCCATAAACATCTCAGCCCAATGACATTTGCTTTAATCAATCATCCATCACAATATGAATACGAATGATGGGCGTCCATAGAAGGATGGCAACTCTAGTCCAAATATTAAGATAGGCTCATTGATTTAAAACGCGTCATGATAGTTAAGGAAAGAATCCAACTAATAACCACCACAACATCAGATGATGCTATGTGGGACATCGCCCAATGTGGGACAAAGTTTTGCCTACACTGTGTGCACAGTAGCCTGCCAATCACTGGTAACTCGCTTAGGTCCTCATGCCCCTCCCACGCAGTGTCCGCCCACGTGCGCCCACCCACATGTGATCACAATGATGGAACATAGAGTATCCCTCACCGAGGGTACATCTAAGTCTAAGTGCAATAAGTGTGCTTCCTTACCCTCTCTATCGCGCAATAAACTAGACTTCCTTTGGGGCTCAATAATTGTACATTTAACCATCATTGTCCATCAATGTGGACATTTAACCAACATTACTCCCAAGGAGTGGCCCACATATAGCCAAATGTATTGTGGGCCCATGACCTCACATAAGGGCCTAATATACATCACGACGGGTCTCATCACATGGGCCAAATACACATCACAATGGGCCGCATTACATGGGGCACAAATACATCTAGTGGGTCACATCTCATGGGTCTAATATACATCATAATGAGCCACTCACACGGGCTTAATATACATCAAGTCGGGCCTCGCCATATGGGCTGAAAATATATCACAATGGGCCAAGTCCCATGGGCCTCGAATACATCACAATGGGCCGCACCACCTAGGCCTTGAATGCATCACAATGGGCCATAACACATGGGGTTAATGCACATCATAATGGGCCTCACTAAATGGCCTACAAAAATATCACAACGGGCCGTATTGCATGGGCCTTTCACATCACAATGGGCCACGTCTCATGGGCCTAATACATATCACAATGGGCCGCACGACATGGGCCTCATATATGTCAAATGGGCTGCAATATATGGGCCAAAATATACATCTCATTAGGCCTTACCAAATGGGCCAGAAATACATCACAATGGGCCTCATCATATGGGCTGGAAATACATCACAATGGGCCAGAAACATATCACAATGGGCCTCATCATATAGGACAAAAATACATCACAATGGGCGACATCCCTCAGCCTAATACACACCACAATGGGCCTTATCACATCGGCCGCAATTACATCAAGGTGGGCCTTGACGGATGGGCCATAAATACATCAAGATGGGCATCATGGATGGGCAGCAACAATGGGCCTTAAGCGAGAGCTTGGATTACACTAAAAATTATTTTAATAATTACAGGTGTAACATGGGTATCACTGTACAATATCATTCTATGGGGTAAATGATGCACTAATGATGATCAGTACTGTCCAAACATTGTCCATGTAAATCAGCACTGTCCAAACATTGTCCATGTTAATCAGCACTGTCTAAACATTATCTGGCACCGTCCAAAACAATTTGGACGGTGTGGATGAAATAAATACATCCCGGTGGTGTCCACAGTGTAGATGGAACCCACAAAACTTGGTGTCATGATGCAGCAACCGTGACTGCTGGTTGTCCAACAGATGGACGGCCTAGATACAACACATTAATCATGGTGGGGTCCCACAAAACCTGTTGACGTCAATACATGTGGGACTCACAGAACTTGTTGACGTCATGACAGCAGTAATATAGTCGTCGTCAGCGCACACCAGCCAATTCATTCTAAACAAGGTGGGTCCCACGTAGGGTCCACCATATATATAATATATTATATTATTATAATACTTTATTGTTATGATTATTATTATTATACTAGATCCAGTCCAGCATCCAGACGCTGGACATTTGGATGGATGGTATAAATATAACATATAAATCGTGGTGGGGTCCACACACGTGGCCCACCATACTAAATCGACGGTGTGGATTCACACCATCAGGATGGACGAATGGAGTGGATATCATGGTGACCACCTACTACTGCTGCACATGCAGCAGCTACTGGCAGCGGCTGCTATCCCACCATCAAAATAGATGGATGGTGGGGATTCAAAACGAATGGACGGTTTGAATATAAAACATATACATCTAGGTGTGGCCCATCGTCCAACTATCTGGATGGTGGGGATGCTGCACATACATCACAGTGGGGGGCCACAGCACCATCCAAAACAGTGTCCAACACCGTCCAAAATCTGTGGATGGTGTGGATGGAAGTTATACATCACAGTGGGGCCCGCCATCCCAGCTGGATGGATGGATAAAATACATGCAGTAGGTGGGATCCATTGTCCCAGCTGGACGGCTGGATGAAACACATAAATCAGGTGAGCCACACAGCATCACAAGAGGGAGAGAGAAAGAGAAAAGGAGAGAGAGAGAGAGAGAGAGAGAGAGAGAGAGACGTCAGATGGTGGAGGGACCCTTCCACTATGGGCCCCTCTTTGATATAAATCATACATTAAGATGGGTCCCACCACAGGTGGGACCTCAAATCATCAAATCCAAGCAAAAATTATAAATCTAATCCTAGAAGACACCCACCTTAGATCTCTTCTTAGATCAATGGTAAGCTCAGCTCCTCGGCTTCGACTTTGATGGAGGTTGATGAAGTTTGGATGGTTAGATTGGATGGTAGGGAGTGGGCCACACCTAGCTTTCTCTATTCTTCCATGCAAAAGCTTGGACGTTGGTTGCTTGGGAGTGAAGAAAGAAAGAGGGAGGGAGAGAGGAGATGGGATGGAGAGATGGATGGGAGAGAGGGATGGGTGAAGTGATGGAAAGTTTGACTTTTGGAGTTGCTTTTATACTTGGGGATGGGATAGAGTAAAGGGTTGAGTGATGGGTGTACTTTGACAAGTGAGGTGATTGATGTGATGTTTTCTCTTGGGATTACAAAGTGCGGTGATTTCCTTAAATTGAACGCGGGCCCACATCTACTGGTCCGAGTATCGCCTTAGCTCACAAGACACGGCGTTGGAACCGCAGCAATGGCGTAATCACAATGATACAAGGCTTAGGCCGAGCCAACTCAAATCAATAGGATGCAATGTAGGGCTACACGTAAATGCCAATTACAGGTCGCGGGTTATCGAAATTTGACTGAGAGGACCACGAAAGCCTACGGAATGGTACGGTATAGGATACGGGCCTCATAGTTCCTCTTTGTAATATCACCGAGCTCAAGTGCACTACACAGTGACTACCCCTTCCCCAGGCGCATAGTCCAATGTGAGTGTAAGAGACCTCATTATCCGTATGACCAACAGTCTGCCAATACCTATCCAGCATGTTAATAGTAGACCCATTTCCAAGCTGGTCAAACTTAGCCTAGTTTTGCCCCCTATGCCTCAGGCGGATAAGGCTACACTCCCTTCTAACTGACCACGACACAGTGGGAGATGCAGCCTACTGGTATTCGGCACTCGGGCGCTCATGGATCCACGTGGTCTAGACGTTGGAGCAACCTCTTTGCACTATAAGGGTTTAGGGGTTTCACCCACGGACATCCAAAGTACACATATGCTAGAACCAAAGATTTTTGGTATTCAATTTGACCATCCATGATGAGTCTATGGAGGCCACAACCCTGATATCACTAGAGCGCCAAGTGATCATGTCACATAAATGCGAGATGCATGAGTCATGCCATCCAGTCATGCATCAAACATGTACATACTGCGTGGTCATGTGGGGCAACTCCGTCTTACAAGGAGTCCCATAAATATCTTAACCCACTGGCATATGCTATGATCAATCACTCCTCATAACAAGCATGTGAATGATGCGTATGAGCATGTTGTATTAAGCATGTTCTTAATGTATTCTACTAGACTAAGTATACTAGCATGATTATCAGATATAACAGGCAATGATTGGCCTTAACCGGTATGTCACTTACAAGAATATGGGCTGGACGATATAGAAGTCTATGTGGAATGGTCCATGTTAGACTATCATAACCTATTCAAGGTACTAGTATATCATATATCCTAAGGTGGGGTCCACTTGAAAGGATGGTGGATCTAACCCACGAATTGAGATAACTTCAATAGTGGATATACCAAATTGGATACCACATATTCGTTCATCAACGACAATGGGTGATGATGTACTAAACAAGGGATGGCCTAGGCGCCATACTTACATCAAGAATGGGCCTCATGGGTGAGTCGAACAGGTGTATAACAAGGTGGGCTCCAAGGTTCAGATTACTACAGGTCATGGTGGGAAGCATCATCAATGGGGGCCCAATGGGTGAGTCTAACATAAGTGGGGGCCCAACGGTTTGGGTTAGCCCACTAGGGTAAGGGTGGAAGTGGGCTTAACAATGGGCCTTAGGGAGGTTTTGTAATGGTGGGCCTTTAACCACTCTTGGTCCTAAGGTACGGTCCATTTGGGATCGGAATCGGAATTATAATGGGGCTCTCGGCCCTCCAAGTATCTAGGGAATGGATGGACACTGCATGCCCATCACTCATACATGGTGGGTCTGCATAAGGTAGTGGGGCCCACGACCTAAAAATGGATAAACGGTGTGTATATAACACATACGTCATGGTGGGCATCACACATTTCCAATGGGCCTCATAAACAATCCCAAAGGGCCTCATCACATGGGCATAATATACGTCACAATGAGCTTCTCACACAGGCCTAATATTCATCACAATGGGCCTCTCACATGGGCCTAATATATATCATAATGGGCCACATCACATGGGCCTCATATACATCAGGTAGGCCCTACATCACATGGGCCTCATATACATCAAGTGGGATGCATCACATGGCCCTCATATACATCAAGTGGGGCCTGTACATACGACATGTGGGCCCTGCACATGCAGCAGGTGGGCCTCACCAGACGGACAACATAGATATATAACGCATACATCACGGTGGGTCCACAGTTCTACGTGGACAGTGGGGATACAACACTTACATTATGGCGGGGTCCACGTCCAGCAATGGACTGGACGTTGTGAATGAAACACTTACATCACGGTGTGCACCACTGTCCAGCTACTAGATGGTGGATACAACATGTTCATTAAAGCAGGCCCCACCGTCCAACCTATTTAGACGGTGTGGAGCCATACATACATCGAGTTAGGGCCCCATCGTTCCATCTAGATGGTGGGGATTAAAATACATTCATTAGGGTGTTTCCCTACAACTGCTGGATGGTGTCCAGCAGTGTCCGCAGATGGATGGCCAGGATAAAATTCATCTGGTGGGTCCCACTTGAAATTTAGGTCTATCTCATTCTCTTTGTAATGCCATAAAATGATCTCTGCAAATGTTTAGACGGTATGGATAACACCTACCTCATGATCAGACCCACAGATCTTGTTGACGTCAATACAACAGCTACATATTGTTGGGATGTTGGCCCAACGTCCAGCAGATGGATGGTTAAGATATAACACATGCCTTATGATCAGACCTATAGAACTTTGCTGTCGTTAATACAATAGTGGTATTACTGGTGGTCCTTACCGTCCAAATGGACGGTGGGATAAAATACATATATCACGGTGGTCCCCACATATGAACAGCATGGTTACATCATGCATCGAGGTGGGGTCCACGTCTGTGTGGCCCACCTATTGATTCAAGCTGATATTTGTGTTTGCCCTTCGATCTGGGCCAGTCCAAACGGACAGCAAGTGGACATGGCAGCGAGGTGGGCCCCACTTAGACAGCGGTGTTGCCCACTAAATGGATAGCGTGAATAAAATACTTGCATCATGGTGGGCCATAAACAGGCAAGAGAGAGAGAGAGGGAGAGAGACGTGCGATGGAGGGCCCTGCCACTATGAGCCCTCCCGTCCATACATTACAAAACATGCATCAAGTGGGTCCCAATTCATGTGGGCCCAACAATAAAAATATATCAATGATGGTGATCCCTTTTTCACCAAAAATGCAAGGTCTAAATGACCTTCTCACAATAGGAAAACAAACATCATGATGGGGTCTATGGAGAATGACCCCATCATGGGATGAACATATGAATCATGGTAGGCCATCGGCCACACTTAAGGTCCAAAGTGAGATTCATACCATCAATTGATAGGCCCCACTTGGCCCATCATAAAAAATACATTGTAATCTTATAAAACACCCACCGATTGTCTTCTTCTTTAGCTCCTTGGAATCCTTTGCTCCTAAGATCTCTCTTTGATAGAGGATGATGAAGATTGAATGGTTAGATGGTAAGATTTGGAGGTAGGTAAGTATAATGCCCCAGTTTTTGGGATCTAAGTATACAACTCATTTCCTGAAAATCCGGGTGTTAACTGATAATAAAAAAGATAATCATACCAAATCAAATTGTGATTAACAAAAACTAAGCGTAGTATAACTACAACCCAACCAAAAGTAATATCCTGGGCCACTTAGTTGGGGCCCATATACAAAACCTCAAAAGTAAATGTCCAAAACAAACTATCACAACTGTATCTACTGGTTCAAGCCATAATATGCAACCACTTCATGGTGCGGTTCCTCATCATAAAACTCTTCCTCGACTATCGCTGCCTTCGGGTCCCTTGCTTATCCATCTGCCCTTATACCTACATCCTCTGTGCAGTTGAACATTGATGAATGAGTGGCTAGCTCAGTGTGATCTCCCCTCAAGATTACACATCGCTGCCCTAGACAAGAACCTAGACAAGAAATAACATAAAAGCATCCAGGCAACCAAAACATGGTAGAATGTAGTCTTATTACATGCATGAATGCGTGAATGCATCATTGCCCTAGGGATGCTCATACATGTAAACACTGGGCTCGTCACCCATGCAAAGAAGCTGGTCATCAGTGAAGCACATTACGTGTGGCATAATGACAGCCTATCATACATCACATATATTAGCGATAGACGGTGGTCTGTGCCATGTATGCCTGATTAGCCAACCCATTATTAGTCCGATACAATCAGCCAATTTAAACAAGCTCAAGGTCATTAAGAGGGCTTCGTCACCAACGTAGGCCGATGGCTCGAGAATAGTATACCATGACCACCATCCTCGGCCCATGAGTCTACCGCCTTAGAGTGTGTATAGAACCCATCAACACATGGCCAATCAATTTTCCATGTAAGGGAACTACCATCATATGCCGAGTAGGAATGAAATGTTGAAAACATTAAATATAGTGGTTAAAGTGAGATGGTATGTATGACTCAATTGTGAGTAAACGACGGTAATAAAAAGTGTTAAAAAGGGTCATTTCATAGTCTGGTAGGTGGAATCACTCCATAGATGGTAAATCCCGTGAGTCAACTACCACTGACCATAACCTCCATGTTGAGGGTTAATCTTCCCATAATCTGTTCCATTACACCCTAAGTACGGACTCTCTTTAAACAGAGGTTCCCTTAGACAGATTTCAAATAATATGTGACTTGCAACCATTTCAATCATAGGGAGATTCAGGCATAATTCAATATTCAAGTATACATATAATGCAAGGGTCATGTATTCATAACCTATCAGTTTCTAAACATGTATCTCAAGGAAGCCAATCAAGTGATTCATATACTTGGGTAATTAGTCAATTAATTCGTAAAACATGTGTCCAAGCAAACAAATCGAGTGCTTTAATAAATCCAAAGCATGTTAATCAAGTATTCTGAATAATTCTAGGACATTTAATTAAATCACAAATCGAGAATCTTACTAAATGCTAAGTAAACTAATCAGGTGAATTAATCATTTCTAAGACATATGATGAAGTAAACAATTTATACAATCAGTCTTATGACATATGTACAAGTAAACTAATGATTTAGTCACTTCTAAGATGTATAAATCGTAACTAACCAATGGTTAAATAGATTATAAAGCATGTATCTAAGAAAGCATATTAAATGATCATCCTCTTCTAAATATCATTAGTAGTTATTATAAAAGACTATCCCCAGTCCAGTTTAGAGATGAAAAGCTCAAGGGGAAGAAAATCATCACCTAAAGATTTGTAGTCCCGACCTTTATCCATATTCTCATGTGAATCTTATTGCGTAAAGTCATGCAGGTAATTTCCTAAAATTATTTCCACTATAATAACTTGCATTAGAAGGCGTCCAAACCCTTGAAATAAATGGGGTTTGTAAGGGTCTAATGATCAACGGATCTTGGGCCTGATTCATGGTGACCAGGCCCACCAACCATGGCCCGATCAATGAGGCCTGGGCTAGGCCTAAAATGGACAAAAACTATGGCCTGAACTGGGCTTGGTTTGGCCCAACAGTGCTGCCCATCTATGGTCCCGAAACTGGGCTAGACTGGGCCCAGTTCGGCCCAGCCGTGGCTTCCCACTGATAGCCCAAAGGCGGCCCATAGAGATAATGGTGAGGCCCACTTAATGTGACCCATTGTGATTTTATGGTTGGGCCCACTTAGTGTGGCCGACTGTGATTCATGGTGAGGCCCACTTAGTGTGGAGCACTGAATGTAACCTAGCGTGGCATGCTGAATTTGGACTGGGCTTGATTTTTGGCTTAGACTAGAGCTGATTTCAGCCCAGATCCAGGGCTGATTTCAGCCCAGTACATGGCCTGCATTTGCTGCTGGCCTTGGCCCAGATTGTGGCCCAAAGTTTGGGCTGATTTTGGCTGAGTTCTGGGCTGGCTTTCAGCTCAGTTTTGGACTGGCCTTCAGCCTAGATAATAGCCCAACTGGAGGGCCATTTTCAATGTATTGCAGGGGCCAGAAAAAGGTACGATTTTAGCTTCTCTCAAAGCCTGTTTTTCAGCTTGATACAAGGCACAGCTAAGGCCTGATTTCAACCCCTTTTATGCCTCACTAAAAGCCTGGTTCTTGCTCAGTTTCCGGCTCACACCTTAGGCCAAAATGTGGTTATTTTTGGCTTGGTTTTCATCCTGCTTCGACTCATCTAGAGGTTTGGTTAAAGGGTGTTTTCAGCTCATCTTGGGGCCTGTTCTCAGCTTAATACAAGGCCCAGCTGAGATACCATTTCAGCTTGGATTGAAGGCCTATTTAAAGGCCTGTTACAGATCTATTTATGGCCCACTAAAGGCTTAGTTTCAACTCCATTCATGGCCCATTTGAAAGGCCATTTCGCTTTAGATTGAGGGCTAGTTTCCAGCTTGGACTCAGTCCAACCTCGGCCTAGCTGGAGGCTGGTTGAATGACATTTTTAACCCCCTTCCCATATGGCCCGATGAAGGCTTGATTTCAGCTTTGAACAAGACCTGATGAAGTTTAGTTTTAGCTCAATTTGGAGCCTTAAGAGGATAGAGGGGAAGGAGTTACCTGCCTCGGTCGAGCTTGACCCAAACTTGGGATGGAATGCATGCTCCCACACACACACACACACACACTCTCTCTCTCTCTCTCTCTCTCTCTCTCTCTCTCTCTCTCTTCTATTTCTCTTTCCTTTCCCTTACTCTTTTCCTTTCCTTCTCTGGTGTGAATGCTGAGGGCAACAATGCCTTCTTATAGGCATAGGAGGGAAGCTACCAACGGTTTAGAAAGAGTCTCCCTAGCAATGGCTGTGATCAGAGAATGGTCATGCATGTGACCAATCTGATCCCAAGGATGGGTTGCTAATGGCCTACTCTATCAGAAAAGCAAATTTTTGGGTCTGGTGGGACCCATCTCGTGATCAGGCTCAGATGGGTTAACAAGGAAGATGACCTAACTGTTAATGATAGATCAATGTCCAGGGTATTTCGATGTGATCTGGTCCATTTGAGCTGACTAGATGGAGCCTTTGATCAGTGTGGGGTGCACCTTTTGGACCACAAACGTGAGTCTCAGTTCATCTCACAAGAAGATCCCGTTCTCACTATCTTCTCATGAGATGAGATATCGTTCCTTCTCATCTCGTACCACCTCATAGGGAGGGGCTGGGATTGTTCCAAGTGGCCTCAGGGATAGCTAGAGGTGTGCCAACATCCCATTTCCTGAAAAGAAAGGACTCCCTTTTTACCTTTTCATTTTGCCCGACCATTTTTGGCAATAAGAGAGCACTCTCTTGCCTGGACGAGTGGATGTCAGTAATCCTCTGGATAAACCGTTGTTGGCTTGCATGTCAAGTCACCTGATGGTCCTTCATCTGAGGATCCTAGCCCTACGTGAACTAATGAACAGTTTCGACCCAACTTCTCCATTTCTATGCAACCGTCCGAACCCCTATACGGTTTCAGTTGGACGGACCCCATGAGCAAGATGGATGGTTTAGATCATCCAGAAAGTGGCCAGGGTGACCCACTTTGGAGCTTAAAGTCCACCAGATTTTAAATTTCAAAATGGCAAGAGAATTTCGTTGCTTTTTGCAAAGGGGCTTGGTCAAAGCTGGTTTGACCAACTTCATGCATCCAGTGCACGTCGTGCATCGGTATATTGGGTGTACTCGTTCCCAGTGTGGGTTCCACTGTGACGTTTGTGATAAATTCACTCCATCCATTCGTCTAGCTAACCCTACATAGGGGTCCTAACTTAGTTTGGGGTGGAGGTGAGGCCCAAGTGGGCCGTATCACATGTCCCAAGCCTTCTGGCCTAGGATGCACTATTCCGATGGTCGAATCGATTCAGGAATTTATTTTAACGGTTTACTAGGAATCCAAGGGGCAGTGAATGCTTGGTTGGCTATTTATTAGCCTTCTACAATTGATCATTAGTATATTGTTCCAATACCCCTCGACTAGGAGGTTCACTTATTGCTTAAATTTAAGGAGTTTATCCCAACTCACCCTGATGGTTGTTGTAGGCTTTGACTCAGCTCCCAGGGCCCCTGATGGATGGCCTCAATGATGACTAGAAGTCTCATCCTACATACGTTCAGTTCAAGGTGTTTGGTTAGATAAATTATAGATTTTATTAACGTTGGTTTAAGTGGTAACACACGCCTACCAAAAGTGCAGGGTGTTACAGTCTACACCTCTAAAAAAAATCACCCTTGAAATTACTTGTGGTGCGTCGCCAAACAGGTGAAGGTACTTATCTATGATCTCTGCTTCTCGTTCCCAAGTTGCTTCCTCCTCGCCATGGTGCGACCAGAGGACCTTGACTAGTGGAATCATCTTCATCCACAAAACCTACTCCTTGTAATCTAGGATGCGAATAGGCTCCTTGGTACAAGAAGCATCCTCAACGAGCTTGACCTGCTCCCAGCTGACGATATGCGACTCATCTAGCGTATACTTCTTCAGCATGGATACATGGAAGACGTTGTGAATTTTAGCCAATGCAGTAGGCGGTGCCAAGCGGTACGCTACGGCTCCCACACGATCCAATATCTCAAATGGTCCAATAAACCATGACATCAACTTTCCCTTTTGCCCAAATCTCATCAAGCCCTTTATAGGTAAAATCTTCAAGAATATGTGATCGCCCACTATGAATACCAAGTCACGACGTCAATTATCTGCATAGCTCTTCTGTCTGCTTTGGGCGGTGAACAAACACTTCCAAACAACATCAATGACCTGGGTGGTAGCTTGGACAAGCTCGGGTCCTAACAAACTTCTCTCTCCGACTTCTGCCCAGCACTGAGGGGCTTGGTAAGGACGACCATAGAGAGCTTCATACGACGACATGCTTATGCTAGACTAAAAGCTATTGTTATATGTAAATTTTACTAGAGCCAAGTGATCGTCCCAGTTGCCCTGAAAGTCTAGAACGCATGCCCTCAACTTGTCCTCCAAGATCTGATTCACTCTCTCAGTTTGTCTGTCAGTCTGAGTGTGGAATGTCATACTGAACTTGAGTTTTATGCCCATCACGTCTTGTAACCTCTTCCAAAAGGCAGAAGTAAACCTAGAGTCTCAGTCTGATATGATCTCACGTGGAATCCCGTAGGATCGTACGACTTCCCGAATGTATAACCTTGACAAGCTATCGGTCGAATCGGTCGTGCGAATTGGAAGGAATCGGGCAGCCTTCGTCAACTTATCAATAATTACCTAGATCAATTCATGCTTCCTTTGCGTCCTAGGAAGGCTGGATATGAAATCCATATAAATGATATCCCATTTCAATTCAGCCAGTGGCAATGACTGAAGGAGGGCAGTAGGCTTGCGATGCTCGGCCTTGATCTTCTGACACACCATGCATTTTGCCACAAAGTCTGCTATATCACTCTTTATGTTGCCCCACCAGTACTATCTCTTTACGTCATTATACATCTTAGTGCTACCCGGGTGGATGAGTTTCTTGGAGTGATGAGTTTCAACCATGACTTCTTTCCTCAAGTCGGTATTGTTGGCTACGCATACTCTCCCCTGATACCGAAGGTCGCCATCACCGCCAATCCTCCAATCGGGCATTTCCTTGCTCCCACACCTTCCTTTCATCTTGACAAGCCATTGATCTTGATCCTGAGCGGAGATTACCTGTCGGCTCTGCGGTCAATAAAGCTACATAAACATCAGGCTCGTCGAGGATAAACTGGATGTCGAAGTCTTGCACGAACTCCATCATCTCCCACTCTTTGATCATCAGGGTGGCTATCAACTCGTGCTTCTTTTTCTAGCTTAGTGCGTCAGCCACAGAGTTCACCTTACCTGGGTGGTACGATATGTTGACATGGAAGCCCATGAGGGTTTTCATCCACCAACGTTGATGCATGTTCAAGTCATTTTGTGTGAATATGTATTTTAGGCTCTTATGGTCACAGAATAACTGAAATTCTTCCCCATAAAGGTGGTGCCTCCATATCTTTAGGGCGAAAACCACTGTTGTCAGCTCCAGATCGTGTGTCAGGTAGTTTTCTTCATGCTTCTTCAATTACCTCGAAGCGTAGGCAAATCACTTTGTCGTTTTGCTTAGCACACATCCTAGCACCAACTTTGACGCATTGCTATATACCACGAACATTTCTTCTTCTTGTAGGAGAGTGAGTACTGGCACGGAAGTCAATCTCATTTTCAACTCTTGGAAAGCCGCTTCGTATTCTTATCCCAAGTAAATTGGTTGTTTTTCTTCGTCAGTTGGGTGAGTAGTCGTGCAATCCTGGAGAACTCTTTAATGAAGCACCTGTAATACCCTACCATGTCCAAAAAACTCCGAACGTCAGTAACCGTAGTGGTTACTCCCACTTAGATACTACTTCCACCTTGGATGGATCAATCGTTATTCCTTCTGCTTTCACTACGTGCCCTAGAAACTTCCTCCTCCCAAAACTTGCACTTGCTTAACTTAGCATATAACTAGTACTCCTTCAGAGTATTCAAGACCATGCGCAGGTGTTGTTCGTGTTCCTTTCAACTCTTTGAGTAGACCAGAATATCATTGATGAACACGATCACGAACCGGTCTTGGTATGGCATGAACACTCGGTTCATTAGGTCCATAAACACGGTCGGGGCATTGGTGAGGCTGGACGACATAACCAAGAATTCGTAGTGCCCATAGCGAGTCTTGAACGTCATCTTAAGGATATCCTCATCCCTGATTCTCAATTGATGGTACCCCAAGTGCAGATCTATCTTGGAGAAATACTTGGCATCCTTAAGCTAGTCGAACAAATCGTCGATACGCGGTAGGGGATATCTGTTCTTGATCGTCACATCATTTAGTCTTCTGTAGTCTATACAGAGATGCATCGACCCATCTTTCTTCTTCACAAAGAGGACTAGTACCCCCTAGGGAGAAATGCTGGGGCAGATGAAGCCTTGGGCCAGTAACTCATCAATTTATCTCCTCAATTCCTCCATCTCGCAAAGAGGCATGTGAAACAGAGGTAGTGAAATGGGGGCGGTCCCTAGCTTGAGATCGATATAAAAATCTACTGCCTGCCTAGGAGGTAGCCCTGGTATTTCTTAAAACACTTCTTAGAATTCCCGTACAACTGACATCTAACTGATGGAGGCTTCTACTGTCTCGACCTCTACTAGAGCCTGTAAGCTCTCAAATTCTTTGCACCTGCCCCTCCCTTTCAATGTGAAGAGGGTCTGCCCGGGGACGGTTATATTAACTGTCTTATCATGATAGTCCATGACTGTGCACACCAATGCAAGCTAGTCCATCCCAAGGATGACGTCAAACTGTCTAACTGCCATAATGATTAGGTCCACAATCACTTTGTGATTTGCAAGGGTGATGGGACATGCTCTGCATATCTTGTCTGTTTCTACAAATTTACTCAATGGGATGATACAACTAAGGGGTCATGCATCTGAGTTGTGTTTAGTTCTAGTCTAGATGTAATAGCAAAATCAATGAAAGACAGAGTTGCACCAAAATCAAATAGAGTGAGTATAGGGGTACTGTTAATGTGAGCAGTACCGTGAATGGTCTGAATAGGATCCTGCTTAGCCTCTATGGCAGCAACTGTGTATACTCGCGTCAGGGGAGCCCTCTATTGAGCTGGGGGTCCTTGTCTAGGCTGTTGAGGTCGAGGTGCTGCCTAGCCGCCCCCTAGTTCTGTCGGTTTGTCGGGAGAGGAATGCCCTGTTCTCGCATCCTCTGAAAACAGTTTCTGGCAGTGTGGTTTGCCCTACCGCAGTGGTCACAGTTCCCACCGAAAGGTAAGGGCAAAGCTTGCGCGAGTAGCGGCCTAAATTTCCCTATTAGAACAGGTGGAGCAGGAGGTGCCTGCGTTGGTCTAACTAGGGCGTCTCGGGCAGGAAGGAGGGAGCAGATGGTGCGTTCAAAATCTTTCTCTACTCTTATCGCCTTGTCTACTAATTCTGGGAAATCCCCGAAATCCCACATGCGCAGCCGAGACTGTATCCCGGGCTTAAGCCCTTCTTTAAACTTTTGCAGTTTATACTCCTTGTCCTCGAGGCCCTTCGGTACATGTCGGGACAGCTTGTCAAATCGCACCCCTTGCTCTAGCTTTCGGAGTTGCACGATCTTTTCATTTCGACATGATCGCGGAAAGTATTTCTCCAGGAACTTCGTCCTGAAGCCAACCCAAGTTAAAGCGTACCCAACTAGCACACTTCTCTGCACATTATCACACCAGTTCTCGACCTCTCCCTCGAGCAGGTATGTGGCAAAGGTGACCATTTGGGAGTCCATGCACTCTAACAGTCTCGTCATTTTGGCGATCTGTTCACTATCTCAAGTAGAGGGTTGCGATATAGTTATAATCTTGGTAAGACTGAGGTCGAATCCACAGGGACTGAACCTTGTGCATAATCTGAAAGTAACTTGAACTAGAACTATGTAAAGATGTAATCTAAATCAGGGAGAATTAAAAGAATAATGATGAAACACTTTAACTAAAATTTGTAAATTCAAAGGTGGGAAACTAAGGTGCTAAGGATCCACTTGTAGAGATCAGTTAGATCTAAGCTTGATTCATAAGCGCAACTGGATTTAGAGTACTATCTTCATCCAGTTGGAACATATTTCTTTAAAAACCAATCTGAACTTCATTTGATCTAGTTTTTAAGAGATAAGAAGGATGTGAATTAGAATTGATTCCATCACAAAATCATGCCCATGAGACAAAGTAAACAACAAAATTTAGCCAATTCACAACCAATCTAAGGGAGTTATGAATGTTAGGAAGGATTCCATCATCCAACCATGCCCAGGAGACGATGGTGAACAACAGGGTTCCCAAATTCACAAACCCTATAATGAAAAGAACATACTCAAAGCTATCACAGATCTATTGTAATTTAAGTCACAACAAACCATTAAAAACTATGAATATTCCTTATAATCAAACTTAAATCAAAGAGAGTTCAACAACCATGAATCAAAGCAATAGAAAACCATCCTAATCACGCTACAAGCTTCACCTCTTAGCCCTAGCTAAGAGGTTTAACTAGCCATGAGACATGATTGACTAAAGCCTCTTAAAAAGAAAGCATTAAAGGAAACAAAAGACTGAGAAGAAGGATAAGAAGATTCCTGGCCGGCTCATGTTGTCTCTCTCTCCTCTGCTCACGTCCAAGCTCCACAGCTTCACACGTCCAAAGACTTGATTTGGTGCCTCCACGGCTGCATGGCTCATGATCCCCTCTTCTCTCTCACGTCCCTCCTTTTTTAGGCACTAGGAGTCAGTGCTAGACGGTTCTAGAAACTGCCTGCAAAGGCTTTTTATGCAACATCTATTGCACATGTGAAAAACATGGGAGAACTTGTGTTTGAAATGAGTTTTGGGATGCTAATCGTTCCAAACCTCAATTCTGACTCCATGGTGGGGTTCAAGACCCCCTTTTGTATCATCTGAACGGTTCGAATCACAGATCTGACCACAAACAGTGGCCCACAACTCCCCACAACGTCCGAAAAAATTGAACATGTGAAACCTGCGTATTTTATTACGTTGACGTTTTCGGTGGGCCTCACAGTGATCTTTTCGGTGAAATCCACCCTGTTTTTTAGATTCCTAACAAAATTTCAGTCGAAAAGGAGTAGTTTTGGTCAAGTTTTGGTACGGTCCACTGTATCAAATCAACTCACCGTTTATCCTGCGTTTCTCTGGCAATCCATGTGTATACGTGTGCATGGGGCTAAAAGGTCACCATGGCCAGGGTCGTGCCCTCCTCTAGAGCATATGGACCGTCTAGATCATCCATTTGGATGATGGGTGGGCCCCACTACTCAAAACCGGCAGTCGCAGCGTTTGTCGCTAGTGATTTTTGAATTTTTTAGGATATTAGTCGGGCAGTGGTGCGCTGACCGACTTTTGGTATACTGGTGCACGGTTGGTGCACTTGTGCACCGTGCACATGTATTGGGGTCCATCGTGATGTGTATGTAAAATTCGCTCCATCCATTCATTGTGTCACCCCATTTAAGGGGTTGAGACCAAAATTGAAGCATATATAGATATCCAGTGGGCCCCGGATTGATGATTTATGGACTGATTTATCCGTTGGACAACTTTCACAAGGATCCAATAGCTAAAATTTGACGTGTACTGTTAATTTATGCGCCTCTGGCCGGATATAAAGTTTCGAGCCAAATGGATGGTGGGAACCCTGTGATCTTAAATTCTGGGCGACTTTCAGGCCCGTTTAAACCCATTCACTTGATTTCCTTAGTTCTCTGACATATAAATTCATCGATCTTGGTCTCATAAGATCCGTCCCTTGCCTTGGTGATTTTTGACCATTAATTCCATGCTTTTAATACCATTTTCAGTCCAAGCTCCTTAATTTCACCTTGCAACAAAATATTATTAAAATAGGACAGTAAGCATTATCGTGCACGTAAAATCATGTGATAACTGGGGTCTAATATGCAATATTTGACCCTCAACATGATCCTCGCCAACTAATGCTCTACCTGAATCGAGTCAGGTGCTCCTCAGAAGATCGGTGGGCGGAGCCTCAAGAAACCGTTGAATATGTCGGCACCCAGAACCTCTGCGTTGTGTGACGTGCTCCCATAATTCCGGTCTCGAAGGGTTTCCATCATAAGGGCGTGCGAGTCCTGTTGTTGTTACATAAAGGTAGCTTGCTACTGCTGCATAGTAGCCACCATTTGTGCAAAGGCTATGGTCCTTGTCGATGAATCTGCGTATGCTTTAGCTGAAGGTTCAACTGAAGGTGTCCGCTACTCAAAGTATTGTGAGGTCGGGCCTAATGTAAAAATTTGAGGAGAAGGAGAATCCCCCACGACTTCAGATCTTATGTCCACATTCGCCACTCTAGGCGGAAGACCTGACATATAAACAGGACCACGCTTCCGCTCGCGCTCAGTTGATGGAATGGGATGTATGTCGACCGTACGAGTTTGTTGTGATATAGTACAGGTGGCATATCTTCCTGTGAGGTCAACATTTCATGGTTCAGGTATTGGGAAAATTGATTTTAATCAATTCCAAAACGACACAAGGTTTAGAGGTCTTGTTATCTTGCCTGCCGCATGGCGTACAAGTTTAGTTCCTAAGCCTAACTAATATTCCTAGTTATAATTTCAACGGAACTAAGGTTTCTAAGTTTAAACAACTAACTTGTCATTTCCCAAGGGATTCTAAGTTCTTTCCTTGGTGATTCACACTCTAAGTTCTTCCTAGCTATTAGGGATCTCTTCATGGGTTCGAATGTTCATTTTACTAATATTTAAGGGACCTAGATGTTTTGTTTCTATGTTTACTCATCCTACTTACTTCATAAGGGGAAATTTCTAAGTTTCACCTATGTTAATCCCTTAAGGTTTTGTATGTTGATCCCAAAACTAGGCTATCTTATACTCCACTTTGATACCAATTTGTAACACCCATTTTTAGGATCCGAGTATACAACTCATTTCCTGAAAACCCGGGTGTTAACTGGTAATAAAAAAGGTAATCAAACCAAATTAAAGTGCGATTAACGAAAAGTAAGCATAGTATAACTGCAACCCAACTAATAGCAATATCCTGGGCCACTCAGCTGGGGCCCATATACAAAACCTCAAAAGTAAATGTCCAAAACAAACTATCACAACTGTATCTACTAGTTCAAGCCATAATATGCAGCCACTTCCTGGTGTGGATCCTCATCCTAAAACTCTTCTTTGACTGTCGCGGCCTCCAGGTCCCCTGCATATCCATCTACCCCTATACCTGCATCCTCTGTACGGTTGAACATTGATGAATGAATGGCCAGCTCGGTGTGATCTCCCTTCAAGATTACACATCTCCTCCCTAGACAAGAAATAATATAAAAGTATCCAAGCAACCAAACCATAGTAGAATACAGTCTTATTACATGCATGAATGTGTGAATGCATCATTTCCTCGGGGATGCTCATCAGTGCGGACATTGGGCTCGTCACCCATGCAAAGAGGCTGGTCGTCAGTGAAGCACATTATGTGCGGGTTAATGACAGCCTATCGTACATCACGTAAGCTAGCGATAGACACTGGTTTGTGCCATGTATGCACGATTAGCCCATTATTAGTCCGGTTACAATCAGCCAATTTAAACAAGCTCAAGGTCATTAAGGGGGCTTCGTCACCAGAATAGGCCGACGGCTCGAGCATAGTGTCCCATGACCACCATCCTCGGCCCATGAGTCTACCGCATTAAAGTGTATATAGAACCCATCAACACGTGGCCAATCAATTTTCCATGTATGGGAACTACCATCATATGCCGACTAGGAATGAAATGTTGAAAACATTAAATACAGTGGTTAAAGTGAGATGGTATGTATGATTCATTGTGAGTAAACGATAATAATAATAAGTGTTAAAAAGGGTTATTCCATAGTCTGGTAAGTGGAATCACTCCATAGATGGTAAATCCCATGAGTCAACTACTACTGACCATAACTTCCATGTTGAGGGTTAATTTCCCATAATCTGTTCCATTACACCCTAAGTACGGACTCTCTTTAAACAGAGGTTCCCTTAAAGAGATTTCAACTAATATGTGACTTGCAACCATTTCAATCATAGGGAGATTCAGGCATGATTCAATATTCAAGTATACATATACTGCAAGGGTCATGTATTCATAACTTATCAGTTTCTAAACATATATCTTATGGAAGCCAATCAAGTGATTTATATACTTGGGTAATTAGTCAATTAATTCTTAAAACATGTGTCCAAGCAAGCTAATCAAGTGCTTTAATAAATCCAAAGCATGTTAATCAAGTATTTTGAATAGTTCTAGGACATTTAATTAAATCACAAATCGAGAATCCTATTAAAAGCTAAGTAAACTAATCAGGTGGGTTAATCATTTCTAAGACATATGATGAAGTAAACAATTTATACAATCAGTCTTATGACATATGTACAAGTAAACTAATGATTTAGTCACTTCTAAGATGTATAAAGATAACAAGACCTCTAAACCTTGTGTCGTTTTGGAATTGATTAAAATCAATTTTCCTAAGCCTAACTAATATTCCTAGTTATAATTTCAACGGAACTAAGGTTTCTAAGTTTAAACAACTAACTTCTCATTTCCCAAGGGATTCTAAGTTCTTTCCTTGGTGATTCACACTCTAAGTTCTTCCTAGCTATTAGGGATCTCTTCATGGGTTCGAATGTTCATTTTACTAATATTTAAGGGACCTAGATGTTTTGTTTCTATGTTTACTCATCCTACTTACTTCATAAGGGGAAATTTCTAAGTTTCACCTAAGTTAATCCCTTAAGGTTTTGTATGTTGATCCCAAAACTAGGCTATCTTATACTCCACTTTGATACCAACTTGTAACACCCATTTTTAGGATCCGAGTATACAACTCATTTCCTGAAAACCCGGGTGTTAACTGGTAATAAAAAAGGTAATCAAACCAAATTAAAGTGCGATTAACGAAAAGTAAGCATAGTATAACTGCAACCCAACTAATAGCAATATCCTGGGCCACTTAGCTGGGGCCCATATACAAAACCTCAAAAGTAAATGTCCAAAACAAACTATCACAACTGTATCTACTAGTTCAAGCCATAATATGCAGCCACTTCCTGGTGTGGATCCTCATCCTAAAACTCTTCTTTGACTGTCGCCGCCTCCAGGTCCCCTGCATATCCATCTACCCCTATACCTGCATCCTCTGTACGGTTGAACATTGATGAATGAATGGCCAGCTCAGTGTGATCTCCCTTCAAGATTACACATCTCCTCCCTAGACAAGAAATAATATAAAAGTATCCAGGCAACCAAAACATAGTAGAATACAGTCTTATTACATGCATGAATGTGTGAATGCATCATTTCCTCGGGGATGCTCATCAGTGCGGACATTGGGCTCGTCACCCATGCAAAGAGGCTGGTCGTCAGTGAAGCACATTATGTGCGGGTTAATGACAGCCTATCGTACATCACGTAAGCTAGCGATAGACGCTGGTTTGTGCCATGTATGCACGATTAGCCCATTATTAGTCCGGTTACAATCAGCCAATTTAAACAAGCTCAAGGTCATTAAGGGGGCTTCGTCACCAGAATAGGCCGACGGCTCGAGCATAGTGTCCCATGACCACCATCCTCGGCCCATGAGTCTACCGCATTAAAGTGTATATAGAACCCATCAACACGTGGCCAATCAATTTTCCATGTATGGGAACTACCATCATATGCCGACTAGGAATGAAATGTTGAAAACATTAAATACAGCGGTTAAAGTGAGATGGTATGTATGATTCATTGTGAGTAAACGATAATAATAATAAGTGTTAAAAAGGGTTATTCCATAGTCTGGTAAGTGGAATCACTCCATAGATGGTAAATCCCATGAGTCAACTACTACTGACCATAACTTCCATGTTGAGGGTTAATTTCCCATAATCTGTTCCATTACACCCTAAGTACGGACTCTCTTTAAACAGAGGTTCCCTTAAAGAGATTTCAACTAATATGTGACTTGCAACCATTTCAATCATAGGGAGATTCAGGCATGATTCAATATTCAAGTATACATATACTGCAAGGGTCATGTATTCATAACTTATCAGTTTCTAAACATATATCTTATGGAAGCCAATCAAGTGATTTATATACTTGGGTAATTAGTCAATTAATTCTTAAAACATGTGTCCAAGCAAGCTAATCAAGTGCTTTAATAAATCCAAAGCATGTTAATCAAGTATTTTGAATAGTTCTAGGACATTTAATTAAATCACAAATCGAGAATCCTATTAAAAGCTAAGTAAACTAATCAGGTGGGTTAATCATTTCTAAGACATATGATGAAGTAAACAATTTATACAATCAGTCTTATGACATATGTACAAGTAAACTAATGATTTAGTCACTTCTAAGATGTATAAATCATAACTAACCATTGGTTAAATAGATTATAAAGCATGTATCCAAGAAAGCATATTGAATGATCATCCTCTTCTAAATATCATTAGTAGTTATTATAAAAGACTATCCCCAGTCCAGTTTAGAGATGGAAAGCTCAAGGAGAAGAAAATTATCACCTGAAGAGTTGTAGTCCTAACCTTGATCCGAATTCCCATGTGAATCTTGTGGCCCAAAGTTTGGGCTGATTTCGGCCTAGTTCAGGGCTGGCCTTCAACCTAGAAAACAGCCCAACTGGTGTGCCATTTTCAGTCTACTACAGGGGCCAGAAAAATGCCCAATTTCAACTCCTCTCAAAGCCTATTTTTTAGCTTGATATAAGGCCTAGCTGAGGCCTGATTTCAGCCCCTTTTATGCCTCACTAAAAGCCTGGTTCCTGCTCAGTTTTTGGCCCACACCTCAGCCCAAAACGTGGTTATTGAAGGGTGTTTTCAATTCATCTGGAGGTCTAGTTGAAGAATGTTTTCAGCTCATCTTGGGGCGTATTCTCAGCTTGGTACAAGGCCCAGTTGAGATACCATTTTAACTTGGATTAAAGACCTATTTTAAGGCATGTTACAACTTTATTTACGGCCCACTAAAGGCCTAGTTTTAACTATATCCATGGCCTATTTGAAAGGCCATTTTGGTTTACATTGAGGGTTGGTTTCCAGCTTGGTCTCAATCCAACCTCGGTCCAGCTGGAGGCTTGGTTTAAGGATGTTTTCAGCCCCACTCCCATATGGCCCGATGAAGGCCTAATTTCAGCTTTGAACAAGACCTAATTGTTAAGCCCGTATCATAGTCCGTACCATTCCATAGGCTTCCCCGATCCTTCCTGATGAATTCTTGCAACCTGTAACCTGTAATCGACGTTTACGCGCAACCCTGAGTCGTTTCCTGATAATCTAAGTTGACTCAACCCGAGACTGATACCCTATAAACTGTGTTGTCACCACGGTTCCAATGCCACGTCTCAAAAGCCGATACGATACCCAGACCAGGAGTTATGGGTCTGCATTTATTTCGAGTAAACGCCATGCATTTACAATCCTGAGGGAATCTCTACAACACATCACATCAATCAATCAATGTACAAGTCAAGTACACACCATCACTCACGCATCCCTCTCTTCTCAAAAGTCAACACAACCCATACCTCAAGTACACTCATCACTCACACCCATCACACCCATCCCTCTCTCCTTACATCCCCTCTTTCTCTCATTCTCTCCACCATTCTTTCCAAGCAACAAGGAGAGGAAACGTCCAAACTTCTCATGAGGAGAGCCTAGTGTATGGCCAACTTCCTACCCCTAAACTCCCATCCCCACCCTTCAATCATCATCTTACTCCATTAAAGTTGAAGCCAGGGAGCTAAGGAAGCCATAGGAGCTAAGAACATTTGCATTAGGGGTGGTTTATAGGTGTAGATTGTGCTTGTTATGATGGACCAAGTGGGGCCCACCGATTGATGGTGTGGATCCTATTTGGAACCCCCTTTGATGTATGTTTTGTAAGCAAGAGGGAACCATAGTGGCGGGGTCCCTCCATCTCACCGATCTCCCTCTCTCTCTCTTTCCATGAATGATGTCCCACCTGATGGATGATCCACATTGTCCATTTTATGGGCCACACCACTGTCAAAGCGAGGCCCACCTTGCAGTCATGTGCAGGCCCACCATTGCTTTCCATTTTGGGTTGGCCCCGATCATAGAGGAAACATAAATATTAGCTTTGATCAAGAACGAGTGGGCCACGCTGACGTGGATTCCACATGATGTGTTGTATGCCTACACTGTCCACACGTGGGACCACCAGGCTGGACGGTGTGACCCACCTTACATTCAGGCCGTCCGTCCAGGACGCTGGACGCTGACTCCAATAGTTTATTAAATATAATAATAATAATAATTTTATATATTATATTGTATGGTGGGCCCCACATGGGACCCCCCATGCTGGCGGATTGGTTGGTGACCTTACACAATTATATAGTTGTTGTATGATGTCGGCAATCATCATGTATGAGTTTTATCTACCGCCCATCTGGGTAAGGGACCCACCTGTGATGTATGTCCTTCATCCACACTGTCCATTGTTTGGGACGGTGGGGATCCACCCTATACGTGGGGCCCACATGATTTACATGATGAATGTACCCACCGCCCATAGGCAGGGACAGTGGGCTATTGTGGAACGTGTGTGCTCTCCACACAGTCCAGCATGGGACAATGCTGAACGCACCATGTTGCACGTGTTATATCCAAAACATCCATCCCTAGACGGGATTTGGGTGGCCACCTTGATGATGTGTTGTATGTCCACCGTTCACACATGGGACGTGTGGACCCCACCATGATGTATGGGTTTTAATCCACCTCGTCCATCGATATGGGACCCACCAAGCAGATTGGATGGTTTATGTTACCTAACAGCAAAGCTGTTGTATTGATGTTGATGTCAGCAAGATGTGGGGCCTACCTTGATGGCACGTGTGGACCCCACCATGACGTCTGTGTTGTATCTCCACCGTCTAACAAGCTAGCTAGTGGAACGCCTCCATGATGTAGTGTTTTATCTACTCTGTTAGTTCATGAACCCCACAATGATGTATGTATTTTGTGTCCACTCCGTCTATCGCTGTGTGAGCCGGATCATGGGGTTTGTGTTAGATCCAACCCATCCATCCACTTTCCAAGATTGTTTTAAGGCCTGAGACGAGTATTAAGGCAGATCTGACTATCAGGTGGACCACACTACAAAAATCAATGGGGATTGAATGTCTACCATTGAAACCCTTTTGGGTGCACAGAAGCTTTAGGTCAATATGATATTTGTTTTTCCACTTAATTCAGGTCTTTGTGACCTTAGCAACAAATTGGATGGAAAATGAATGTTATGGTGGCCCTGTGTGGTTTAAACAATGGAAAACATTATCTCCTCTGTTATTTGTGGTATGGTCCAGATGATCTTTTGATATGATTCATTTTTGGTAATGTTCTAAATGATCCCTAAAAATAGATGAATGGTGTAGGTATAATATAATGGAAATGTAGTGTATGGGCCTCACCTTGATGTGATGTACGTTGGGCCCGCATGAGAGGCCCTTTACGATGTGTACGAGGCACATTGGTGCGGCCCGTTCATGCGGCCTATTTGACATATTTGAGGCCCATGGGTTGTGGCCCAGTGCTATGTATATTGGCCCATATGATGAGGCCCAATGTGTTCTATATGATGCCCATGTGATGCGACCCACTATATGCATATTAGGTCCATATGATGCGGCTCATTGTAATGTGTATGCGGCCCATGTGATGAGGCCCATTGTCATCTATTTATGATCCATTGTAACGTATTTGAGGCAGATGGGTTGTGGCCCAGTGTGATGTATATTGGCCCATATGATGAGGCCCGATGTGTTGTATACGAAGCCCATGTGATGCAACCCACTTGATGCATATCAGGTCCATATGATGCAACCCATTGTAATGTGTATGTGGCCCACGTGATGAGGCCTATTATGATGTATGAGTACCTTGTGGAAGGCCCATCGTGATTGTATAAGGCCCATTATGATTGCATGAGGCCCATTGAGATTGTATGTGGTACATTATATTATGTATGAGGCCCATGTGTGAGGCTATGGACCCACTATATGATTGGCCCTATGAGGGCCACTCCTTGGGGGCAATGTTGGTTAAATGTCCACATTGATGGGCAATGATGGTTAAATGTCCACATTGTGACCTTCCCTTAGGCCCTTTGTTAGGTCGATTATCGAAGTCGATTATCGATGTTGATTATCGGTGCCGATTATCGATGTTGATTATCGGTGCCGATTATCAAGGCCGATTATCGATGTTAATTATCGGTGTCGATTATCGATATTAATTATGAGTATGTGACAACATAGCATCATGATACATGCCCATACGCATCATCTACATGTTTGTTATAAGATGTGGATGACTATTGCATATGGCGCAGAGCAGGTTGTTTATGGGACTCCCTGATAGGTGGAGTCATCCCACATGAGCGCACGGTATGCGCAGGATTGATGCATGATTGGACTGTGTGACTCATACATCTTACATTTTAGATATGACTACTGTAGGCCCTAGCAACATCAGGGTCATGGACTCCACAGGCATATCGTGGATGGCCAGATGGGACATCAAAAATCTTTTTCTACATGGGGTGCCATAGATGTCCCTGGGTGAAAGTCCCTAAAACTCTGTGGCTAGGAGACCCCCTAATATCTAAACTGAGTGGATACATGAGTGCCCAAGTGCCAAATACCACCAGGCCGTGTCTCCCACTATGTCATGGTCAGTTGGGAAGGGGTTATGGCCTTACCCGCCCGAGGGTAGTGGGCATAGTTAGGCTGAGTTTGACTAGCTCATCAATGGTCTGCTATCGACTTGCCAGGTAGATATTGGCTGACTACTGGCCAGGCGGATAGTGAGGTCTCTTCCACTTGCATAGTTGTGCGTCCAGTGGGCAGCGATTGCATGTAAAGTGTACTAGACCCCGGTGATGATCCCAAAGATGTACGGTACTGATATGTGGACTTATTGAGTAGGAGTTGCATACTCAGAATTATACTCATTCATTCAGTCATTCACTATCCACTTGGCCTGGTGGTGCACAGCTAATTGTAATATGTACCTTCGTAATGGCAAGGATTTCGGTTGGGGCACGCGACCAACTTGAGATCAGGAGTTTATTACATTGAGTCTATCTATCTAAATTTAGGTATGAGACTGGTTTGGATAGAAGTCCCTTGTGATGGACCCCGTAGCTTGCGATACTACGTACTATCATCCTGACTCCACACGCCTGCTTGGTCATTTCATTCGTACTGCATATTTCTTTACATCCTCAGTACATAACATTTGGCTTACTATGCCTCCTCATTGCATAGCTGACCTACATTACTTTCTCAGTATATGACATTGGCTTGCTATATCTTTTCATCATATATTTTGGATGAGGTTGATGATATTTTTATGGACTTATCAGTATTTCTGCTTATTCTAATATTGTATGGTTTGTGAACATACTAGTATTTCCGTTTACTTTGATATTTCATTTTGAGCATGCAAATACTGCTCACACACTTACACCACCCTCTAAGCTTTCTATAAGCTTATGCACGATAGATGCATGCAGGTGACGGTAGGATACAGCTGAGCTGAGGTAGGAGCATGCGGTTGAGCTTTTGGAGTTTTCTTCGATATCTTTATATTGTATTTCCCTTTTAGGATTATACTTGAATGATTATATTAGTGGATATGTGGTGATGATGTTGTTCTTATGATTTGAGTATACTTGTGGTTATGCTTCTTACGGGACAAATTCATGTTGAAAATCCTCATTGTAGGATCCCAGGATCGGAATCTGGCGTATAGGTGCTGGGAGCTGAGAATGGGGTACTATGGAGGCTGTCGGCACCGGATTCGGCGATCGGAAATTTTGTGAGCTTGGTTTCCTAGTTTGGGGCGTGACACTGATGGAGTCTGATTTTACCTCAGTTTGAAGCCTCAAGAGGATAGAGGGGAAGGAGTTACCTGCCTCGATCGAGCTTGAGCCAACTTGGGATGGAATGCACGCACCCACACTCCTCTCTATCTCTCCCTCTCTCTCTCTCTCTCTCTCTCTCTCTCTCTCTCTCTCTCTCTCTTTTCTCTCTTTCTCCTTCTCTCTTTCCTTTCCCTGACTCTTTTCCTTTCCTTCTCTGGTGTGAATGCTGAGGGCAATAATGCCTTCTTATAGGCATAGGAGGGAAGCTACCAACTATCTAGAAAGAGTCTCCCTAGTAACGGTTGTGATCGGAGAATGATCATGCATGTGATCAATCTAATCCTAGGGATGGGTTGTTGATGCCCTGCTCTATTAGAAAAATAAATTTTTGGGTCTGGTGGGGCCATCTCGTGATCAGGCTCGGATGGGTTAACGGGGAAGATGACATGGCCGTTAATGGTAGATCATTGTCCAAGGTATTTCGATGTGATCTAATCCGTTTGAGCAGACCAAATGGAGCCTCTGATCAGTGTCGAGCCCACCTTTTGGACCATAAATGTGAGTCTCGGTTCCTCTCACGAGAAAATTCGATTCTCACCATCTTCTCATGAGATGAGATATCCTTCCTTCTCATCCCATGCCACCTCACAGGGAGGGGCTAGGATCATTCCACGTGGCCTTAGGGACGGCCAGAGGTGTGTCAGCGTCCCCTTTCCTGAAAGGGAAGGACTCCCTTTTTACCTTTTCATTTTGCCCAACCATTTTTGGCAATGTGAGAGCACTCTCTTGCCTGGGCTAGTGGACAACGGTAATCCCCAGGATAAACTGACATTGACTTGCATGTCAAGCCACCTGATGGTCCTTCATCCAAGAATCCTAGCCGTACGTGAACTAATGAACGGTTCTGACCCAACTTCTCCATTCTATGCATTGGTCCGAACCCCTATATGGTTTCGGTTAGATGGACCCCACGAGCAAGATGGATGGTTTGGATCGTCCAGAAAGTGGCCAGGGTGACCCACTTTGGAGCTTAAAGTCCACTAGATTTTAAATTTCAAAATGGTGGGAGAATTTCATTGCTTTTTGTAAAGGGGCTCGGTCAAAGATGGTTTGACCAGCTTCATGCACAGGTGCACATCATGCACGAGTATACTGGGTGCACTCGTACCTAATGTGGGGTCCATTGTGACATTTGTGATAAATCCACTCCATCTATTCGTCTAAGGAACTCTACATAGGAGTCCTAAGTTTGGGGCGGAGGTGAGGCCCAGGTGGGCCATATCACATGTCCCAGTCCTTATCTGGCCTAGTATGCACTGTTCCAATGGTCAGATCAATTCAGGAATTTGTTTCAACGGTTAACTGGGAATCCGAGGGGCAGTGAATACTTGGTTGGCTATTTATTAGCCTTCTACGATCGATCATTAGTATATTGTTCCAATACCCCTCGACTAAGAGGTTCGCTTACTACTTAAATTTAAGGAGTTTACCCCAACTCACCCTGATGGTTGCTGTAGGCTTTAACTCAGCTCTCAGGGCCCCTGATGGATGGCCTCAATGATGACTAAAAGTCTCATCCTGCATACATTGAGTTTAAGGTGTTTGGTTAGATAAATTCTAGATTTCATTAACGTTAGTTTAAGTGGTAACACCTGCGTACCAGAAGTGCGGGGTGTTATAGAAAGTGGGCCTAACACTTGGTTTTTTTTCTCTCCTTAAAATGCTTAGATGGTCACTCTCTTTGGGTTGCATGGGGAATGGGTAGATAATGAGAGAGAGAGAGAGAGGGTGATTTTAAGGGAGATGGGATGGAGTAATGGGTGTGAGTGATGGGTATGAGTGATGGGTGTGAGTGACATGAGAGCTAACTTAGGGGATAGGTTGCTTGTCTTGGGGAGAAAGAAAGCATGGGTTGAGATGGGATGTATACTTGACATATACTTGATTAATTGATGTGATGTTTGGGTAGAGATTCTCTTGGGATTTTAATGTGTAACGTTTCTTCCAAATATAGGCGGGCCCACAACTCCTAGCTTGGGTATCGCATCAGTGCGCAAGATGCGGTATTGAAACCGCGATGATGGCTCGGTCGCTAGGGTATAAGTCTCGGGTCTAGTCGACTTAGATCTACCGAATGCTATTTAAGATCACGAGCAAATGCCGTCTACAGGTCGCGAGTAGCCGAAATTTGACGGAAAGTATCGCGGGAGTCTAAGGAATAGTACGGACTATGATACGGGCCTTACAGCTCTCCCCTCCTAAACATAACTTATAAAAGAAGAGAAACAATGACATCATATATAATCAAAGATAACATACAAAATATAACATATAATCAATCATCGAAGAAATGGGGATAGCGCTCGCAAATCTCAGCCTTGCACTCCCAAGACGCCTCGTCCACATTATGGTGATCCCACTAAACCTTCACTAAGGGAATGATCTTAGTTCGAAGGACCTGCTCCTTCCGATCAAGGATATGAACTGGTTACTCAATGTAAGAAGCATCCTAATGAACCTCTAACAGCTGCCAATCAATAACAGGAACGATGTCTGACCCATATTTCCTCAACATAGAGACATGAAAAATGTTGTGAACGCCAGAAACTGAGATGAAAAGGTAAGCCGATAGGCCACGACGCTAACATGCCCAGTGATCTCAAAAGGTCTTATGAATCTCGAGGTAAGCTTGCCCTTTGCTCTAAAACGAACCACACCCTTCATGGGTGAGACCTTGAGATACACATGGTCTCCAATGGCAAACTCTAAGGGACGACGCCGACAATCAGAAAAGATCTTCTGCCAGATTCGTTATGCGCATCCTTTGCGTGATGATGTCGATGACCTCTTATGTCTGATCCATAAGCTCGGGACCTAGGAGACGCTGCTCTCCAAACTCGGTCCAACAACTCGGAGATCTATACGGTCTATCATATAATGCCTCAAAAGGAGTCATGCCAATGGTCGGTTGATAGCTATTGTTATACACAAACTCACCTAATCACAGGTGCTCATCCCAGCTACCCGAGAAGTCAATCAAGCAAGCCTAAAGCATATCCTCAAGGATCTGGTTAACCCTCTCGGTCTGCCCATCGGTCTACGGATGATAAGCGGTGCTGAGCTATAAAATAAACTGCATCGACTTCTAGAAGCTCCTCCAAAATTGAGATGTGAACCTCGGGTCTTGGTCATAAACGATCAAAACTGGAATGTCGTATAGTCTCACAATCTCCTCGATGAATAATCTGATAAACCAGTCCAAAGGCAAGGTCGCACGAATCGCAAAAAAAAGATGTGCTGACTTCGTTAAATGATCAACGACAACCCATATGGCTTCATAACCACATTGAGTCCTCAGCAAACCCATGATAAAGACTATGGATATGTGCTCCCACTTCCACAACAGGATGCTCAACGGCTGTAAGGGACCTTGGGGTCTCTTATGATCGGCCTTGACACGGTGACACATGTCAAACTCGCCCACAAAACTGGTAATTTGGCCCTTCATTCGTGCCTAAAAATATTGTCGTCTCATGTCGCAGTACATCTTCGTGGATCATGGGTGGATAGTAAATCTCGATTAGTGTGCCTCGATCATCAGATCTCTACACAACTCTAGAACATCTAGGACACAATCAACCTCTAGAAACGGAGTCCACCATCAGAACCAATCTACCAATCTGACTAACTCTCAGATGCCACTTCTGCTCAATAACTCTGCAATGACTCATCCATCTACTGAGCCTCGATCACCCTTGCGACAAGAGAGAGTTGACAGGCTCGATAACTGCACGATAAAAGACTGCAGACCGATCTTGAAGCCATACGAGCATCTTCCACTCCTGAATCATCATATGTGTCACCAGGCCCCGTGGCTGACGGCTAAGAGCTTCCTCCACCATATTCACCTTATCAGGGTGGTACTGAAGATCGAAATCGTAGTCCTTCAAGAGCTCCATCCAGCATCTTGCCTCATATTCAACTTGGACTGCAAGAAGAGATACTTCAAGCTTTTGTGATCAGAGAAGATCTCGAACCTAACCCCATAGAGATAGTGCTTCCACACCTTCAGTGCGAAGACAACTGCAGCCAACTCTAGATCATGCATGGGGTAGTTCTACTTATGGACCTTGAGCTGGAAAGACGCGAAGGCTACCGGTTTCCCGTGTTGCATTAGGACAGCACCCAAACTGATATGCGAAGCATCGGTAAAAACCACGAATCCATCACTCCCAGAGGGAAGAGTGAGGATAGGTGCAGACGTGAGGTAGTCCTTTAGCTCAACAAATACTCGCGCACAGGCATCACTCCACACAAACTCCACACCCTTCTGAGTTAACCTGGTCAACGGTGCTGCGATATGTAAGAATCCCTCAATAAAACGTCGATAATAGCCCGACAAACCAAGAAAACTGCAGATCTTGGACCCGTTCATGGGCTGGCCCCACTGACGCATTACATCAATTTTCGATGGGTCTAGTGCGACACCCTCCCTCGTCACCACATGACCGTGGTACTTCACCTCCCCCTACCAGAACTCGCACTTCTCTAGCATCGCATTGAGCTGATGTGCGTGAAGGGTCTGCAAGGTATTCTCCAGATGCTGCTCATGGTCCTCACGGGTCCTCGAATATATTAGAATGTCATCAATGAACATCACAACAAACTAATCAAGATATGGATGGAAGACCTCATTCATCAACTGCATGAATATGGTGAGTGCATTGGTCAATCCAAAGGACATGACCTGAAACTCAAAGTGACCATAACACGTCCTGAAAGATGTCCTCCTCTCGGACCCGAATCTGATGATAGATGGATCACAGGTCAATCTTCGAAAGAACTATGCACATTGCAATTGATCAAATAAATTATCTATCCTCGGGAGTGGATACTTGTTCTTAATCGTGACCTTGTTCAGCTCGCGGTAATTCACGTAAAGCCTCAACGAGCCATCCTTCTCCTTCAAGAAGAGTATCAGTGCTCCCCATGGTGAACTGCTCAGACGGTTGAAACCTAACTCACATAACTCATCCAACTGCTTCTACAGTTCCCACAACTCTGACGGTGCATACGATATGGGGCCTTCGAAATAGGAACGGTACCGGGCATGAGATCATTCTGAAACTTCGTATGCCGATGAGGTGGTGACTCCGAAATCTCATGGAACACAATGAGAAAACCACAAACGACCGGCAGCTAGTCAGTACAAAAGGCAATGGGCTCCTCAATGGTGTATGACATGAGATAAGAAAGCTGCTCCCATCTGGGCTCTGCTACAAACTGAAACTGCGGTACGCTGGGTATACAGAACGTGACTGTCCTCGCGGAGTAGTCCAATATGGCTTGATACTCAGCAAACCAATCCATACCTAGGATGACATCAAACTCAAATATCAGCAACATGAATAGACACCGGTGAACTACCTTGAAAGTGGAGCTGGAGGTGTTGCTAGCGCTCGGAAGGCTGGGTGGCCTGTGCGCCTCTGCCGTGATCGACGCTGCTGGAGCTGCGATCTATCGGAGTGGCTTACCTCTTCTGGTCTCTCCTCTGATCATGGTCACTGAACAACCTCCTCGAAGGTCAGAAGCATATGTCTAATAACACGGCCTTTGAGTCCATAACGAAAGTCGTTCTCAAAATGGCGGGCCTTCTGCCCCTCATTATTGACAAGATACATCACGAACCTCAACAGTGCGATGAAACTTGCCTCATACTGAGACACAGTCATGTCTCATAGGACCAGAGTCTCAAACTCTAAAGCACACTATTGTCGAACATGCTCGGGAAAGAACATCCGGTCGAACTGGTCTACAAAGTCCTCCCAAGTCCACTTAAAATCTGCTCCTTCCGCTCAAGCGACCGATGCCCACAATGCTTAGCCTTACCGTGGAGAAGAAATACAGCTAACGGGACCTGCTGCTGGGTCGTACTTCTCATGGTGTCGAATATCTTCTCCACATTGGGGTGCCACCTCTAAGTTGTTATCGGGTCTGACTCACCCTATAAGTGCGAGGGATCGAGCTACCGAAAATCTCGAAGAAGGGTGCTCGTATGCTCCAACTCTGCCTGGGCTCGCGTAACAGCGGGCCGCCTGCCTTGCCCCTGAAGGATAGTGATCATCTCCTGTAGCATCTATTGTAACTGATCTGCACTCACGGGCACTGTCTGGGCTGCGCTAGACTCATATGGGGGAGCGAGAGTCGCTAGGGTCGCTCTCCTAGGCGGCATGTCCTACATGAAGGAACAAGGGGCCTATTAACATTGAGAACTCTCGAAGGCACACATGTTAAGTTATCCGAACTTGCGACCTAATCATTCTAAGTTCATAGTAGATAGGTGATGTGATCCTCAGGTATTCCCAAGTTATGCTTTGATACCAACTTTTGTCACACCCCAAATTCAGAAACCGGGCTCACAGAATTCTCAATCTCCGAATTCGGCGCCGACAACCTTCGTAGTGCCCCATTCTTGGCTCCCGACACCAATATGCTAGATTCCGATCCTGGGATTCTACAAGGAGGATTTCCAATATGATTTTTTTATATAATGAAGGAATATAACCACAAGCATAACTAAGTCATAAAATAACATCACCATAAATCCACTATATTAAAACATTGAGTACAATATGAAATGGGGAAATACAAAGATAATCAAGAAGCTCCAAAATAATCTGCCTGCACTCCTGCCTCAACACTGCTACAATCAAACGTCACCTACACGCAATGGTCGTGCATAAGCTTACGGAAAGCTTAGAGGGTGCGTGCGTGTGTGCGCAATGTATAAGTCAAGCATACAATATTAGAGTAAGCAAAAATACTGGGAAGACTATGAATGTTGTCAGTCGTACCAAGGCTATGCAATGCAAGGCCTATATGCCAAATGTCATGTGCAAGAAACAACAGTCCTTATCAAGTCCACAGATATCAGTACAGTTCCTCTCTGGAATATCACCGGGGTCTAGTGCACTACACAGTGACTACCCCTCCCCCAGGCACATAGTCCAATCTGAGTGTAAAAGACCTCACTATCCGCCTGACCAATAGTCTATCAATACCTATCCAGCACGTCAATAGCGGACCCATTTTCAAGCTGGTCAAACTCAGCCTAGCTTTAACCCCTACACCTCAGGCGGATAAGGCTATACCCCCTTCCAACCGACAATGACAGAGTGGGAGATGCGGCCTACTAGTATTAGGCACTCGGGTGATCATGGATCCACTCGGTCTAGACATTGGAGGAACCTCTTAGTACTATCAGGGTTTAGGGGCTTTCACCCATGGACATTTGAAGTACCCATATGTTAGAACCAAAGAATTTTGGTATCCAAATTGATTGTCCATGATAAATCAGTGGAGGCCACAACCCTAATATCGCTAAGGCACTAAGTGATCATGTCACATAAATGCGAGATGCATGAGTCATGCCATCCAGTCATGCATTAAACCTGCGCATACTGCGCTGTCATGTGGGGCAACTCCATCTCACAGGGAGTCCCATAAATATCTTAGCCCATTGGCATATGCTATAATCAATCAGTCCTCATAAGAAGCATGTGAATGATACGTATGGGCATATTATACTAAGCATATTCTCAGTGTATTCTACTAGACTAAGTATACTAGCATGATTATCAAACATAGCAGGCGATGATTGGCCTTAACCGATATGTCACTTACAAGAATAGGGGATGGACGATATAGAAGTCTATATGAAATGGTCCATGTTGGACTATCCTAAAGTGGGGTCCACTTGAAAGGACGGTGGATCTAACTCATGAATCGGGATAACTTCAACAGTGGATCTACCAAATCAGATACCACATATTCATTCATCTACAGCAACTGATGATGATGTACTAAACAAAGGTTGGCATAGGCACCATATTTACATTAAGAATGGGCCTCATGGGTGAGTCGAACAGGCATACAACAAGGTAGGCTTCAGGGTTCGGATTACTACAAGTCAGGGTGGGAAGTATCATGAATGGGGGCCCAATTGTCACGCTCAAAACTCATAAATTGGGCTCACAAAATTCCCGATTGCCAAATCCAGTGCCAACAGCCTCCGTAGTACCCCATTCTCGGCTCCTAGTAGGGATGCACACGGTTCTATTTGGTCTGGTTTTGGGGTGAAACCGGAACCGAACCGTTCCTAACGGTTCTAGGAAATTCGAAACCGGAACCGGACCGTTGGCACCCTAGAACCAAACCGGAATGGAACCACTAAAACTGGTTCGGTTCTGGATCGGTTCCACGGTTCTGAGCTTTTTATAATCCAACTAAACTTGCAAGCTCATGTCCATCCATGTTGTGGTCCATTTGATGAATGGTTTAGATATTGTATAACGTGAGAAAAAATACATTTACGAAAATAATTGTTCTAGAGAAAATAATTATAAGGTGTGCAAAAATACATCAATTCGGTTTGAGGATTGATTTAATGGTTCGGTTCTATGGATCGGTTCCACGGTTTGGTTCTACAGATTGGTTCACGATTCGGTTCTTCATACCCCTAAACCGGGAACCGAACCGATATCACCGGTTCTTTGATTTATGGAACAGGAATCGGAACTGGTGCACTCTAGAACCGGACCAAACCGGACCGTTTGGTCGGTTCCAGTCCAGTCCACGGTTCTACCGGTTAAATGTGCACCCCTAGCTCCCAGTGCCCATATGCCAGATTCTGATCCTAGGATCCTACAAGGAGAATTTTCAGTATGATTTTTTTTTTTTGTAATGGAGCATAACCATAAGTATACCCAAATCATAAAGACAACATCATCATCACATATCTACTAATATAATCATTTGAATACAATGCTAAAAGGGAAATACATATATCGAAATCAAAGCTCCAGAGGACAGCTGCACTCTCCAAGCTCAACGCTGCTGCAACCTAATGCCACCTGCACGCATCTATCGTGTATAAGCTTACAAAGGCTTAAAGGTTGGTGAGAGTGTGTGCATAAGATAAGTGCCAAGTATACCATAAAGCCCATAAATCATACATCATCGAAATAAGCGAAAATACTAAAAAGATCATGAATCATACGATATCAAAGTAAGCGAAAATATACTGGTAAGTCCATGAGTGCTATCAGCCGTACCAAAGCCATGCGATGCAAAATATAATAAGATAATAACAGATGCGGAGGATGCAATGCAATATGCAAATCCTTATGAGCCACGAATATCATCAACCTCATCTAGGCCATATAAGTGCAAACACATAGTAACCCAAAACGCTAAACATTGTGGATGTAGTGTGATATGCTGGAATATGAAGTTGGGATGATAGTACGAATGAAATAACTATGCTGGAATATGAAGTTGGGATGATAGTACGAAGTATCACAGGCTATGAGGTCTATCACAAGGGACTTCTATCCAAACCAGTCACATACCTAAATTTAGATAGTCAGACACAATCTGGTAAACTCCTGATCTCAAGTTAGTCACTCGCCCAACCGAAATCCTGGCCATACGATGGTACACGTAACAAATAGTTAACCACCAATCCAAGTGGATAGTAAATGGATGAATGGATATGCAGTTCCTGCCTAATAAGTCTACATATCAGTACGGTTGCTCTCTCGAGAAATCACTGGGGTCTATTACACTCGACACCGACTGCCTTCTCCCTAGCTGCACAGCCCAGCGAGTGGAATAGACCTCACTATCTGCCTGACCAGTAGTCTGCTAATACCTACCTGGCTCACCGATAACAGACCCATTTACGAGCTGGTCATACTCAACCTAGCTTATAGCCCCCTCACTCAGGCGGATAAGGCCACACCTCCTCCCAACTGACCACAACACAGTGGGAGATGCGGCCTACTGGTATTCGGCACTCGGGCGCTCATGTTCCACTTGGTCTAGACATTGGGGCTCCTCCTAGCATTGGAGGTTCTGTGATTTTCACCTAAGGACATTCTAAGTGCCCACAGTGCTAGAACCAAATATTTTTGGTGTCCCATTTATCCATCCACGATGTGCCTGTGGAGCATACGGATCAGATGTCACTAGGGCGTACAGTGATCGAAACTCACAATGCAAGATGCATGAGTCATACAATCTAGTCATGCATCAATCATGTGCATACCATGCGCTCATGTGAGATAACCTCCTCCTATCAGGGAGTCTCATAACAATCTGCCCAATGACATATGCAATGATCAAACATTCCTCATATCAAGCGTACATATGATGCGTTTGGGCATGAATCATAGAGCTATACTAAGCATGTTATAAAGTGATGAACTTTCCTTACAATGAAGATGGGCCTAGATGGCTTACACACAAAGAGTATGGGCCTATCAATGGGCCCTAAGGAGAGTTATAATGCGGACATTTAACCAGCATTATTCTTACAATGTGGATGTCAAACCAACATTCCTCCCAAGGCATGGCCCACCATAAATATCATTACACAAACCATGGTGGAATCACAGATTGAAATGGGCCTTATGTACCTCCCATTGGGCCTCGACCCATGGGCTTCCAATACATCAAATGGCCTCATAACATGGGACTTATATTTATCACAGTGGGCCTCAACAATGGGCCACAATTATATCAAGATGGGCCTAATCACCTGGTCCTCACATATATACCAAGGTGGGCCTCAATGGATGGCCACAAATACATCGAGATGGGCCTCATACATATACCAAGGTGGGCCTCAATAACAGGCCTTGAATACATCACAATGGGCCTCAACTCATGGGCCCCAAATACATTACAATAGGCCTTAACCCATGGGCCCTAATACATCACAATGGGCCTTAACCCATGGGCTCCAAATACATTACAATGGGCCTCATAACATGGGTCTTACATTCATATCAAGGTGGGCCTCAACAACGGGCCTTAAATATGACAAGATGGGCCTAATCACTTGGGCCTTATATATACCAAGGTGGCCACGATGGATGGCCATAAATAAGTCAAAATGTGTGTGTGTGTGTGTGTGTGTATATATATATATATATATATATATATATAATATACAAATGAATCGTATCAAAAGATCAACTGGACTCCACCCTAAATAACAATGGCAAGAATGATTCCCACCATTAAATTCTCATGGCCCACCATAATATTTATTTCCCATCCAATTTGATCATAAGGTCACATTGACCTAAAAGGGGTTTTAATGGTAGACGATTAAACCCACTGTTTTTTATAGTGTGGTCCACCTAATCCTATATCTGCATCATTTTTTTCTTAGTCTCATGCCATAAAATTATCTATATATACACACACATACACACACGCACATAAACACACCATCCCCTAGACGGTGTGGATAGAACACATAAATCATATGGATGCCACCGTCCACCGTCAGTGGACGGTGCAAATGAAACACATACATCATTGTGGGACCCACGTGGGGCCCACCATAACATTTATTTGGCATCCAATCGTTGATGAGGTCACACGTCCTTGGATGAAAGGGAAAAAACAAATATCATCTTAATCCAAAACTTCTATGGACCCAAAAAGGGTTTTAATGGCAGACGGTTCAACCCCACTGTTTCCGTTGATGCGGGCCATCTGAATTTCAGATCGGCTCGATTTTGGAGGGGGCCCCCTTCAAGCAGGGGCCCACCTAATGTACGGTTTGGATGACTTACACACATCATGGTGGGGCCCACAGCTAGGCCATGGGTCTACTGCCCATCCGCCCACCAGCAGCAGACGTTGTTGTGCCTCTGACAGCAGCAGCGTCAGCTGTTGCTACATTTTGTTTTATTTTTTTTTATCACGTTTTCTCGTGGTTTTTCACATGTGGGGCCCCCAACGGAAGAATTCACCCCATCCATTGGTTTCTACAGTCCATCACAAATCCATCAAACCCAATATTGAATATATTTTGGCATATCGAGACATTCGGGTGGATTTAAACGATAGACGCACTATTTTCAACACTATGGCCCACCAGATACTCGGATCAACCTCATTTTTTAGCTCAACGCCTAAAATGAAGTGGGGAAAGGAATGGACGGCGTGGATTAAGTCCATACATCAAGGTGGGGCCTACACAAGTGGTTCACCCTAAAGGCTTGTAAAACCAAGCTAATATTTATGTTTTCTTTCCACGTCTAGCATCCCTGGATGCTAGACGGTCTTGGCATAGCACATGCATAAGGTGGGCCTTGCTCCGGTGGACCACCAAATGGATGAATGGTATGGATAAAACAAACATTAAGATGGGATCCATCCAAGTGGGCCACACCACTACATCATCACACAACAAGAATAAAAGAAATAGAGGGAAAGAGAGAGAGAAGGAGAGAGGGACACGTGGTGATGAAGGGACCCCGGCACTATGGGCCCTCCCTTTCATAATTTAAAACATACATCAAGTGGGTCCCAATACATATGGGCCCACCAAATCAAAGATCAACGGTGGAGATCACTTCTCCACCAAAATGAAAGGTCTAGATGACCCTATTTATGTAAGAAAATAAACATCATGATGGAGTCCATGGAGGATGGCCCCATCATGGAATGATCACTGAAATTAAAGTGAGTCATTGGCCACATCTAGGGTCCAAAGTGAGATCCATACCATCAATCGGTAGGCCTCACTTGGTCGATCATCAAAATAATGAAATCTAGTCTATAGAAGCTGTAAGGGTATGTTCTTGGATTTTGTTAAATTGTTGATTTGTTTGACTTGAAAACATAATTTGGATTTACTAAAATACTCGATTGTTTACTTGAGGCTCATGCTTTAGAAATTGATAAGTTAGGAATATATGATTCTTGAACTGGTTGCATACATGAGTTTTACTTCAAATATTAAAGCATGCTTGAATCTTCATAAGATTATATTGTTGGTAAGTCATACATTATTTGAAATCTCTCTATGGAAACTCCTATTTCAAGAGAGTCCAAGCTTAGGGTGTAACGAAATGGATTGTGATGAAAATAGACCCTCAACATGGAGGTTATGATTAATGACAATTGAGTTATGGGGCTTACCACCTATGGAGTGATTCTACTTACCTGACGACATTTATTCTCTTCGTTGTTTACTCATATTGATCTATACATACCGTCTCATTTTAGTCATTGTATTTAATGATTTTGATACTTCATTCCTAGTCAGCATACGGTAGTAGTTCCCTTGTATTGAAAATTGAATGGCCACATGTTGATGGGTTGTATACACACCCTAAGGCAGTAGTTTCATGAGCCGGGGATGGTGGTATGGGACCTATGCCCGAGCTGTCGGCCTACGCTGGTGACGAGCCCCCGTAGTGACTTTGAGCTTATTTAAATTGGTTGATTGTAATTTGACTAATAATGGATTAGCTAAGCATGCATACATGGCACAGACTAACGTCTATCGCTATCGTACGTGATGTATGTATTTTGTCTGACTGAATGATCATTCTCAGGTGGATGATTGTATGGGTGATGAGCCCAATGTCCGCATGGATGAGCATCCCGAAGGCGATGATTGCATTCACGCATCATGCATATAATAAGACTGCATTTACTATGTTTTGGGTTACCTAGATGTTTTATGCTATTTCTTGTCTAGGGTGGCGGTATGTAATCTTGAGGGGAAATCACATTGAGCTGACCACTCATTCATCAATGTTCAACTGTATAGAGTATGCAGGTACAGAGGCAGATGGATACCTAGCGGACCCGGAGTCGGCAGCGGTTGAGGAAGAGTTTTATGATGAGGAGCCGCATCAGGAGGCAACCGCTTACTTTGGGCTAAACTAGTAGATTAGCCATTTATGTTTATTCCAGTACTTTGAGAACTTAAGAGTTTGTATATGGGCCCCAACTGAGTGGCCCAAGATATTGTTCACATTTTGATCTCATCTATACCACGTTTGATTCCTCTATTTGCACGTTGATTTCCATTGATTACCGTTATCCTTTTGCTAACTCATGGGTTTTGGGGATACGAGTCATATACTCAAGTCCTAAAAACTGGGGCATTACATAATAGTTCTTACTCCCATGATAACCCCAACAATCACATACTGCTTTCTTAATCTGTGGGGTGTAATTGTTCTCCTGCATATGATCGTGTAAGGACTTCTTAACCAGTGGAGCATTGTATTCTGTTTGGTTCTCGATGATGTTTCCAGAAAAAGTTTGAGACATAAGTTATTTTCTAACATAGTCATCTGACAACCCTTCACAATTTCTCACATTCTCTAAAATTAGCTCATTATATTGACGTTCCCACTCTTACATATAAATGGTGAAACCCTAATTCTGAATCTAATTCTAAAATAGAATAAAAAAAATCTTATAGCAATATGGAAAGTAAGTAGAGGAGAAGTTAGAAGGAGTTTACCGGTTTGGAGAGTTCTTTGTTAGGATCCTACAAAACAGAAAACAGTGTTAGTTTCTAAAAATAAATCAGAAAAAATCCTAACCTAAAAGCAAAACAAAAAGTTAGTCCTGAAAACAAATTTGTTTCTAAAGACAAATTAGGAAAGTTTCCAAATCTAGAAATTAAAAAAAAAAAGGAATTAGTTTCTAAAAAAAAAATTAGGAAAGTTTCTAAATCTAGAAATAGAAAGAAAAGTTAGTTTCTAAAAACAAATCAGGAAAGTTTCTAAATCTAAAAATAGAAAGAAAAGTTAGTTCCTAAAAAAAAAAATTAAGAAAGTTTCAAAATCTGGAAATAGAAGGAAAAGTTAATTTCTAAAAACAAATTAGGAAAGTTTCTAAATATGAAAATAGAAAGAAAGAGAATTAGAAAGAAGTTACCAAATTAGAAGTTTCTATTTTGGGATCCTGCAGACATAAAAGGAAAGTGAATTAGTTTTAAAAAAAGAAGTAAGAAAGCAACCTAGTTTCTTAAAAAAAGAAAAAAGAAAGTTTCTAAAAATAGAAAGTAAGTTAGTTTCTAAAAACAGAAAAAAGAAAGGAAATTAGTTATTAAAAAAGAACTAAGAAAGCAACCTAGTTTCTAAAAAAAGAAAAAAGGAAAGTTTCTAAGTTAGTTTCTAAAAATAGAAAAAGGAAAGGAAATTAGTTTCTAAAAACGGATTAGGAAAGTTTTTAAAAAATAAAAAATTAGTTTCTAAAAATAAATTAGGAAAGTTTCTATAATAGAATTAAAAAGTAAATTAGTTTCTAAAAACAAAAAAGGAAAGTTTTTAAATCTAGAAAAAGAAAGTTAAGTTAGTTTCTAAAATAATTATGAAAAAACTCTAATCTAAAAATAGTAAGTAAAAAAATCTTAATCTCAACCTAATTCCAAAACTAATCAAATCCAGAAAATGTAACTGCCAATCCTCGGCAACGGCGCCAAAAACTTGTTCACAACTCCAAGTGTAGGGTCACGATGTAGTAATAATCTCAGTAAGACTGATGTTAAATCTACAGGGACTGAAACTTGTACATTTCTGAAATTAACTAGAAGTAGAACTAGAAGATGTGAAACTAATTCTGAAGTATTTGAGAGAGTAATTGTGAATAAAGTAATTAAAACTAAGATTTTAAAGGTGGGAACTAAGGTGCCAAGGATCCACTTGTAGTGATCAGGGAGCCCTCTTGCTTGATTCAAGTAACATAATTAGAATTGGAGTGATATCCTATCTAATTGGAAAATATATCGATAAAACCAAATCTGAACTTCCATTGACCTAATTATTAATGAAGGAGAACTATGATAATTGCCAGAGATTCTATCACCAAACTATGCCTAGGAGACAATGACAAACAATAAGATTTACTAATCCCATAATCTCAAAGCGGGAGAATTGTGAAGATTAGGAAGGATTTCATCACCCTACCATTCCCAAGGGACGATGGTGAACAACAGGACTTACTAATTTCATAATATCAAATCAAGAAAAAAAGATACTCAAAGCTGTTGCAGATCTACTGTAATTTGAGTCACAATAAACCATTAAAAACTGAAAGTATTCCTTAAATATTAAATTAGAATCCATGAAGTTCAACATAAACATAAATCAAAGCAATAGAAACATCCTATCATGAGACAAGCTTCACCTCTTAGCCCTATCTAAGAGGTTTATTCAACCATAGATATGATTAGATCTAAAACCCTAGAAGAAAGTATGAAAACAACTAAGGAAGAAGAAAAACTCTTAGCGACGACTTCTCCACCCTTTTGCTTCACTCCTTAAACCCTAGAAGATGCCTAGGAATATCCTAGGAAGTCCTATTTATAGTTTTGCACTCCAACTTTCACACATAATTAGAAAACTCTAGAAATTGCCTCAAATTAAGCAGTTTGCTAAAATAGACTTCACTCTGCACAGTTTTCTAAAATAGACTTCACTCTGCGCAATTTCACAAAATGACCCAGAATTTCAGAATATGCTCTTTCAGGATAATTTCAGTATTATTTTTCTTCACTTCAAATATTTGATTCTCTTCATTCCTCACTTGATTTTCTTAGATCTTTAGCATATGAATTCTTCAATCTTGGTCTCCTAAGATCCATCCCTTGCCTTGATGATTCTTGAGCATCAAATCAATGTTTTTATCACCCTTTTCAATCAAAGCTCTTAAATTCACCTTGCAACACAAACATGAGTGAAATAGAATATTAAGCATTATCATGTTCATAAAACTAAGATATAAATGAGGGATAATATGTAATATTTGACCCTCAACAATGACCGAAGCATAATAAAAGTATGAAAATTGAACTCGGTTGAAAGTCGGTGTGAACTTTTATTATTTAAATGAGTTTTCTTAGTTGTTTTAGATACGAATTAGAGATTGAGAGAGTGACCAAGGGTGGCGGAGCCTCTACAAAGCCGTTATTCTTTTTTGTCTTTGCAATTCTAGTTTGCCTTTCCTTTGTTTTTTTTTTTTTCTAGGTCATTAGCCATGTTAGGCTAATCTCTTAGCTAAGTCTACGGGATGAAGCTTGTAGTTCATTACATTATTTAGTTTATTTGATTCAACAAACACTAGTTGGAATTATGATATTAGATTGAATATATTTGAATCTACTTTAAAGTCTTTGAGTTGTTTATTTATAGATTTGTTATGTACTTTGGGTATAATAAATGCTTTGATTTAGCAATTGTTTAGCCTTGTTTTAGAGAAGGAATCAATCTATTTAATGGATCGCTCCAGTGATGCTCAAGGGTGCGTTGGACGCTTTGAATTCCCTGCGATTGATGTCCGGGTGCTTCATGAGAGAATTATTCAATTGAATTCATATTTATGATTGGTTTAACTACTCTATCTTTCGATTGGATAGATTAGGACTTCAATTCCAATTAAGTTATAATTGTTGAATCAGTAAAATAGATATTGTGATTGCTATAAGTGGATTCCTTGATCATTAGTCATTTTTCTTCTTGTTTAAAACCCTTTTTATCTCTCTGGATTAAAAATCCAGACAACCCATTAGACTTAGATTAGTTCTAGGCCGTGTTCCTAATTCCCTGTGGATTCGACCTCGATCGCACCGAGCTATTACTACATTACAACCCTGCACTTGGAGTTCATGAACAATGGACTTCTTCAAATATTGGTCGTTGATAGAATTTCTTCTTTCTCGGTCTTTCAGCATCCATGTCCTAACTGTCCATGTCTTTTAGTAGGTCTTTCAATGGTCGTATGTAAGTTGTTGACCACTTCTTGTAAATTTCATCCTTCGTGCCAATCGGAAGCTTAATGTTCCACAAAATTTCTCCTTTAGCAAAGCTTTTCCCCTTCACCATTTTATTTTGAGCTTTGACAACTTTTAGTTTATGAATTTGAGATTGTCTAGGGCCTGCAATCATGTGTTATCCAGTTCTTCCAATTCCATTAGTATGGAGTGGGTGAATTCTTTTGGGGTAAACTTGTGCGGATATGATACCCTCAAATAGGAAATATAAACCTCCATGAACAACAATGTGTCATGTCCATATGTTAATGCAAAAGGTGTCATCCCAGTACTTGTCATTTGTTAGGTTTTGTAGGCCCACAATACTTTAGATAATGTCGTATGCCAAGATCATGGGTTATCCTCTACCATTTGTTTAATGATGTTCTTTAAAATCTCATTGGTCAACTTAGCCTCTCCATTAGCTTGAGCATAGTAAGGTGTAGAGTATACGAGCTTTAACTTATAAGCGACCGCAAACGGTTGGATTTATGCTCTAGAGAAGGTTGCTCCCTTATCTACTTTAATTATCTCAGGAATGCTGAACTAGTGGATGATGTGTTCCTTGATGAAATCCATAATCTCTACCTATTTGATCCCTTTCATCGGCCACACCTCATCCCATTTGGTGAAGTAATTAATTTCCACAATGATAAAACTTTGCTACTTCGAGGAAGGCGGACATATTTGACCTATAATGTCGATAGCTAATTCCCAAAAAGGCCATGACTTAACAATCAGATGAAGCTTTGGTGCTGGGATGTGCTATAATAGATCATGTCTTAGCATGCTTGACATCCCTTTGCATTTTTCTTGCAATCTTTTTAAATTGTTGGCCAGTAGTATCAATGCATTTGAATCAACTAGTGCATTTTCTGACCTACTTGGTGAGCTCCATAGATCCCGTCGTGTACTTCACCCATGACCACCATGGATTTATCTTGCCCTAAACATTTTAGAAGAAGGCCATCTACCCCTTGTCTATATAAATCATTATCCAAGATCAAGTAATACAGGGAGATTTGTCACACTTATTTGTCGATTCTTGTGCTTGGCCTCATCAAGTATCGGATGATTAGGAACTATCAATTGTTGGTTGAGAGCTCCAATGATGCTACCCCAATAGACAACAATCTTTTTTACATCGCAAGTGATGAGCATTTCTTATAAGAAACCTTTTGGACATTCCTTCTGGGAATTTCAAACTGGCTACAATCTGTGCCATCTCGTTCCTGTCTTCATTGAACTTTCAAGGAACATACCTCAAAGGGACATCATCGAAGTCATCTAAAATCTACACAACTATCTCATAATATGTAACAATGTCCATCTTGTGCACTTACATTTCCCTTCTAGCTGATTTAGATTTAGGACCAGAAAAGAGTCACTGATGACCTCGATGCATATGGCCCCTAACTCTAGTATATTTTTCAGGCTAATTATTAGTGCTTCATATTCAGCCTTGTTGTTTGTGCAGTTAAATTTGAGTCAGAACACATATTCCTTCCTCCTCCCAATGAAAAAAATTTATGATTATCCCTTCTGTAGAGGAATGCTCTATTTGTGATTTGTCAAATGTGAGTCGCCACAGAACCATGTCAATCGCATGGATCTCTAATTTCTTTGTTGTGATTTATTCATCCATCTGCATAGGATGGTCAACTAAGAAATATACCAACACCTGGCCTTTGATTCTTTTCTGGGAGATGTATCGAAAGGAGAATTCTAATAAGGCTAGGATCCACTTTCTGATCCTTCCTCGCAAGGTCGATCACATGAGCATGTACCTGATCAGGTCAGTCGATGAAATGGCATTGATTATACCAGTCATCAGGTAATGACAGGGCTTAGAAGCAACAAAGTACAAGGCTAGACAGAGCTTCTCGATGGCCAAATATCTTTGTTCAATGTCGTGTAGAGTTCTGGTCAGGTAGTTAATGGCCTTCTCCTTCTTGTCATCATTTTCCTATGTGAGCAACACCCCGACTAATTCTTCTATGGCTGAGATGTACAGACAGAATGACTTGTCTTTTCTTGGGGAAATTAATACAAGGGGTTTCATGAGATAGTCCTTCAAATGGTCGAGTGTAGCCAGATGCTTTGGTTTTTAGACAAATTCTAGAAATTATAAGAAATTTCTAGTAGAGACCCCAAAGGCACACTTTAGGGGATTCATCTTTAATTTGTGTTTTCTCATGTGCTCAAATGACTTTCTCATATCAGTAAAGTGGTCACCTAGATTGACTGACTTCACAACAACATCTTCAATGTAAACCTCCATGAACTTGCTGATCATATCATGAACGATGACATTCATCTCCCTTTGATAGGTGGTGCCTATATTTTTGAGCTCGAATGGCATCAAGACCCAACAGTAGGTCCCCATTGCCCCTAGACATTGAAACATTATCTTTATGACAACGTATTTTGTAAAAAGATTTGATTGTAACAGAATGGCCATCCATGAAGCACATAATTTTATGTCCTGCGGTGTAAGGCTCGTATCCTAGTCTGTACCATTCCTTGGACTCCTGCGATCTTACCCATCAAATTCCAGTGACCCGTGACCTATAGATGGCATTTGTGCACGACCCTAAGTCACATCCCGTAGACTGAGTCGACTCGACCCGAGACTTGTACCCTAGTGTTTCAACAAGAAACGAATGCATTTGATTTGGAGAATTTATTCAATGATAATAAAGAAAGAGTGAGAGAACAATGATCACAAGATATCTATTCATTCTGAGTTCATTTACATCCTCAGATTCCCTTGATTTTGAAAATAAAGTACAATTAATGCAACTTAATAAATGAAATAGAAGATAGTCCGATGGCAATTTCGGTATCATTTCGACGCTTTTGATATTCATCGCAAAAGACGGATGGGTTGTGCAGACTTGAAGCCCTCGAATTGGTCGTGCAATAGGTTCTGATCATCTTTCTATTTATCCTTCCAGTCACACAGACAAATTCTTCTTCCTTCTATAATTATCTTTCTATACTTTATATTTCCTTCATTTTCCTTGAAATGTGGAGCACAAACCCTTAAAATGTTGAGCAAACAACCCTTAATATGTGGAGGGCCCTTGAAATGTGGAGAGCACAACCCTTGAAATGTGGAGCACAAACCCTAGAAATGTGGAGTGCACAACCCTTGAAATGTAGAGTGCACAACCCTTGAAATGTGGAGCACAAACCCTTGAAACGTGGAGCGTACAACCCTTGAAATGTGGAGTGCACAAGCTTCTTTTACATGAGGTGACGTATGGAGCATTTGTTAGGACAAGGAAAGGCTGGCATTAGGACAAAGTTGAGAGAGAGAAGTGGGGCATGGAGTATCCGTTAAGACAACAAAAGCCTTGTATTAGGACAAGGTCCACATGAAGTGGTGCATGGATTATTCGTTAAGACAACAAAGCCTAGACAAGGTCCACATGGAGTGGTGCATGGGGTTTTTTGAAGGAGTGGTTGCATGACCCGTGCAATGGGTTTCTTTGCAAAAGTGGTTGCACGACCCTGTGCAATGGATTCCTTTGCAAAAGTGGTTGTGCGACCCTACGCAATGGATTCCTTTGCAAAAGTGGTTATGCGACCCCGTGCAACGAATTTCTTCATGAGTGTTTTCGCTAAAAGGCCTTCTATTCGGACAAGAAAAGCCTGTCTTCAAGACAAGCTGAGAGAGAAGTGGCGCATGGGCTATCCCTTAAGACAACAAAAGGCTTGAGCTATGACAATATCCACATGAAGTGGCGCATTGGACTTTCTCCAAAGTAGGTTACGTGGGTCGCGCAAGAGAAGTTCTTCAAGACAAAGCTCATGTGGTGCAATGGACTTTCTCCAAAGTAGGTTACGCGGGTCGCGCAAGAGAATTTCTTTAAGACAAAGCTTCATAACATGTGGCACAATGGACTTTCTCCAAAGTAGGTTGCACGGGTCGCGCAAGAGCTTCTCCAGTTGTGCGAGTCACGCAACAGCTTCCCTCTCTCCCTTTCTTGCCTTCCTTCCTTCTTGTCTTCTAACTAACCGGCCCCTCAAATGTGGCATGGGGAGGGGTATTTATAGGCATCCCTCTCTTACATAGTGGTGATCACCACCACTTCTTTCTTCATACAACTTCCACCCTCCTTCCTTACATAGTGGTGTTCAACCATTTTTCCTTAAATAGTGGTGTACAACCACTTCTTCATTTAAATGACACCCATGCACCCCTTTTTACCAAATTACCCTATTCTCTCATTTTTACCAAAATACCCCTAGTTACTCATTTTTACCAAAATACCCCCAATCACTGTTTTTTACTAAAATACCCCTAGTCACTGCTTTTTACCAAAATACCCTAGTCACTCATTTTTACCAAAAAACCCCCAGTCACTCAGTTTTACCAAAATACCCCTAGTCACTACTTTTTACCAAAATTCTCCCAGTCACTACTTTTTACCAAAATACTCCCAGTCACTCATTTTTACCAAAATACTCCCAGTCACTGCTTTTTACCAAAATACTCCCAGTCACTGCTTTTTACCAAAATACTCCCAGTCACTCATTTTTACCAAAATACTCCTAGTCACTCATTTATACCAAAATAAGGAGTGCACAACCCTGGGAAGGATCTACACCATGAAATTCTCTGACCAATGCAATGGACATGCAATGGAATATTTTTTGTGCCTCAACAGATGCCCCCTCGATCCTTCTTTGATTGATTCCTGAAATCAAATAGAGGATCGATCTTCTTCCGACTGAAGAACTGAATGAACTGTAACTGAAGGATGACTGGATGATCATGCTTGACCAGAAGATCGAATGATCGCGCTCTAATAGAAGACTTGAATGATTGTGTTTGGATGAAAGACTTGAATGATCGTGTTCAAATGGAAGACTTGAATGATCGCACTCGAACGGAAGACTTAAATGATCGCACTCGAATGGAAGATTTGAATGATCGCGCTCGAATGGAAGACTTGAATGATCGCGCTTCCAGCAGCGTTAAGCGGATGCTTCACTAGAGAGGATAAAATTCTCTTTTCATCGAAACTTGTCACTGTAACAGTTGTGGCGACTTCATCTTTGAGTAACTTGACCAGAGAACTATCTTTCATCACCGCTGCTGCAACAGTCTCTTTGATCAACTCCGGTGACTTTTTTCTTCAACTCTGTGTCTAGGGAGTTGTTCTTTAATGTTGCTCCTACTGCAACAACTCTTTTGATTATCTCCTTTATTCATGATCTACATAACCTAAGCTTTCGAATGATAGTCTTTTTTCTCCTCTTTTTAGGCTAATTGTGATATTCGCAATATGATAATGATTCAATCATTTCATCTTTGTGCTTGTCAGTGTGCTTCGCATTGCATTCTTTACTCATTATATCGCGCTCTTGGAGATGTCCTCTCTAGCTCCAAAGGTTCAATGCTAACTCTTTTTGCCGAGTCTTTTCTAGTTTGTGCTCCTTAGCATAGACTTTTCCTTAGATCTTTATTGATTCTGAAAAATAGATAAGACATTTTTCAATTTTCATTTAATAACTTTCTGAAGGCCATAAAAGTTACTGATGATGATTCTGTTTGTTCTTTGTCTCCATTAGATCTGGTACTCGGAGACTTGCAATATCATTACTAGGATAGTGAGAAGCTACGACATTGGACCATATAACTGGGCCTTGATATAAAAACAACTCTTAAACGTTCACACTAAACTATACTTCATAATTCTTGGCATATGAATTCCTTTGCCATGTATAAGAGATTATTAAAAGACCAAGGCATAGATTACTTTGAAGACATAGATCATGCCCCCTTTCTAGGTCAACTTCACATAAAAATTTATTCAGAAGATAATACTTCCGAAGTGAAGCTTACTGATACCCTTGAAGGATGGATAATCTTTACTACTTCTTTAACGAATTGAAAGAATATATCTGAATCTTTAAATTGTCCGGGAGAGAATGATGATTCTTCACTAGTTTATTCTCTGCCGCCTTTGAGAATCTTGTGCGATAATATTTCTCTACATCAAGAAGGCAAAAGACAAAAAGACCTCACGGCTCTTGTCAATATATTAATTGATCTTGAAGATTTGAACTTTTAAGTAGATAATTGCCAATATTTTGAAGGCATTTGTTGTTGCTGTAATTTGAACCTGATTCAAGAGAAACACATTTTTCCATGTTGTTTGCTCAATATTTAAAATTTTCATCAGGCAATTGCATATTTGAGCATATCTAAAGTGAAATATATATATATATATATCTGCAGTATTTTGAAGGGTAAACATAGTTTATGCTTTTGAGTAGTAGAGCTAGTGTACTTTGATTGGACAAGACTGAACTTGTCCTGACTTGACTTGACTAGTCTATATTAAACTAGACTAGACTAGACTGAACTAGACTGGTGTAACGCCCTGAAAATCGGGGGTCGAGTAGTAACTCAACTCTCGAGTTCCAGAACATCACTTATGCAACAAAATGAATGATGATTGAATGTTGACTGTATTAGAGTAGTGAACATGAGTGAGATTAAGCCAAAACAACATATCATACTCCAGAGACAGTTAAATTTGCAAGCGGAAGACTATGATAGATAGATAAATTATATAAACTATGATGAGTCTCCAGAGTGTGATAACATTACCAGGTTAAATAATTACAATGACAGTTCTAAAATATACCTAATGTGATGGCGTGTAATGTCTCCTATCCCAAATACCATAGCCCCGTCAATACAATACCAGGTCTTCACAGACTGTCAGAGAGATACAGATAGGAGAACTCCTCCTCATCACCATAGAAATAGTCCGGCTCTGCTTCACAAGCATCGCCATCACCTGAAACTCAACAAATCTGTTTGGTGTGTACAACACCGTCCCGTAACGTGGGAGTGAGTAGCTAACTCAGTGGAACAATAAAGCATAGGTTAACATGTTATCAAATCAATCAAGCAAGAATGATAACGCAAAGACAAATCAAACATTTCTAATTACTCTTGTTAAGTGCAAAATGATATGACATGATCTTTGTATGCCCTTGCCAAACCACCCTCAAGCGACATCATCTTACGTTCGCGAATGCTACTCCCTTAGTGCGCCACATCTACAAAGCACATGCGGTGCATGATGATCATGATTACCAAGTTTTTATTAATCCATTTCAACCAGCAGTATTGGGAAACTAAGGTACCTCCCTTGTATAATTCCCAAACATGATCCATTCTAGGGTCGTCAATCCTAACTAATCTCATATGATGTTATGGTTTGAGAAGCATAGTGAAGGCATCGCAAAGGGCTCGTCACCCGTCAGCGCGGATACAGATCTCACCGTATGCGGCTCCATTTCTGGCCGTCGTCTCAAGTACATATCTCACCGTACTGGCTCAATCACTAGCCGTCGGCTCAAGTACGGGTCTCACCGCATTTACTCGGCTCAACTCATACTCTAGTTACCATGTGAAAGACTCGTCGCCAATCACGTACACTTGGAGTACTCGAAGATACTACGGAGGACTCGTCGCCCGTCAAAGCACGAGCAATGTGTCTCACCGTGCTCGGCTCTCGCCAGTAAATATCGACGGCCGAATATAGTGTCCCATACCACCATAATCGGCTCACGAGGTTGGTTGCGCAATGGTCACTATGGGGAGGCACATGACCCCGGCCAGAGGCCGACACGGCTCGACCACGGTGTCCCATACCACCATGCCCGGCTCATGCGTCTTAGTGGATCGAGGTACCATGGTTAACGGGATTGCATGCGGTAAGTTTGGTACCCAGGTTCAAGCAAGAGCGACCAAACATGGTGAACATACATATACACATATCGGTTTGCTTGACGAGCCTGACTAGCTCGAGCGCACCACAAGTTGAGCGATATGGAGCGCAAGAGCACTCCGTGTGGCCAACCACTATCGCCAACCGAAGTACGACTCGGGTTCGCCAGACACATCCATCGTGGCGATATGAATCTCAGCCACAACAAGTAAGTCTGGTACCGAATGTGTGGACTATAGGCATAGTCCCAAACTCAATCAGTGGTAGAGCATAACGTAAAGCATGAAGTAGAGCATGTATTATAAAGCATGAAGTATAGCATGTTATAAGGCATGTTGTAAAGCATGTTGTAAGGCATGTTATAAAGCACTAAACACATAGGGATACAAATACTTAGAGTTCATAGGTGAGTGGTTAGAGTGAACAACCACGTGGAGAGTGTCATATGTGACTCTAAGGTAGCGGAGAATCCCATCTCAGCACCTAACTAAGGTTCTAACACTTAAACACTTACACTCGCAAGTGATTTCACCAACACTTGGAATACACTACTTCAACATACATGACGTATGCTAGAGAAGTGTACACTAGGGTTGTCCCTTTACTAAACTAGTATTTTATGCATATACATCATATTCATACAGCAATTAAGCATAGCAATCACATCAGCAAATTTTATACGTATAGGGTACTTCCACGTATACCCAAATTTCGACATACATGGTGTTTACAAAGGAAGATAGATTTCGGCGATTCCTTTTTCGCCAAGCTAGTATTTTAATCATGTATTGTATAATCATACATTAAATACATATGTCTAACATTATTCCAAAAGAAATACGTATACGGTATTTCTACAATACGTATTTTCAACATACGACACATTTACAAAGGAACATATATTTTGGCGATCTCTTTCGCCAAACTAGTATTTTATTCATATGTTATATAATTAAACATTAAATAAACATGTCAAGCAATTATCCAAAAAAAATACGTATACGGTATTTCTACATATACCTAGAATATGTGAAATTCCATATTTCACACCGCTAATCAAAACAAGAAACGGAAAGCACTTTGTACATGTGCAATTGCAAGCAGATCATGAATCTACCATTATCTGACATTGAAAGCGTTGAAAACCTTAACTTATACACTTAAAGTCCTCACCTTTGCCTTTGGAAACGGAACGAATCAGCAAGGGTAGAAGAACTTCCGTATACGGGAGATTTCTAGCCTAAAGAGCGGAATCGGTTAGTTGTTACGCAACCCACATCGATCCCACCTCAAATCAGACCTAGGGTTAGGGTTTCTTACCTTCAAATGGGACGGAAAACGCCGGGAAATCACTTAGAACGGAGCGGTGAAGGCCGTGTGGTGAGCCAATGCAGGTGGAGGAAGATCGGCAACGATCTCCAAGTCCTTCTCTCTCTTTTCTCTCTCTTTTCTCTCTCCCAAAACCCAAATTCGTATGGCTGTGAGAGAGGGTGCTCTAAGGCCCTTTTATAGCCAAAAACATTCCGGAAATAGACTTAGGTTCATGGGGTACTGCCTATATAAGATTTTCGACGCTTTTCCAGCTAAAAAGGGGAGTTCTGGTAGCCCTCTTTGAACCAAACGTCAGACTTAAGCTCACCACCAATGGATCTACGTGGGATTACGTTTTTGACTCATTCGGATACGTAGATCGCACGTGGCGGACCACTTTCGACGGTCAGTGGGCCACGATCGTAAATTCGAGTACATGTAAATGTTCGAAATTTTTCTTAATCCGAGGGTGTAATTTGGTCCGATTCTCGACGGTCAGGTAGCTTAATACCGACGGCACAACGAACGATGCCGATCACTATTCCGGATATTTATTTCGGCTTGTGAATAGTGTTTTTCACACTACCTCGCCCCGATTCGAAACGAATGGCCGTGGGATATCGGATAAGGCCGATTTTTGAGATGATTGTTAAGCCCAGTGGGGCGGTCCTAGTTCCTTAACTTCGGGTTAATCGGAATCCCGATGTGCGATCTAGACCTAATACGAAGTTTCGTTTCATTCCCGAGAGCAGACGGGAAATGAGTTTGGTTCTAAACTTTAGGGTAACCTAGCGTCAATGATTCTGCAACTTTTGGGTCTTGCAGATCGTATTGAAAGCGATCCTAACAGATTTCGTAGCTAATCTGGTTTCACACCTAGTTACTTTGTCTCATTTCTAAAGGATTTAGTCCTAAGTGAATTCTGGTCGAGGTGGTACTGTGCCTTTGGAGTTTGTATATAAAGTGATCCAAGTTATACTACTTAGCTAGTTTAAGATAGTGTCTAGGGCGAAGGTGCTTTGAAAAATTGAAAGCACAAGGTAGTGAAGGGTGGGATTTGTGAAGAAAATGATTTAAGGAACGATTTGAGACTTTAATTGAGCGTTTAAGAAGTTAAACTTGTGTTAGGATTGACCCATTGCCTAAGGACGTCTAATCCCAGATTGGCAAAAATCCGGGGCGTTACAACTGGTCTAGATTGAACTATACTGACACTTATACACACAGTTTAGGCTCTTGAGTAGTGGTGGAGTAACACACAGTTTAAGCTCTTTAGTAGTGGAGCCCATGCAATTTTTTAGACTCTTGAGTAGTGGAGTCGGGTCTCACATGATGGTCTTTGTAACTCTTATGAGTTCACTGGACTTCTCACAGCCTGGTGAGTTCACAAACCGCGATCCATCAGAGTGGCCCAGTGAAGCTACCAGGGCCGTGACCTCGGTTGGATTTACGCACAGGGTTGGCCGCAGTAACTCTCTAGAGTTCACAGGGTGCACAAGGCAACCTTTGGGGTACCAAATCTAGGGCAACCAATCCATCGATGAGTAGGTTTAGGCCCTTCCTCATGAGTTACTAGTGAAATCAAGCCAGAAATCTAAGGGTCTTACTCATGGTTGGCCTATCTATGGATATGGCCAAAGAGCTCACACTGCAGCCCGCATTTTCTTCGCCTACAAAGTTGGACCAATTCATGGGAGGGCAGTTTTATCCGTTTCCGTTACGCTATCAGAAGCTATACAGACGGCATGGGTATTACGCGTGACTGGCCGTTCAGGACTTTTTGGCCCTTTTTAAGGCTTTTAGTCGCTGATTTTGTCCGCTGCCCGTATAGGTGTAACACCCCATACTTTTCAGTACTCGAGTGTTACTAGGATGACCAAATAATTCATTTTAAATGGGATATAATTGTGTGTGTGTGTGTATATATATATATATATATATATATATATATATATATATATATATATATATTATAATACAAAATAATTTTATAATTATTAGTAATAATACGTATGTTACTTAAATTATTTAAATTATGTATTTTATTTAAGCTATATATAAAACAAATTGTATACTAACACCTTATTATATAATCAATGTATATTAATTAGCATTTACATTTTATAATATACCATATATAAAATATATATCCTTAATATTAATTTTACTATACTAATATATGCATATATAATCATGAAAGTACATTATAAATATTAATGTTTGTAAATAAATACTTATATATGACTGTTAATGTACTATACTAAACAAATATAAAAATATATTTTTATTATATAATCTAGGACATTATTTACTAATATTATTATAACGAATGTATCAGAACATTTCATAAATTAATTATAGTAAACTTTGAATAATTAATATTTATATATATGTAATAGAAAAATATACATGTTTACGTATGTATATAATATTTCAAAGTAAATAAATGATTATTAATATAAAATATAAATGTAATACAAGTTGTAAATATGTTATATTTATTATTACCTAGTACATAGTATTTTGGAACTACCGGACGGGCCAGATTTCACTTAAGAATACCATGGGCCGTGCAAAATGCCAATCGAACGCAAATGTGGTGCGTATGGCCCACCTAAGCCATGGATCTACCCCATTCTTTGGGCTAGACCGTAATGAAAGCCACCTAAATGAATGAACGGAGTGGATCGATCCAGATCCTCACGGTGGACCCCACCCTGAGTGGTGCGGCACACAGCGGGTGCACACCCACGCTGCACCAAAATGGCCAGTTCGGTCAAACCGGCTCTGACCGTGAAAAACCAAGAACAGAAAGGATTTTCAATCTTTTGAAAATTCCCGACTGCAGCTGACGAACGGACGATGTCTCTTTGGGACGATTTGTGGCCCACCGTCACGGATCTATTGTCTAATCCAAACCGTCCATCTGGCAGGGGTTTTGAATCTGCCTAAACCCCTAAAGTTTCACATGATGACTCATACGTGCAGCCGCATGAACACGGGCGCAGTTAGGCCATGCGCAACCATTTTCTGAAAACGGAAAAATCTGCATCTCTCTTTCCACGCTGACAATCCACGTGAGTCCATTTCCTTCAATCCCGACCATCCACGTGGAGTTATCTCAGCCATCTGATGCACTTCATGTGGATTAGGGCTTCTTTCTTGGGTTTCCTAGCAGTCGCACTCAAAGGGTAGCCGTTTTCCTCATCGCTTGAACCCACCACTTAAATCCGAATGGAGCTTTGTTTTGCTCCTTGCTCAAGCTTCACGACACCATTTTGAGTCATCCCCATGTCCTCATTTCAAAGAAACGGACGCCCATCAGAGATCCGCCATTAACAGGGGAGAAGACGAGAGAGGAAACTTGAGAGAGATCTGGGCGTTTGCTGTCCCAACCCGACCCAGCTAGGTCGAATTGAGCTCGGTTTGGGTTTGATTTCTAACTGTCCGGTCATCAGAGAAGGGAGAAAGGAGAAGGAAATAGAGAAGAAAGACAGAGAGAGGGAGTGAGTTCCGTCGGTGCGACTGCACCAAGCTGGTCAGTCGCTGCCGTCCAGCGAGTTGGGCTGGTTTTAGTCCAGCAATCTCTCTGGACATGCCGGAAAGAAAGAATAGAGAGAGAGAGAGAGAGAGAGAGAGAGAGAGAGAGAGAGAGAGAGAAGAAAGAGATCGAGAAAGAGCAGAGAGAAGGGGGAGTGGCTTCGGAGTGCACTGCTACTATCGCTGCTGGTTCAACTAGACGGACGTTGAAGTCCAGGTAACACCGGTCCACACTCTTCACGGAATATGCCTCTGTGGCTAGCAGGCTAGTGCAAAATCCAAGCCATCCATCAGGTGGGTTGGTTAAATCAGCTGAAGTTTTCTCAGTCATTCATTTGTCCACAATCATGTATACATTCGGTTACAAATCACCATTCCATTGATCCATAGTGTTGTGACCTTAGACCTGCATGGTGGCCCACTTCACAACACCAAGTTGTGGACCGCTCATCTCCCCAATAGCCTCCAGACATTGTCCCATACATTTAAAAATGTCACTGATCTGCTCACTGACGGATCCGTGGAGTAATTGCAACTTGCAGGGGAGTCTACTTCTTCAAAAGCAGAGGTCCGCATTCAGCCATTAAGGTCTGAACAGTTGGCCAATCACTGCAATTTTTGGCCTAATGCCCATCCACATGATATCCAACCAGATCGATGGTCCCGATTACACATGTTTCTTACACACACGTTGTAATTAGATTCAAGTTGATTCCATCTAAGTTGAGGACTTACCCTTTGAGCTTCCCACTTAAATTTACTAATTTGGACATAAATGATACCTTAATCCTATGTAGTTAGTAACTCTAAGTTATTTACTTATTTCTTTTCATGAATATGCTAATATGGTGCGTGATTGTCTGATGTAATGTATGAATGTTGTGTCTCTTTAATGCTAGTAACATGAATGATTTGGTCGCCACATGTTGTAGAGTTTTACATGTTGGGTTGCTGGCCATCTTGCGGTGTTCGGTCGTACTGTGATTTCTGGGTGGAGCGGGTGTTCGCTTAGCGATTTCCTAGCCATCTTGTGGTGTTCACGTACGATATGATTTTCGGGTGGTCTAGAGTTTGTATTTTGCTTGTCTCTTCATCTTACGGTGTTCAGTCGTACCATGATTTTCAGGTGGAGCGGGTGTTCGCTTAGCAATTTCCTAGCCATCTTGCAGTGTTCATGTACGATATGATTTTCCGGTGAAGTAGACGTTGGTATGTTGCTCTCCCTCTCTTCATCTTGTGGTGTTCAGTTGTACCATAATTTTCGGATGGAGCGAGTGTTCGCTTAGCGATTTCCTAGCCATCTTGAGGTGTTCACGTACGATTTGATTTTCGAGTGAAGTAGAGGTTTAAAGCTTGATTTTCTAGCCATCTTATGGAGATTGTAAGATTGACTATTTTGACTATCTTGACACGTCCTTTTGCATTGAGGTTTTCATTACATTCCCTTAAGGTTGAAATTGTGTTAACTAGCTTGATTTTGAATGCATGATCATGATTCTTGAATTGCATTGTTTAAAATCCCCCTTGTCATATATTGCGATTTATGTTAGATTATGAATGATGAGTGTGTAATCTTATGCGGTGCTCCTCACTGCGATAGTCATTGATGCTATCAAACTGTAATAGTTGATGCAGGTACAGGGCAAGCCGATGTTGTTCACTAGGTTGTTGGGGCAGATCGAGTAGCCAGGGAGCTAGGCGGGGTCCTTGCGGCCCATATTGAGCTCCACCACTAGTCGATAGATTCTTATTTTTACTTACCTGAACTTCGTTATTTGGGATTGTATAAGTCCTGTATGGGCGCTACATTTAGAATTTTGTAACGATCAGATTGTTTCATACAATGCATGGTTTAATCTAGCTTCATTGTTGTTAACTCTGATTAATGATAAACGGTTCAAATTCACACTGGATTTTATAAGCAAACACTCGGGTTTTTGGGAAACGGGTTAGATACTCAGGTCCTGAAAACACAGGCGTTACAATAAGTATGCTTATGATGGCCTTCACGGGCTTTTAAGGGCCACTGGCTTCTCATTGCTGCCCGAATGGTGATGGTGATAGGCCTTATGCGTAGTTGGCCATATACGGCTTGGCTAGGCTGCCTTGAATGATAAACTATTGTCGCTGACATGATAGTTGATCATATAAGCTTTGCTGAAGATAACAAATCGATGATTGAAGATAACAGGTCAATGATTGATATATCGCCCCTACTACTGTTGATGATATTATAAAATTTAGTCTGAATAGAGCTTTAGCTCGGTAATAATATCAATTCTGATAAACTTCGATAATAGAATAATCTTCACGTTAGTTATATGGCGATTATAATGGCAGTTTTGCTAATTTAATCCAACAATCATCGTCGGTGCTCGACAATAATAATATACTTCAACTTGATATGCTTAGGAGTCCGCCTTTTATTCATGTATGACATCGGCATTCTGAGACTTTGCATTCCTGAGACTTTAGTTATCTGAAACTTTGGATTTTGAGACTTTGGTTATCTGAAACTTTGGCCTCCATGGTATTCTGCTCATCTTGCCCCCTTTTTGATTTGGAAGTATTGTGCTAATAATCTTCGAAATCAAAACTGTAATTTATCTTCAAAGATAACGTATTTTGTATGCTTTTGTCTGCCCCCTGAATAATTATGCAATGAATCTTTTGAGTCAAAATGCAGTGAATCTTCTTGGTATTCAGAGATATTATATTTTGCTGAACTGGCAGGTATATTGATGAAAATTTGTATGATACTTGTCTTATTTCTTCTTACCTGTTCTTCTATATAGTTAATATTTTCAATTGGGACCATATATCATTACTTTCTCTCTTATTTCATGTCCTCTCTATGACAATTTTATTGTCTTTGGTCATCTTCAGTAGAAAACCTTTTCTTCTTTGCCTCATTTCCTTTGATTTTCTTTGCAGCTAGCCATTAATTCCTTATAGGAAGTATATCGTTCTTCTTCGACTGTATGTTTGCTGTAGTCCTTGAATTGTTTGAACCCTTTCTTTACTTTCTTAATTGTAGAATCACACATATTTTCTTTATCGAATGATTCGATTCTTTACTTTTGACGATCCTTCATTTTGCTTTCTTTCTTCGGCAATATCTGCTGCTGTTCTCTTAAGACTTTAAAATAGACGATTCATATGAGAGTTGAGTAGCTTTACTTTGATTCTTTTCAAATTGACTTGCTTTTCTACTATGGTAAATTGTGAACACGATGCCTCTAGGGTTCTCTATTGACTGATGAATTCGTTAATTAATTCGTCTACTCGTTGGCGAGCAACGGCTAATTTAGTTGCCCTAACTTCTCATTGAAGGCTTTCCTTAGGGAAGAAATGTTGTTCACAGTAGCCCTTCGAAGGAGAAAGTGAAAACTGCATTGCTGATGATAAACTGAGTGAGTGCGATAAAACTATGCCTCATAATATTGTGCATGATCGATCCGTTAACCATACTCGACGAGATGGTATTCTTCGTCCTGTTACGTTACCGATGAAGCAGAAACTATTCCGAATATTACTTGGTATTGTCTGTTCTTGATCGCAACTAATTTGATCTTCTTTGATACTTCTGGTGGAAATTCGTTGGATATGAAGTAGACAACCACGTTAGCCGGGGGAAAGGTCGTTGTGGTATATTTGTTATTCAGAACAGAGTGTTAGTTACTTTATTTAAATAACATTGTACTTTGTTTTTAGAAATGAAGGGGAGGATGTTCCCATTGAGATTCACCATTTTGGCGTCTATACAGATGCCAAAAAGTGATAAATGTTCTCAGAATATTTTCTAAGTTATTATTGAAAATAAATTCCCTAGTAGAGTCGCCATTTTATTTCGACAAGAAACGAATATGTTTGATTTGGGGAATTTATTCAATGATAACAAAGAAAGAGTAAGAAAATAATGATAACAAGATATCTATTCATTCTAAGTTCATTTACATCCTCGAATTCCCTTGATTATGAAAACAGAGTACAATCAATGTGTAAGACCTGTATCCTAGTTCATACTGTTCCGATGAATCCTGCGATCATTTCCATCGAAGTCCGGCAATCCGCGACTGATAATCGACGTTGCGATCGATCGTAAGTCGTATCCTTTAGATTCGAGTCGGTTTAATCTGATACCTGTATCATTGCGACCGCACCATCGCTGTGGTTCCAACACCGCGACTCACGCACCGATCTGATACCCTGACCAGAAGACGTGAGTCGGTGTTTATTTCGAAGAAACGCCGCGCTTTCTCGATCCCAAGAGAATCTCTACACAATGTCAAATCAATCCCATCAATCAATCAATCACTTCAATGTCAAGTACAAGCAACCCATGCTTTCTCTCTCCAAAGTCAACTCTTTCTCACCCTCTCTCTTACACCACCTTACATGTCAAGTACCACATCCATCACTCACCTCACTCTTTCACCCATCACACCCATCCCTCTCTCCTTACAACTCTTTCTCTCTCCCTCTTTTCTCACACCATTTCTAAGCAAGAGAGAGCCCTCACGTCCAAGCCATTTTCAAGAGAGAAATGTGATTTTGGTGGCCCACCTTTCCCATTCCAAATCAATCATCCTAGCCATCCATTTTCCATCTCCACCATCAAAGAGGAGCACGAGGAGGGTGGCGTTCCAACGAACCGAAGAGATCAACCGGTGGGTGCTCCTATAGGCTAGCTTTTGTGTTTTTATGACGGGCCAAGTGAGGCCTACCGATCGATGGTATGGATCTCACTTGGGACCCTAAGATGTGGCCAATGGCCCACTTGAATTATCACTTGATGTATGATGGCTTGCAAGGGAGGGCTCATAGTGGCGGAGCCCTCCATCTCACGTGTCCCACTCTTTTTCTCTCTCCCCCTCTCTCTTTTCACTTTTCTTTTCTTGTGATGATGTGGTTGATTGGCCCACTCAGATGGACCCCATCATGAAGTAAGTATTTTATCTGAGCCGCCTATGAGTGGGGACCACCTTATATGTATTACACCCACACCAACCACCATTTGGTGGCCCACCTAAATAGGGCCCACCTTGTATAGCCGTTGCCCAAAACCGTCTGGACGTTGGCTGAACAAAAAAAAAAGAAAAAAGAAAAAAAGGGATTTTTTTTTGGGTTTTTGGGGCGGACTACTCATGTAGGCCCCACCTTGATGTATGTATTCAATCCAAACCGTCCATCCCCTTTCCTACCTCATTTTAGGCTTTGAGTCGAAAAATGAGGTCAATCTAACTCTCAGGCGGACCATACCTTTGGAAAGAGTAATTTTCACCGTTGAAAACTTTCCTGATATTTCTGTACATTGAAAAATATCTAATATTAGGCTCTATTAGACAGTGTCGGGCCATGGAATCCAATGGTTGGGTCCGATCCACCCGATGCAGGCCCTACCCACGAAAAACCTTGGAAAAAGGGATTTTCAAAAAAATATATATATATATAACTCAACAAAGAGCGGAGCGGCCTTCTTCGGGCTTATCGTCGAGGCGAGAGAGAGGACGGACGGCCGGGCGTCTGGCGTGGCAGTAGGAACCCACGGCTCCAGCTGTGGGCCCCACCTTGATGTTTATTTGAAATCCAATCCGTTCATGAGGTGGGCCACTTTCTGAAGTAGGCCCCCTCCAAGTTTTAGGCCTATCCAGGTCTCAGGTGGACCACACCACAAGAAACAGGGTGATTGAACAGCTACCATTGGAGCTCTGTTGGGCACCACAGAAGTTTCTGAATCAATCTGATATTTGTTTTTCTGTCCACCCAGGTCACGTGCGACCTTATCAACGGATTGGATGGATTATAACATTATGGTGGGCTCCAAGTGGGACCCACAGGGATGCATGTGTTTCACTCCACCGTCCAGGCGGACGGTGGAGCCCACGGTGATGTATGCGTGCATGTGTGTGCGTGCGGGTGTGTGTGTGTGCGCGTGTGTCTATATATATATATATCATAATATATTATATTATACATAAATATATATAATGGTGGGCCTTCATGGACCCCCAACCATGATGCAAGTGTTGCATCCAAGCCATCCAACCCTTTTTGTAAGATCATTTCAAGGCATGAGACTGAAAATAAGGCAGATTTATTTAGTGGACCTTCTGATCAGATATATGGGATATATATATACTTTATGGCGGGCCTTGGGAATTTTAATGGTGGTTTGGCCCATTTGATCTATGTGATTAAGCCCACCTTAGTGCATATGTGAGGCCCATGTGATGGGGCCCATATTAATGTATTTGTGGCCATTGTTGAGGCCCACCTTGGTATATACATAAGGCCCATGTGATTCGGCCCATTTGAGGTATTTAAAGGCCCATGGGTTATGGCCCATTGCAATGTACATAAGGCCCACTAATTTGGCCCACTTGATTTATATAAGGCCCATATGAGATGGCCCATTTGATGTATCTGAGGATTATGGGTCGAGGCCTAATGAGATGTATATTGGTCCATTACAATGTGTGATTTCCTATGGTTTGTGTAATGGTACTTTATGGCGGGCTATGCCTTAGGAACAATGTTGGTTTGACATCCACATTGTAAGGATAATGTTGGTTAAATGTCCGCATTGTCACACTCCTTAAGGCCCACTGATAGGTCCATACTTGTACTCTACAGGCCGTCTAGGCCCATCTCTGTGATACGCAGAGCCCATCCCTATATACATGTTTAGTATAGATCCATGATTCATTATCATACGCATCATATGTATGACTGGTATGAGGAGTGAGTGATCATAGCATATGCCTTCGGGCGAACTGTTTATGGGCTCCCTGATAGGCGGAGTTGCCCTGCATAAGCTCATGGTTTACGTAGGACTGTTGCATGACTGATAGTGTGACTCATGCACTTGCATTGTGTGATTGTAGTTACTGTATGCCCTAGCGACACCAGGGCCATAGCCTCCACAGACACATCGTGGGTGGCTGGATTGGATACCGGAAATGTTTAGTTCTAGCATACGGGTGCCATAGATGTCCCTGGGTGAAAATCCCTAAACCCGATGGTACCAGAGGATGACTCCAACGTCGAGACCGAGTGGATGTACGAGCGCATGAGGGCCGAATACCAGGAGGCTGCATCTCCCACTGTGTCGTGGTCGGTTGGAAAGGGGTGTGACCTTACCCGCCTGAGTGAGGGGACAATTTCTAGGTTGAGTTTGACCAGCTTGAGGAATCGGTCTGCTATCGACGAGCCGAGCCCGATATTGGCAGGCGGATAGTGAGGTCTCTTTCGCTCTTCCAGTTGTGCGTCCGAATAGAGACGGCAAACTGGCGTAGAGTGTACTAGACCCTGGTGATTATCCAGACTGATAACTGTATTGACATGAGGATTGGCATGCTTGAGCTGCATCTTGCATCGCATGGTCTTAGTATGGCCAATTGCACTCATATCTTGTATTGCATAGCCTTGGTATGGCTGACTGCATTCATGTACTCATTGGCACGATTCCGCATTACTCTGACCCTGCATTCTGAGCACGCTCATATTGCGCACACACTTACACCGCCCTCTAAGCTTTCTATAAGCTTATGCACGATTGATGCATGCAGGTGACGCCAGGACACAACCATAGTCTCACCGCAGTTGGAGTGTGCAGCCGAGCTTCTGGAGTTTTTGTTATTAGCACTATCTTATATTTCCCTTTCCTACACATTGTATTCAAAGGCTTTTGTTCATAGTGGACTTTGTGATGGTGTTCTTGTGGTTATTGTTCGTGGGTTATGCTTGTGGTTGTGCTCATTACGAATTAAATTGATTATTAGAAATCCTCCTTGTAGCATCCTAGGATTGGAACCTGGCGTATGGGCACTGGGAGCCAAGAATGGGGTTCTACGGAGGCTGTCGGCGTCGGATTCGGCGATCGGGAATTTTGTGAGCCCGGTTTCTGAGTTTGGGGCGTGACACAATGCAATGTACTAAATGAAATAAAAGACAGTCCGATGGCAATTTCGCAGCATTTCGACACTTTTGATATTCATCGCAAAGGCGGTGGGTTGTGCGGACTTGAAGTCCACGATTTGGTCATGTAATAGGTTCTGATCATCTTTCCATGCATCCTTCCAGTCGCATGAACAAATTCTTCTTCCTTCTGTACTTCACATTTTCTTCATTTTTCTTGAAATGTGGAGCACACAACCCTTAAAATGTGGAGCACACAACCCTTGAAATGTGGAGCACAAACCCTTGAAATGTGGAACGCAAACCCTTGAAATGTGGAGCACACAACCCTTGAAATGTGGAGCACACATCCTTTGAAATGGGGAGCGCACAACCCTTGAAATATGGAGCGTACAACCCTTGAGATGTGGAGCGCACAAGCTTCTTTTACATGAGGTGACGTATATAGCATTTGTTAGGACAAGGAAAGCCTGACATTAGGACAAAGTGGAGAGAGAAGTGGCACATGGAGTATCCGTTAAGACAACAAAAGCCTTGTGTTAGGATAAGGTCCACATGAAGTGGCGCATGGATTATCCGTTAAGACAACAAAAGCCTGGTGTTAGGACAAGGTCCACATGGAGTGGCACATGGGGTTTTTTTGCAGGAGTGGTTGTGCGACCCGTGCAATGGGTTTCTTTGCAAAAGTGGTTGCGCGACCCCGCACAATGGATTCCTTTGCAAAAGTGGTTACGCGACCCGCGCAATGGATTTCTTCATGAGTGTTTTCGCAAAGAGGCCTTCTATCCGGACAAGAAAAGCCTGTCTTCAAGACAAGCAGAGAGAGAAGTGGCGCATGGGCTGTCCCTTAAGACAGCAAAAGGCTTGAGCTATGACAATCTCCACATGAAGTGGAGCATTGGACTTTCTCTAAAGTAGGTTGTGCGGGTCACGCAAGAGAAGTTCTTCAAGACAAAGCTCCACAACATGTGGCACAATGGACTTTCTCCAAAGTAGGGTGCGCGAGTCGTGCAATAGAAGTTCTTCAAGATAAAACTCCACAACATGTGACATAATGTACTTTCTCCAATGTAGGTTATGCGAGTCGTGCAAGAGCTTCTCCAGTTGCGCGGTTCGCGCAATAGCTTCCCTCTCTCCCTCTCTTACCTTCCTTCCTTCTTGTCTTCTAACCAACCAACCCCTCAAATGTGGCATGGGGAGGGGTATTTATAGGCATCCCTCTCTTACATAGTGGTGATCACCACCACTTCTTTCTTCGTACAACTTCCACCGTCCATCCTTACATAGTGGTGTTCAACCATTTTTCCTTAAATAGTGGTGTACAACCACTTCTTCATTAAAATGACACCCATGCACCCCTTTTTACCAAAATACCCTCTTCACTTCTTTTTACCAAAATACCCCCATTCACTCATTTTTTCCAAAATTTCCCATTTACTCATTTTTACCAAAATACCCCCAGTCACTCACTTTTACCAAAATACCCCAGTCACTGCTTTTTACCAAAATAGTCCAGTCATTGCTTTTTACCAAAATACTCCCAGTCACTCATTTCTACCAAAATACTCCCAGTCACTCATTTTTACCAAAATATCCCAGTCATTGCTTTTTGCCAAAATACTCCCAGTCACTCATTTCTACCAAAATATTCCCAGTCACTCATTTCTACCTAAATACTCCCAGTCACTCATTTTTACTAAAATAATGAGTGCACAAGTCTGGGAAGGATCTACCCCATGGAATTCTCTAACCAATGCAATGAAATATTTTTTATACCTCAAGACCTAGTAACCGTGCCGTCGCCGCGGTTCCAACGCTGCATCTTGCCCACCGATGCGATATCCAGCCTAAGAGTTGTGGGCCCATTTATATTTCAAAGAAATGCCATGCATTACAAATCCTGAGAGAATCTCTACCCAAATATCACATCAATCAATCAAGTACAAGTCAAGTACACATCCCATCTCAACTCATGCTTTCTTTCTCACCAAGACAAGCAACCTACCCCCTAAGTCAGCTCTCATGTTACTCACACCCATCACTCCATCCCATCTCCCTTACAACCACCCTCTCTATCATTCTCTACCCATTCCCCAAGCAACCCAAAGAGAGTGATTGTCGAAGCATTCTAAGGAGATAAAAAACCAAGTGTTAGGCCCACTTTCCTACCTGCAAATCTCACCATCTAACCCTTTAATCTTCATCATTCTTCATCAAAGAGAGATCTTAGGAGCCAAGGATTCCAAGGAGCTAAGGAAGAAGACAATTGGTGGGTGTTTTGTAGGATTAGATTGTGTTTTTTATGATGGGCTAAGTAGGGCCTACCGATTGATAGTATGGATCTCACTTTGGACCCTAGGTGTGGCCAATGGCCTACCATGATTCATATGTTCATCCCACGATGGGTCCATTCTCCATAGACCCCATCATGATGTTTGTTTTCTCAATGTGAGAAGGTCATCTAGACCTTACATTTTTAGTGGACAAGGGATCTCCACCGTTGATATTTTTTTTATTGGTGGGCCCACATGTATTGGGAGTCACTTGCGGTATGTTTTGTAATGTATGGAAAGGAGGGCTCATAGTGGCAGAGCCCTCCGTCGCACGTCTCTCTCTCTCTCTCTCTCTCTCTCTTACCTGTTTGCAGCCCACCATGATGCAAGTATTTTATTCACGCTGTCCATTTAGTGGGCCACACCGCTGTCCAAGCGGGGCTCACCTCCCTGCCATGTTCAGGGCCCACACTTGCTGTCTATTTGGACTGACCTAGACGGAAGGGAAAACACAAATATCAGCTTGATTCAAAAGGTGGGCCATACAAACGTGGACCTCACCTTTATGCATGATGCGTCCATGCCATCCATCTGTAGGGACCACTGTGATATATGTATTTTATCCCATCGTCCATCTGGATGATGGGGATCACCATCAATACCGTTGTTCTATTAATGTCAGCAAAGTTCTGTGGGTCTGATCATGAGGCATGTGTTATATCCAAACCGTCCATCTGCTGGACGCTGGGTTAGCAGCCCAGCATATGTAGCTGATGTATTGACGTCAACAAGATCTGTGGGCCTGATCATGAGGTAAGTGTTATCCATACCATCCAAACATTTGCAGAGATCATTTTTATGGCATTAAAAGAGAATGAGACAGATCTAAATTTCAAGTGAGACACACCAGATGAATTTTATCCTGGCCGTCCATCTGCGGACGCTACTAGACACCATCTAGCAGCTGTAGGGAAACACCCTGATGAATGTATTTTAATCCCCACTATCCAGATGGGACGATGGGGCCCTGACTCGATGTATGTATGGCTCCACATTGTCCAGATAGGCTGGACGGTGGGGCATGCTTTGATAAACGTGTTGTATCCACCGTCCAGCAACTGGACAGTGGTGCACACCATGATGTAAGTGTTTCATCCACGTCGTCCACTCTATTGTTGGACATGGACCCCACCATAATGTAAGTGTTGTATCCCCACCGTCCACGTAGGACTGTGAGACCCATCGTGATGTATGTGTTGTATATCTATGTTGTCCATCTTGTGAGGCCCACCTGCTGCATGTGCAGGGCCCACCCGCCGTATATACATGGCCCACTTGATGTATATGAGGCCCATGTGATGTGGCCCACTTGATGTACATGAGGCCATGTGTGCAGGGCCCACCTGATGTATATGAGGTCCATGTGATGCGGCCCATTGTGATGTATATTAGGCTCGTGTGAGATGCCCATTGTGATGAATATTAGGCCCATGTGAGAGGCCCATTGTGATATATATTAGGCCAATGTGATGAGTCCCTTTGTGATTGTTTATGAGGCCCATTGGGAATGTGTGAGGCCCACCATGACGTATGTTTATATACACATCGTTTATCCATTTCTAGGCCGTGGGCCCCACTGCCTTATGCAGGCCCACCATGTAAAAGTGATGGGCACGCGCTGTCCATCCATTCCCTAGATATTTGGAGGGCCAAGAGCCCTGTTATGATTCCAATTCCAATCTCAAATGGACCGTACCGTAAGAGCACGAGTAGTTAAAATTCATATTGAAAATCCTCCTTATAAGACCCAGGATCAAAATTTGGTGTATGGGCACTGGGAGCCAAGAATGGGGTACTACAGAGGCTGTCGGTGCCAGATTCAGTGATCAGGAATTTTGTGTGCCCGGTTTTTCAGTTTGGGGCTTGACAATTGGGCCCCCATTGATGATGCTTCCCACCATAACTTGTAGTAATCGGAACCTTGAAGCCTACCTTGTTGTATGCCCGTTCAACTCACCCATGAGGTCCATTCTTGATGTAAATATGGTGCCTATGCCATCCTTTATTTAGTACATCATCACCAGTTGTCGTAGATGAATAAATATGTGGTATCCGATTTGGTAGATCCACTGTTGAAGTTATCCCGATTCGTGGGTTAGATCCACCATCCTTTCAAGTGGACCCTACTTTAGGATAGTCTAACATGGACCATTTCATATAGACTTCTATATCGTCCATCTCTTATTCTTGTAAGTGACATACCAGTTAAGGCCGATCATCACCTGCTATGTCTGATAATCATGCTAGTATACTTAGTTAAGTAAAATACACTGAGAACATGCTTAGTATAACATGCCCATACGCATCATTCACATGCTTGTTATGAGGAGTGATTGATCATAACATATGCCAATGGACTGAGATATTTATGGGACTCCCTATGAGACAGAGTTACCTCATATGACCGCGCGGTATGCACAGGTTTGATGCATGACTAGATGTCATGACTCATGCATCTCGCATTTGTGTGACATGATCATTTGATGCCCTAGCGATATTAGGGTTGTGGCCTCCACTGATTCATCGTGGACGGTCAAATTAGATACTGAAATTCTTTGGTTCTAGCATATGGGCACTTCAATTGTCCATAGGTAAAAGCCCCTAACCCTTATGGTACTAAGAGGTTGCTCCAATGTCTAGACCGAGTGGATCCACGATCACCTGAGTATCGAATACTAGTAGGTTGCGTCTCCCGCTCTGTAGTTGTCGGTTGGAAGGGGGTGTGGCCTTATCCGCCTGAGGTGTAGGGGGTAAAGCTAGGCTGAGTTTGACCAGCTTGAAAATGGGTCCCCTATTGACGTGCTGGATAGGTATTGACAGACTATTGGTTAGGCAGATAGTGAGGTCTCTTACACTCACATTGGACTATGTGCCTGGGGGAGGGGTAGTCAGTAGGTAGTGAACTAGACCCCAGTGATATTCCAGAGAGGAACTGTATTGATATATGTGGACTTGATAAGGACTGGCTTGCATACTTTGTATCTTGCATATGACATTTGGCTACATAGGCCTTGCATTGCATAGCCTTAGTATGATTGACAATATTTATAGTCTTGCCAGTATTTTTGCTTACTCTAATATTGTATGCATGACGCATGCATTGCGCACACACGCACACCCTCTAAGCTTTTCGTAAGCTTATGCACGACCATTGCCTGTAGGTGACGTTTGATCGCAGCAGTGTTGAGCCGGGAGTGCAGGCAAATTATTTTGGAGCTTCTTGATTCTCTTTGTATTTCCCCATTCCATATTCTACTCAATGTTTTATTATAGTGGGTATGTGGTGATGTTATTTTGTGACTTAGTTATGTTTGTGGTTATATTCCTTCATTATAAAGAAAATCATATTGAAAATCCTCCTTGTAAAATCCCAGGATCGAAATCTGGCATATTGGAGTTGGGAGCCGAGAATGGGGCACTACGAAGGCTGTTGGCGTCGGATTCGGAGATCGAGAATTCTGTGAGCTCAATTTTGAGTTTGAGGGGTGACAAAAGTTGGTATCAGAGCATAACTTGGGAATACCAGAGGATCACATCACCTATCTGCTATGAACTTATAATGATTAAGTCCGAGTTCAGATAACTTAGCAATTTCTAATATAGACCCTTAACGTGTGTGCCTTCAAGAGTTCTCAAGGCTGATAGGCCCCTTGTTCCTTCCTGTAGGACATGCCGCCTAGGAGAGCGACCCTAGCGACTCCCACTCCCTCATATGAGTCTAGCGCAGCCCCGACAGTGCCCATGAGTGCAGATCAGTTGCAATAGATGCTACAGGAGATGACCACTATCCTTCAGGGGCAGGGCAGGTGGCTCGCTGTTACGCCAGCCCAGGCAGAGTAGGAGCATGCGAGCACCCTTGTTTGAGACTTTTGACAGCTCGATCTCCCGTACTTCTAGGGTGAGCCAGACCCGATAGAAGCTTAGAGGTGGTGCCCTAATGTGGAGAAGATATTCAACACCATGAGATGTACGACCCATTAGCAGGTCCCATTAGCTGTATATCTTCTCCAAGGTAAGGCTGAGAATTGGTGGGCATCGGTCGCCTGAGCTGCAGGAGCAGATTTTGAGTGGACTTGGGAGGACTTTGTAGACTGGTTCGACCGGATGTTCTTTCTCGAGCATGTTCGACAGCAGCGAGCATTAGAGTTTGAGACTCTTGTCTAGGGAGAAATGACTTTGTCTCAGTATGAGGTAAGTTTCATAACAATGTTGAGGTTCGCGATGTATCTTGTCAATGATGAGGGGTGAAAGGCCCGCCGTTTTGAGAACGACTTGCGTTATGGACTCAAAGGCCGTGTTATTGGTCATATGCTTCTGACCTTCGAGGAGGTTGTTCAGTGACCATGATCAGAGGAGAGACCGGAAGAGGCAAGCCCCTCTGATAGCTCCCAGCTCCAGCAGCATCGATCATGGCAGAGGCACGCAGGCCACCCAGCCTTCTGAGCGCTAGCAGTACCTCCAGCTCCACTTTCAAGGTAGTTCACCTGTGTCTGTTCATGTTACTGATGTCCGAGTTTGATGTCATCCTAGGCAAGGATTGGCTCGCTGAGTATCAAGCCATATTGTACTGCTTCACGAGGATAGTCACGTTCTGTATACCCGACGTGCCGCAGTTTCAGTTTGTAGCAGAGCCCAAGAGGAGCAACTTTCTTGTCTCATGTCATGCACCGTTGAGGAGCCTGTTGCCTTCTGTACTGACCAGCTGTCAGTCATTTGTGGTTTTTCCGATGTGTTGTAGGAGATTCCGGACTTACCACCTCATTGACACATGAAGTTTCAGAATGATCTCGTGCCCGATACTGTGCCAATTTCGAAGTCCCTGTATCGTATACACCATTGGAGTTGTGGGAACTGTAGAAGCAGTTGGACGAGTTATATGAGTTAGGTTTCATCCATCTGAGTAGTTCACCATGGGGAGCATGTTACTCTTCTTGAAGAAGAAGGATGACTCATTGAGGCTTTACGTGAATTACCGCGAGCTCAACAAGGTCATGATTAAGAACAAGTATACACTTCTAAGGATAAATGATTTATTTGATCAGCTGCAGGGTGCACAGTTCTTTCAAAGATTGACTTGTGATCCAGCTATCATTAGATTCGGGTCCGAGAGGAGGACATCTTTTAGGACGTGCAATGGTCACTTTGAGTTTCAGGTAATGTCCTTCGGACTGACCAATGCACTCGTCATATTCATGCAGTTAATGAACGAGGTCTTCCATCCATATCTTAATCAGTTTATTGTGATGTTCATTGATGACATTCTAATATATTTGAGGACCCGTGAGGAACATGAGCAGCATCTGGAGAATACCAGAAATATTTAGTTCTAGCACTGTGGGCACTTAGGATATCCTTGGGTGAAAATCTCAGAACCCCCGAGGCCAGGAGGAGCCCCAATGTCTAGACCGAGTGGAACATGAGCGCCCGAGTGCCGAATACCAGTAGGCTGCATCTCCCACTGTGTCATGGTCGGTTAGGAGGGGGTGTGGCCTTATCCGCCCGAGTGAGGGGGTATAAGCTAGGCTGATTATGACCAGCTCGTAAATGTGTCCGCTATTGACGAGCCGGGTAGGTATTGGCAGACTACTAGTCAGGCGGATAGTGCGGTCTATTCTGTTCGCTGGGCTGTGTAGCTAGGGAGGAGGCAGTCAATGTCGAGTGTAATAGACTCCAGTAATTTTCCCAGAGAGCAACCGTATTAATATGTGGACTTATTGGGTAGGAATTCCATATCCATTCATCCATTTACTATCCACTCGGGCTGGTGGTGCGTAACTATTTGTTATGTGTACTATCGTATGGCCAGGATTTTGGTTGGGCGCGACACTAACCTGAGATTAGGAGTTTACCACATTGTGTCTGACTATCCAAATTTAGGTATGAGACTGGTTTGGATAGAAGTCCCTTGTGATGGACCTCATAGCCTGTGATACTTCGTATTATCATCCTGACTTCACATTTCAGCGTAGTCATTTCATTCGCACCGCATATCACATTGCATCCACAGTACTTAGCATTTTGGGTTACTATGTTTTTGTATTTATATGGCTTAGATGAGGTTGATGGTACTCGTGATTCATCAGGATTTACATATTGCATTACATCCTCAGTATTTGTTATTGTCTTATTATGTTTTCAATCACATAGCTTTGGTACGGTTGATAACACTTATGGACTTACCGGTATAGTTTCTCTTACTCTGATATCGTATGATTCATGATCTTTTTAGTATTTCTACTTATTCCGATGATGTATGATTTATGGGCTTTATAGTATACTCGGCACTTATCTCTGCACACACTCTCACCACCCTCTAAGCTTTTGTAAGCTTATGCAAGATAGATGCGTGCAGGTGGCATTAGGTTGCAGCAGCGTTGAGCTTGGAGCATGCAACTGTCCTCTGGAGCTTTGATTTCGATATATGTATTTCCCTTTCAGCATTGTATTCAAATTATTATATTAGTGGATATGTGATGATGATGTTGCCTTTATGATTTGGTTATACTTATGGTTATGCTCCATTACAAAAAAAAAAAAAATTCATACTAAAAATCCTCCTTAAAGGATCCCAGGATCGGAATCTGGCGTATGGGGTGTGGGAGCCGAGAATGGGGTACTACGGAGGCTGTCGGCATTGGATTCGGTGATCAAGAATTTTGTGAGGTCGGTTTCCGAGTTTGGGGCATGACAGAAGTTGATATTAGAGCATAACTTGGGAATACTTGAGGATAACATCACATATCTACTGATAACTACCTTATACTGTATGATTGTTATGTTCTTAAAATTATTAGATTCCCGAGTTTGAATAACTTAGAAACCTTTTGACATAACTCCCTACCGTTGAGATTATGAGGCTGCATAGTATTCCCATTTCGATTATTTCTGATCCTAGATCTGAGGTTCTATAAGGGTCACCATTCCGTTGAGGAGACATCTTGGGAGCGCAAGGCTGAGATTAGAGAATGTTATCTTCAGTTGTTTATAGGTTGATTATTCCTTGTATATGTTTATGCTGATGTTTCCTCTTTCTGTGCCTTATCCTACGTGATAGTAAATTTCGAGGATGAAATTTTTTGTTAGGTGGGGAGAGCTGTAAGACCCGTATCCTAGTTCGTACTGTTCCGTTAACTTCCGTGATCCTTTCCGTCGAATTTCGGCAACCTGCGACGTATAATCAACGTTTGCTCATGACCCTAAGTCGTATCCTGTAGATTCGAGATGGCATAATCCGATACTAATACCATTGTGACTGCACCGTCGCCACAGTTCCAACGCCACGACTCGCGCACCGATTCGATACCCCGGCCGAGAGATGTGGGCCGGCGTTTATTTCGAAGAAATGTCATGAGGTTACAATCCTAAGAGAATCTCTACATCATATCCTATAAATCAATCACTCAAATTAATCAATCAATCAATCAATGCTTTCTTTCTCCCCAAGTCAAGCAACCACCAAGTCAACTCTTTCTCACCCTCTCTCTTACACACCCATACATGTCAAGTACATATCACACATCACTCACCCTTTCACCCATCACACCCATCCCTCACTTCTCTTACAACCACCCTCTCTCTCTCTTTCCCTTCACATTTTCTCAAGCAAGCAAGGAAGTGCACGTCCAAGCTTTCCTAAGAGAGAAAAGAGCGTTGTGTGACCCACTTTCCTATCTCAAATCCTTCATCCTAACCCTTAATTCCTCATCAACCACCATCAAAGTGGAGCACAAGGAAACCAACGTTTCAACGGACCGAGAAAATCGAACGGTGGGTGCTTTCATAGACTAGATTTCATTGTTTTGTTGATCGGCCAAGTGAGGTCTACCGATTGATGGTATGGATCTCACTTTGGACCCTAGATGTGGCTGATGACTCACTTTAATTTCCATGATCATTCCACGATGGGGCCATCCTCCATGGACCCCATCATGATGTTTATTTTCTTGCATAAATAGGGTCATCTAGACCTTTCATTTTGGTGGAGAAGTGATCTTCACCGTTGATCATTGATTTGGTGGGCCCATATGTATTGGGACCCACTTGATGTATGTTTTAAATTATGCAAGGGAGGGCCCATAGTGCCAAGGTCCCTCCATCACCACGTGTCCCTCTCTCCTTCTCTCTCTCTTTCCCTCTATTTCTTTTATTCTTGTTGTGTGATGATGTAGTGGTGTGGCCCACTTGGATGGATCCCACCTTAATGTATGTTTTATCCATATCATTCATTCATTTGGTGGCCCACCAGAGCAAGGCCCACCTTATGCATGTGTTATGCCAAGACCGTCCAGCGTTCAGGGATGCTGGACATGGAAAGAAAACACAAATATTAGCTTGGTTCTATAAGCCTTTGGGGTGAACCACTTGTCTAGGCCCCACCTGATGTATGGACTTAATCCATGCCGTCCATTCCTTTCCCCACTTCATTTTAGGCGTTGAGCCGAAAAATGAGGTTGATCCGAATATCTGGTGGGCCATAGCATTGAAAATAATGCATCTATCGTTTAGATCCACCCCGAATGTCTCGATACGCCAATGTATTCAATATTAAGCTTGATGGATTTGTGATGGACTGTAGAAACCAGTGGACGAGGTGGATTCTTCCGTTGGGGGCCTCACATGTGAAAAACTGTGAGAAAACATGATTTTAAAAAAATAAATAAATAAAACAAAATGCTGTAGTAGCTGACACTACTACTGTCAGAGGCGCAGTCAGGGCCTGCTGCTGGCGGGCGGATGGCCAGCAGACCCACGGCCCAGTCGTGGGCCCCACCATGATGTGTGTAAGTCATCCAAACCATTCATTAGGTGGGCCCCTATTTGAAGTGGGCCCCCTCCAAAAATCGGGCTGATCTAAAATTCAGATGGTCCACATCATAGGAAATAGTGGGGTTAAACCGTCTGCCATTGAAGCCCTTTTGGGTCCACAGAAGTTTTGGATCAAGATGAAATTTGTTTTTTTCCCTTTCATCCAAGGACGTGTGACCTCATCAATGGTTGGATGCCAAATAAACGTTATAGTGGGCCCCACAATAATGTATGTGTTTCATTTGCATCATCCACTAACGGTAGATGGTGGCATCCATATGATTTATGTGTTCTATCCACACCGTCCAGGGGACGATGTGTGCGCGTGTGTGTGTATATGTGTGTGTGTGTGTGAGAGAGAGAGAGAGAGTGTGTGTGCGTGTGTGTATGTGTGTGTGTGTGTGTATATATATATATATATAATATTATATTATATATAATATTATATATACACTATATATAAATTATATATTATATTATATATAATATACAGGATGGTGGGCCTTCATGTGGACCCCCACCATGATTCATGTGTTGCATCCAATCCGTCTAACCATTTTGAAAGATAATTTTATGGCATGAGACTAAAAAAAGTGATGCAGATCTAGGATTAGGTGGACCACACTATAGAAAACAGTGGCTTTGATCGTCTACCATTAAAACCTCTTACAGGTCAGTGTGACCTTATGATCAAATTGGATGGGAAATAAATATTATGGTGGGCCTTAAGAATTTAACGGTGGGAATCATTCTTGCCACTGTTATTTGGGGTGCGGTCCAGTTGATCATTTGATATGATTCATTTGTATATTATACACACACACACACATTTTGACTTATTTATGGCCATCCATCGAGAACACCTTGGTATATATAAGGCCTAAGTGATTAGGCCCATCTTGTCATATTTATGGCCTGTTGTTGAGGCCCACCTTGATGTGTATGAGGCCGTTGTTGAGGCCCACCTTAATGTGAATGTAAAGCCCATGTTACGAGAACCATTGTAATGTATTTGGAGCCCATGGGTTAAGGCCCATTGTGATGTATTAGGGCCCATGGGTTGAGGCCTATTGTGATGTATTTGGAGTCCATGGGTTAAGGCCCATTGTGATGTATTAGGGCCCATGGGTTGAGGCCTATTGTGATGTATTTGGGGCTTATGGGTGAGGCCCATTGTGATGTAATCAAGGCCGGTTATTGAGGCCCACCTTGGTATATGTATGAGGCCCATCTCGATGTATTTGTGGCCGTCCATTGAGGCCCACCTTGGTATATATGTGAGGCCCATGTGATTAGGCCCATCTTGATATAATTGTGGCCTGTTGTTGAGGCCCACTATGATAAATATAAGGCCCATGTTATGAGGCCATTTGATGTATTGGAGGCCCATGGGTCAAGGTCCAATGGGAGGTACATAAGGCCCATTTCAATGTGTGATTCTACCATGGTTTCTGTAATGATATTTATGGCGGGTCTTGCCTTGGGAGCAATGTTGGTTTGACGTCCACATTGTAAGAATAATGTTGGTTAAATGTTCGCATTATAACTCTCCCTAGAGCCCATTGATAGGCTCGTACTTGTTGTGTGTAAGCCATCTAGGCCCATCTTCATTGTAAGGACAGTTCATCGCTTTATAACATGCTTAGTATAGATTCATGATTCATGCTCATACGCATCATATGTATGCTTGATATGAGGAATGTTTGATCATTGCATATGTCATTGGGAGGATTGTTATGAGACTCGCTGATAGGCAGAGGTTATCTCACATGAGCGCACGGTATGCACAGGATTGATGCATGAGTGGATTGTATGACTCATGCATCTTGCATTGTGAGTTATGATCACTGTACGCCCTAGTGACATCAGGGTCATAGCCTCCACAAGCACATCGTGGATGGCTAAATGGGATATCGAAAATATTTTGTTCTAGCACTATGGGCACTTAGGATGTCCTTGGGTGAAAATCCCAGAACCTCCGAGGTCAGGAGGAGCCCCAATGTCTAGATCGAGTGGAACATGAGCGCCCGAGTGCCGAATATCAGTAGGCCGCATCTCCCACTGTATCGTAGTCGGTTGGGAGGGGGTGTGGCCTTATCCGCCTGAGTGAGGGGGCTATAAGCTAGGTTGAGTATGACCAGCTTATAAATGGGTCCGCTATCGACGAGCCGGGTAGGTATTGGCAGACCACTGGTCAGGCAGATAGTGAGGTCTATTCCGCTCGCTGGGCTGTGCAGCTAGGGATGAGGCAATTGGTGTCGAGTGTAATAGACCCCGATGATTTACTCAGAGAGCAACTGTACTAATATGTGGACTTATTGGGCAGGAATTGCATATCCATTCATCCATTTACTATCCACTCACACTGGTGGTGCATAACTATTTGTTACGTGTACCATCGCATGGCCAGGATTTTGGTTAGGCACATGACTAACCTGAGATTAGGAGTTTACCACATTGTGTTTGACTATCCAAATTTAGGTATGAGACTGGTTTGGATAGAAGTCCCTTGTCTTGGACCCCATAGCTTGTGATACTTCGTAATATCATCCCGACTTCACATTCCAGCATGGTCATTTCATTCGCACCGCATATAACATTGCGTCCACAGTACTTAGCATTTTGGGTTACTATGTTTTTGTACTTATATGGCGTAGACGAGGTTGATGGTATTCGTGGCTCGTCAGGATTTGCATATTGCATTGCATCCTCAACATTTGTTATTTTCTTATTATGTTTTGCACTGCATGGCTTTGGTACGGCTGTTAGCACTCATGGACTTACCAGTATATTTCCGCTTACTCTGATATCGTATGATTCATAATCTTTTTAGTATTTCCGCTTATTCCGATGATGTATGATTTATGGGCTTTATGGTATACTTGGGACTTATCTTGTATACACACTCTCACCACCATCTAAGCTTTTGTAAACTTATGCATGATTGATGCGTGCAGGTGGCGTTAGGTTACTGAAGCATTGAACTTGGAGCGTGTAGCTGTCCTCTGGAGCTTTAATTTCGATATATGTATTTCTCTTTCAACATTGTAGTCAAAGGATTATATTAGTGGATATGTAATGATGATGTTGCCTTTATGATTTGGGTATACTTATGGTTATGCTCCATTACAAACAAAAAATTATACTGAAAATCCTCCTAGTAGGATCCTAAGATCGGAATCTGGTGTATGGGCACTGGGAGCAGAGAATGGGGTACTACGGAGGCTGTCGACGTCGGATTCGGCAATCGAAAATTTTATGTGCCCGGTTTTCGAGTTTGGGGCGTGACAATTGAGCCCCCATTGATGATGCTTCCCACCATGACTTTTAGTAACCCGAACCCTGAAGCCTACCTTGTTGTATGCCCGTTCGACTCACCCATGAGGCCCATTCTTAATGTAAATATGGTGCCTATGCCATCCTTTGTTTAGTACATCATCACCAGTTGCCGTAGATGAATGAATATGTGGTATTCGATTTGGTAGATCCACTGTTGAAGTTATCCTGATTCGTGGGTTAGATCCACCATCCTTTTAAGTGGACCCCGCTTTAGGATAGTCTAACATGGACCATTTCATATAGACTTCTATATCGTCCATCCCCTATTCTTATAAGTGACATACCGGTTAAGGCCGATCATCGCCTGCTATGTCTGATAATCATACTAGTATACTTAGTCTAGTAGAATACACTGAGAATATGCTTAGTATAACATGCCCGTACGCATCATTTACATGCTTATTATGAGGAGTGATTGATCATAGCATATGCCAATAGGCTGAGATATTTATAGGACTCCCTGTGAGACGGAGTTGTCCCACATGACCGCGTGATACGCTCAGGTTTGATGTATGACTGGATGGCATGACTCATGCATCTCACATTTGTGTGACATGATCACTTGGTGCCCTAGCGATATTATGGTTGTGGCCTCCACTGATTCATCATGGACGGTCAAATTGGATACCGAAATTCTTTGGTTCTAGCATATGGGCACTTCAAATGTCTATGGGTGAAAGCCCCTAAACCCTTATGGTACCAAGAGTTGCTCCAATGTCTAGACCGAGTGGATCCACGATCACCCGAGTGCCGAATACTAGTAGGCCGCATCTCCCACTCTGTCGTTGTCGGTTAGAAGGGGGTGTGGCCTTATCAGCCTGTGGTGTAGGAGGTAAAGCTAGGCTGAGTTTGACCAACTTGAAAATGGGTCCGCTATTGACGTGCCGGATAGGTATTGGCGAACTATTGGTCAAGTGGATAGTGAGGTCTCTTACACTCACATTAGACTACGTGCCTGGGGGAGGGGTAGTTACTGGGTAGTACACTACACCCCGGTGATATTCCAAAGAGGAACTGTACTGATATATGTAAACTTGATAAGGACTGGCTTGCATGCTTTGTATCTTGCATATGACATTTGGCTATTTAGGCCTTGCATTGCATAGCCTTGGTATGATTGACAACATTCATAGTCTTGCCAGTATTTTTGCTTACTCTAATATTGTATGCTTGACGCATGCATTGTGCACACATGCACACATCCTCTAAGCTTTTCGTAAGCTTATGCATGACCATTGCGTGTAAGTGACGTTTGATCGCAGCAGTGTTGAGGCAGGAGTGCAGGCAAATAATTTTGGAGCTTCTTGATTATCTTTGTATTTCCCCATTCCATATTGTACTCAATGTTTTATTATAGTGGATATGTGGTGATGTTTTTTTGTGACTTGGTTATGCTTGTGGTTATATTCCATCATTATCCAAAAAATCATATTGAAAATCCTCCTAGAATCCCAGGATCGGAATCTGGCATATTGGTGTCGGGAGCCGAGAATGGGGCACTACGAAGGCTGTCGGTGCTCGATTCAGAGATCGAGAATTCTGTGAGCCTGGTTTCTGAGTTTGGGGCGTGGAAAAAGTTGGTATTAAAGCATAACTTGGGAATACCTGAGGATCACATCACCTATCTACTATGAACTTAGAATGATTAGGTCCCGAGTTCGGATAACTTAGCGATTTCTAATATAGACCCTTAACGTGTGTGCCTTCGAGAGTTCTCAAGGCTGATGGGCCCCTTATTCCTTCCTATAGGACATGCCGCCTAGGAGACCGACCCTAGCGACTCCTGCTCCCCCATATGAGTCTAGCGCAGCCCCGACAGTGCCCGTGAGTGCAGATCAATTGCAATAGATGTTACAGGCGATGACCACTATCCTTCAAGGGCAGGGTAGGTGACCCGCTGTTACGCTAGCCTAGGCAGAGTAGGAGCATGCGAGCACTCTTCTTTGAGACTTCCGACAGCTCGATCCCCTACACTTCTAGGGCAAGCCAGACCTGATAGCAGCTTAAAGGTGGTGCCCCAATGTGGAGAAGATATTCGACACCATGAGATGTACGACCCAGCAGCAGGTCCCGTTAGTTGTATTTCTTCTCCAGGGTAAGGCTGAGCATTGGTGGGCATCGGTCGCCTGACCAGTAGGATCAGATTTTAAGTGGACTTGGGAGGACTTTGTAGACTGGTTCGACTGGATGTTCTTTCCTGAGCATGTTCGACTGTAGCGCGCGTTAGAGTTTGAGACTCTGGTCCAGGGAAACATGACTGTGTCTCAGTATGAGGCAAGTTTCATCGCACTGTTGAGGTTCGTGATGTATCTTGTCAATGATGAGGGGCGGAAGGCCCGCCATTTTGAGAGTGACTTGCATTATGGACTCAAAGGCTGTGTTATTGGCCATATGCTTCTGACCTTTAAGGAGGTTGTTCAGTGACCATGATCAGAGGAGTGACCGGAAGAGGCAAGCCCCTCCGATAGCTCCCACCTCCAGTAGCGTTGCTCACAGCAGAGGCGCACAGGTCACCCAGCCTTCTGAGCGCTAGCAGCACCTCTAACTCCACTTTCGAGGTAGTTCATTGGTGTCTGTTTGTGTTGCTGTGTCCGATTTTGATGTCATCCTAGGCATAGATTGGCTCGCTGAGTATCAAGCTATATTGGACTACTCCGTGAGGGCAGTCACGTTCTGTATACCCAGCGTGTCGTAGTTTCAGTTTGTAGCAGAACCTAGAGGGGAGTAGCTTTCTTATCTCATGTCACGCACCATTGAGGAGCCCACTGCCTTTTGTACTGACTAGCTGTTGAAATAGCGGTGAAGACCGCTTGAGATGAAGAAGGATTATGCCAATATGTCCTAGAGGGGGGTGAATAGGATTTTTTTCAAAGATTTAAGATTTATTAAAAATTCTTATTACACTAATCCTGAGACCATGTACAATTTAGGATTATTTAAAATTAACTCTATTGGCTTCCAAGCCTTGTAGAGGATCCAATCACAAACTTCTTGAAAGATAAACAAATTGCAAAGAAGATTATGAGGGATATGACTGTGTGTGTATGAGGTGTGATCTCAGGCAATTAGATATAAAAACACATAAGGAAATCACATAATTGAAAGACGATAACAATCTCAAACATAGTCATTTTTATATTGGTTCGACTACTTGTCTACTCACTAAGGAGGTTTCCCAGGGTTCACCTCAAACCTAAAGTTTTAAATCAGGTTCACCTTCAACCTTTACACAGAGGTTTCTACTTGGTTCACCTCTAACCTTGGAGATTTATTAGTTCACTCCTAACTAGATGTTTATGCTCTCCATAAAGCAAGGGTCCACACAACGTACCCGGATGTTTATGCTCTCCACAGAGCAAGGGTTCACACAACGCACCCATATGTTTATGCTCTCCACAGAGTAAGGGTCCACACAACGCACCCACTACGTATACTCCCACTGGAGGCCTTCTTGAGGACTTCAAAGGGTGAGAACCACTTAAGACCCAATTCTATAAAGGAATGATCACAAGTGTCCTCTTGGACTCTGGATACTTATAAATAAGTTGATGAGTCTCATTCAACGCAATGATGAAGATCTCCTCCTTGTTGTTGAAGAGTCTTCGGCTTCCTTGATCCATAACACAAAAGATGTACCAGTACTAGGCTTCGGGTTGGGTCAAGGTTATGATGGAATCCTACTCTCTAAAGATTTTCCTATAAGGAATATAGAGTAGTTCCAATCTTATCCATTCAAGGCATCCCAGCTTAATGATTTGCCATTAAGATAGTAGCTGGATTATCCTCGAATGTGGAAGTTCATTCCCCAATCCACTCTATTGAATGTCAATGGTGAGGGTGGATTGGAGGATGAACTCCCTTGAGAGAAAGGGTTTAGGATATAAGATATAAGTTGAAACACTCAAAAGCTATCTCTACTTTCTCTCACAGCAACAAAAGACAAGTCCTCTATAAATAGGCAAAAAGTTCTAACGGATATAAAATGGTCACATTTATGATAGAGTTCGATATCATCGAGCAGGTTCGATATCATCAAGCATATACTCTTGATAGCATCGATGGTCTGCTAGATGACTCAGACTCAATGTCATACACTTTTGAAACTCTTTGCCAATTAGTCGATGAATCGAAACAATTTTCGATGTCATCGAATTTCAAACTCCGATTCCATCGATGACATATCGATCCATCGACACTTGAAAAATGAGAGAGATTTGACTTTGAAATATTTCAGGTTTTCATGAATGATTGGGGGAACCATCGAGATCATTGGAATTTGAGTGTCGATGATATCGAGATTTGAGTCGATGCATCGATAAATCCAGTGGATTTGTCTTTGAGCTTGTTAGACGATTTGTGTCCTTGTTCGATGCAATCGACCTGGTGTTAATATCATCGATATTTGAATATCGATTCTATCGAAGGGCCCCCGATCATAGTTAAAAACAACCTGAAATATCTGTTGTAAGAAATGCACGCCCACTTTCAATATCATCATTGGACATCCAATCTTATCGATATTTGAATTCAGATCATATCGGACGGTCATCGATATATCGAAGGGATTTGAGATTTTCATTTAAAAACAAGGGTGCCGGAAATCTGCCTGTCGATCTTATCGAGCCACTCTTGATGGACTCGATTTTTGAATATCAATGATATCGATATGTGTATCGATACATCGATAATTCATCCATTTATGTTGCAAAGTTGCTGGACAGATTTAGTGCTTTTATCGATACATCGATAAATCCGTCCAGATGAATATTTAGTTGCTGGACACTTTTGGTCCTTACATTGATAATATCATTAAGGTATCAAGGACATTGACAGTGCAGATCATATCGAGAGTGCATCGATAAAATCGATAAGGTGAGAAAAACTTACAGATTTTCCTATTTGCAAAAAGTTTTCTCACCCTTAAACCCTATGATTTCTAACTAATTTTTAAGGGTTTTTCTTTACTTGGTGTTTTGGGTCATGGGATGTGAGGCTATGATTTACCTATGGCAAGCTTGCTCACATTCAGTTGACTCAGACGCTTGAATTAATCTTCCTATCAGGCTCTGTAGACATTCTGACTCAACACTCATGTAACTTAAGAAACCAGGGCACTTTCAATCTCCCCCTTTGTCAATTACATGACAAAACCCCCAAAACACCATAAAATGTTCTAGACAAATACACCCTAAATTGTGTGTACATGCTTTTACACAATTTTACAAAATCTAATGAACCATGTACACAACATATTATCCGCTCCCCCTTCAAAAACTCCCCTTTTCTTGGTGCACCTGCTCCCCCTAACACCTGCAACATCATTTGATATACAATTTTCTGCTCGGAGTGTTTTGAATTGCCCCCTTTTTGTCAGTCATTGGCAAACGTATAACAAGTGATATTGACTGAAGTTTAAAGAAGCATATGGGAAAACCAATCAGGTAGAAGCAGAACATTGATGTATAAAAGTTATAACTCAATTCAATCAAACATCAATTTCAGAATTCGTGAATGCAGTTGTATAACAGTTTTTAATCATATGCAATCCATAACTTGATAAACTAGGGGAACTAAAGAACCGAAATATGGCATCAATGATATGAATTCTATTCAGCCATATTCAAAATCAAAATATCCAATTGTATATTGCTACAGATAGCAGTAGATTAAAAATTATCCTAACCAAACCAAACACAAAAGACAACAGATCCTTCCATGAACATATAAAAAAAAAACATCAGAATCCCTAGAATGGTTAGCTATCACACACACTCATACAGATGTAGAATATTCAAAAAGATACTAATATTCATATGTAAAAATGTGAGTGGAGTATATGTGATAGTGTGCAGTGACCATCATCATGGTGCGGAGCATAATGGTGCAGTGTCATCCCGGTGACAAGTTATCACGTTCACCAATTGTTGGACAGCTTGCTGTACACTTAGCACCATTTGTTCCAGAACAGTAAATCTCTCATTCATTGACTCCTTGAGCTGAGAGACTTCATGCTGAATGGCGTCAAGCTTGTCTAGATGGGGCTTAAACCTCTTTGCACGCCTAGGTGTTAATATTGATGAAGCATGTTGAGGTCTAAAAGCAGCTTCTTCAGTCATCCCGGTCCCTCCCATAGGAGCGTCACCCACCCTCCCTTCTTCCTCAGCTTGAATTCCTTCCTCTAGGAGTTCCTCAGGATAATTGTGAAACCTCAGATCCATCCTTCAGATGTTGCTTTTGTTGAAGGCTTGGAGAGGAAGGACTGGATCATTTGTAGTTTGGAACCCTATGGTATTACAAATTGTATTGATGATCTAGGGATATGGTAGGAGAATGTCCCTAGCCCTATGTTAAGTATACACCAATTGATACATAATCAGGGCAGGCAGGTAGATCTTGATCCCAATGGCGATTAAATAGATTATCATAGTCATGAAGCCAGTGAGGTCAGCTCTGTTGGAACCTCTAGACTAAATATTCGAAGCAAGAATACCAAGCAGGACTCGATAACGAGGTTCCATGAACTTGACTTTCAGAGCATTCCCTTAATGCCACTCGACATCATGATTATGGTAGAGAAATTTAGTTACCTTGGACTGAACTTCAGGGTCTTCCATGTCCGTATCGGGGATTCCTACAGGAGATAAGATAAGATTAAATATTCCTGCAACAGACCCTGGAGTGATCAACACATCATCACCATCTACAGTTATAGAGATGGATGGAGGGTCAGATGTCGGAGAATGGCAGGCAGCAAAGAAATGGTAAGTTCGTTCAAGCTGATATGATCCTCCAAAGTCGAGAACTGGTGACCAATCTATAGCTGAAAATAGAGGTTCCAGATTATATGGAATCAAGCAGCTTCTATCGACTTTCCTTTCAGGAATGACTTTTCTTCCTACGAATCTTGTCAAGATGGGATTGACTTGCATTGGTGGAGGTATCTGCTCTTCCGACTGGGACCCACCATGTTTTGAGCGTTTCTTTGTGGGGATCCCACGATCGGAAGCACTTGCTTTAGCCTTAGAGGCAAGTACCTTTTGTCGGGACGTTTTCAAAGATTCCCCTTGTCCGGATCCTTTCCCTTTGTCTTTTTCCATGGAGACAAGTTGGAAAAAATGACAAAAACCTGATAAGAGCAAAAAAAAACCCAAATGAGAATGGACTCTTACGTGTCAAAAGGGTAGTACCCGATTCGTGGAGGAGTTTGAGGAGTCCGATGTGGCTTCCAGCAGTTTTGGTTGAGAGAATCGTGTGGAGAGGATGACCGAAAACCTTGAGAAAATGAACCCCTTTTTCGCTTCGCTGACTTTTATCGAGAGGCATCTGTTGATATTATCGATCATTGGTTCGATATCATCGAGATGTTGTTGATCGATTCTATCGAGTCTATCTTCGATATCAATCTTGGTCTCACGACTATTCATATTCTCAAGGGACGTCGATGATATCGTCCTTTTATCGATATATCGAGAAGTCATATCGATAGCCACATCGAAGATGAGGATTTTCAATTTTTAGCATTCAGACGGATCTTCAAGTATACTTTTCGTATCTCTATCAAAAGTATACTCAGCAAAAATTATGTACACACACATTGTACACAAAAAAATTATAAACATTTGAATGTTTATACAAAAAGTGGAGGTGAAGTACCTCAGATATATAATTTGAAGCTCAATAAAAAATATTTCCTTATTTTATCACTAGTTTAGATTCTGATGCATGATCTGAACTAATTCTTCCTTACCCATTTTACCTTGTTAATTGATTTGGGTGGTGATGTAAGGACATTGCTTCTATCCATATTCTTAAGAGGACTCTCGAAGTTCTGTATTTCTCTAGCTGTCAATTTGTTCTAACCAGAGTTAAGTTGAGTCCTCCTAAGAGTTATGCATTCAAAATTATAATGTCTTAGATCACCATACAAATAACATGCTGGAGTTGTTCTGGTTTTTCTTCCAGTAGCAGCAGATTTTTCAGTTCTGGGAGCTACATTTCCAGACTTTGATTTATGTTTTTCATATCCAAGATCGCTTTTATCCTTTCCAGGTCTTCCCATTCCTAACAGTTTTTCTAGCTTTTCGCCACTTTGGGAAAGCTTACAATTGATCTTGGCTATCTTCTTGGATTCTTCTAGCTCAAACAGGAGTGTATGATTTTCATTTTGAAGAAGCATATTTTTGTCTTTTAATTGCTCAACCTGTTTGTTCAGTTTTCCAGACTCGTTTTTAAGATGAGTATTAACTTGTTCAAGTCTATCATTATCCATATGATATTGTTGCAGATCATTTATCAATTATGTGTTGATTTCCAATGCTTTATCCAAATCTTTCTGCAACACCTTACTTTTGTTCTCCGCCATTCCGAGTCTTTGAAGGATATTTATGCTATGAATATAGAGTTGATTATAAGCATCTTGCAGTTTATCCCCTTCGATATCTTTTTCTTCTTTTCCATTGTCGGATGAAGATGATTCCGTAGCTAGCTGTTTTTTTTTTCTCGTTCTCTGATTCAATGGGAATGATTGAAGCAGTGGAGACCATGAGTATTTTCAATGATTTCTGATCCCATTGCTTTCTGAGTCACTAAATTTTGAATTTGACTCCTCAGTATCATCCCACGTGGTAGCCATTGCCTTGCCCTTAGTTTTTCTATTTGGGCATTCAGTAGACAGGTGTCCATACTCATGAAGGCGTAACATTGTGGTTCTTTGGTTCTTTTACCAAATTTGCCTACACAAGGTTTATAGTTCACCTTTCTCCCTCTAGAAGGATGGCCAAGATTCTTATGAAAGAATCTTCTGAATTTTTCTGCCAATAAAGCCACTTCTTCATCTTCATCTTCCTTTTCGCTTTCACTGTCCTCATGGACTTTTTCTTTAAGGTTTTGAGGACGGTGTTTTTGGATTTTTGGGATTGCGTGAAGTGTAGTTCAAAAGTTTGTAGGGAACCTACCAGTTCTTCTACTTTCATTTCATCTATGTTCCTACACTCCTCAATTGTTGTAACCTTGGGATTAAACCATTCCAGTAGGGATCTTAGAATTTTCCTACAAATTTTTGGTACCGAAACTTTCTCTCCCAATCCACCCATGGAGTTGCAAATAATATTCAACTTGGTGAAAAACTCCATAAATGTCTCATGCTCTTCCATTCTGAGACTTTCGAACTGTGAAGTCAGGAGTTGAAGTTTGGATCGCTTCACAGTGCTTGTGCCTTCATGGGTTGTTTCTAATAAATCCCATGCTTCCTTGGATGTCCTACACATACTTATCTGATTGAATATATCCTAGGACACGGCACAATAGATAACATTTATAGCCTTGGCTTCAGATGTCTGCCTTTCTTTGTCGAATGCTGTCCACTTTTCATTGGATTGGGCTTTGTGATTGTTGTGCCACTATCAAGTACAATTTTTTTCATAGGTGGTACATATCCACTTTTAACTATATCTCAAACATCATGATCTAAAGATCTCAGAAAGTAGTGCATCCTAGACTTCCAGTATGCATAATTTGAGCCGTCAAATACTGGAGGTCTAGTGACAGATGAGCCATCTCCTTTGGCCATATTCCAATCTTCAGTCAAGATCACTCTCTAGGCGATGAAGCCCTTAAAGAGAGACCCGCTCTGATACCAATTGAAATAGCAGTGAAGACCGCTTGAGATGAAGAAGGATTATGCCAATATGTCCTAGAGGGGGGTGAATAGGATTTTTTTTTCAAAGATTTAAGATTTATTAAAAATTCCTACTACACTAATCCTGATAACATGTACAAATTAGGATTATTCAAAATTAACTCTACTGGCTTCCAAGCCTTGTAGAGGATCCAATCACAAACTTCTTAAAAGATAAACAAATTGTAAAGAAGATTGTGAGGGATATGACTATGTGTGTGCATGAGGTGTGATCTCAGGCAATCAGATATAAAAACATATAAGGAAATCACATAATTGAAAGACGATAACAATCTCAAACACAGTCATTTTTATAGTGGTTCGACTACTTGTCTACTCCACTCCCGGCTACCGCACTCAACCCTTGAGTGTACCGAATTTCAGTAAGGAGGTTTCTCAGGGTTCACCTCAAACCTAAGGTTTTAAATCAGGTTCACCTTCAACCTTTACACAGAGGTTTCTACTCGGTTCACCTCTAACCCTAAAGTTTTACTGGTTCACTCATAATCAGATGTTTATGCTCTTCATAGAGTAAGGGTCCACACAACACACCCGAATGTTTATGCTCTCCACAGAGCAAGGGTCCACACAACGTACCCAGATGTTTATGCTCTCCACAGAGCAAGGGTCCACAAAACACACCCACTACGTACACTTCCGCTAGATGCCTCCTTAAGGACTTCAAAAGGTGAGAACCACTTAAGACACAATCCTAAAAAGGAATGATCACAAGTGTCCTCTTGGACTCTGGATACTTACAAATAAGTTGATGAGTCTCATTCAGTGCAATGACGAAGATCTCCTCCTTTTTGTTGAAGAGTCTTCGGCTCCCTTAATCCACAACACAAAAGATGTACCAGTACTAGGCTTTGGATTGGGTCAAGGTTATGATGGAATCCTACTCTCTAAAGATTTTCCCATAAGGAATATAGAGTAGTTCCAATCTTATGCATTCAAGGCATCCCAGCTTAATTGTTTGCCATTAAGGTAGTAGCTGGAGGATCCTCGAATGCAGAAGTTCATTCCCCAATCCACTCTACTGAATGTTAATGGTGATGATGGATTAGAAAATGAACTCCCTTGAGAGAAAGGGCTTAGGATATAAGATATAAGTTGAAACACTCAAAAGCTCTCTTTACTTTCTCTCACAGCAACAAAAGACAAGTCCTCTATAAATAGGCAAGAAGTTCCAACAGATATAAAACAGTCACATTTATAACAGAGTTCGATATCATCGAGTAGGTTCGATATCATCGAGCGTATACTCTCGATAGCATCGATGGTCTGCTCGGTGACTCGGACTCAATGTCATACGCTTTTGAAACTCTTTGCCAATTGGTTGATGAATCAAAATAATTTTCGATGTCATCGGATTTCGAACTCCGATTCCATCGATGACATGATCGATCTATCGACACTTGAAAAATGAGAGAGACTTGACTTTGAAATATTTCAAGTTTTCATGAATGATCGGGGGAACCATCGAGATCATCAGAATTTGAGTGTCGATGATATCGAGATTTAAGTCGATGCATCGATAAATTCAACGGATTTGTCTTTAAGCTTGCTGGATGATTTGTGCCCTTGTTTGATGCAATCGACCTCGTGCCGATATCATCGATATTTAAATATCGATTTTATCGAAGGGCCCCCGATCATAGTTAAAAATAACCTGAAATATCTGCTGTAAGAAATGTGTGCCCACTTTCGATATCATCGATGGACATCCAATCTTATCGATATTTGAATTCAGATCATATCGGACGGTCATCGATATATCGAAGAGATTTGAGATTTTCATTTAAAAACAGGGGCGCCGGAAATCTCCCTGTCAATCTTATCGAGCCACTCTCGATGGACTGGATTTTTTAATATCGATGATATCGATATGTGAATCGATACATCGATAATTCGTCCAGTTATGTTGCGAAGTTGCTGGACATATTTAGTGCTTTTATCGATGATATCCATAGGTGTATTGATACATCGATAAATCTATCTAGATGAATATTCAGTTGTTGTACACTTTTGGTCCTCTCATTGATAATATCGTTAAGGTATCGAGGACATCGACAGTGCAGGTCGATCATATCGAGGGTGCATCGATAAAATCGACAAGGCGAGAAAAACTTACAGATTTTCCTATTTACAAAAAGTTTTCTCACCCTTAAACCCTATGATTTTTAACTTGTTCTTAAGGGTTTTTCTTTACCTGGTGTTTTGGGTCATGGGATGTGAGGCTATGATTTACCTATGGCAAGCTTGCACACATCCGGTTGAGGTAGACACTTGAATTAATCTTCCTATCAGGCTATGTAGACAATCTGACCCAACACTCACATAACTTGACAAACCAGGGCACTTTGAACTGCCGGTCGTTTGTGGTTTTTTCGATGTGTTCCAGGAGATTCCGGAGTCACCACCTCATCGGCACACGAAGTTTCAGAATGATCGCGTGCCTGGTACCGTGCCTATTTCGAAGGCCTCTTATCGTATGCACTATTGGAGTCGTGGGAACTGTAGAAGCAGTTGGACGAGTTATGCGAGTTAGGTTTCATCCGTCTAAGCAGTTTACCGTGGGGAGCACTGGTACTCTTCTTGGAGAAGAAGGATGGCTTGTTGAGGCTTTGTGTGAATTACTGCGAGCTCAACAAGGTCACGATTAGGAACAAGTATCTACTTCCGAGGATAAATGATTTATTTGATCAGCTGCAAGGTGCACAGTTCTTTCGAAGATTGACCTGTGATCCAACTATCATCAGATTCGGGTTCGAGAGGAGGACATCTTTCAGGACGAGCTATGGTCACTTTGAGTTTCAGGTCATGTCCTTCGGACTGACCAATACACTCGCCATATTCATGCAGTTGATGAACGAGGTCTTCCATCTATATCTTGATCAGTTTATTGTAATGTTCATTGATGACATTCTAATATATTTGAGGACCCATAAGGACCATGAGCAACATCTGGAGAATACCAGAAATATTTAGTTCTAGCACTATGGGCACTTAGGATGTCCTTGGGTGAAAATCCTAGAACCTCCGAGGCTAGGAGGAGCCCCAATATCTAGACCGAGTGGAACATGAGCGCCCGAGTGCTGAATACCAGTAGGCCGTGTCTCCCACTGTAAATGGGTTCACTATTGACGAGTGGGGTAGGTATTGGCAGACTACTAATCAGGTGGATAGTGACATCTATTCCGCTCGCTGGACTGTGTAGCTAGGGAGGAGGTAGTCGGTATTAAGTGTAATAGACCCCTATGATTTTTCTAGAGAGCAACCATACTGATATGTGGACTTATTGGGCGGGAATTGCATATCCATTCATCCATTTACTATCCACTAGGGTAGGTGGTGCGTAACTATTTGTTACGTGTACCATCGCACGACCAGGATTTCAGTTGGGTGCGCGACTAACCTGAGATCAGGAGTTTACCACATTGTGTCCGACTATCCAAATTTAGGTATGGGACTGGTTTGGATAGAAGTCCCCTGTGATGGACCTCATAGCCTATGATACTTTATACTATCATCTCGACTTCACATTCCAGCGTATTCATTTCATTCGCACCGCATATCACATTGCATCCATAGTACTTAGCATTTTGGGTTACTATGTTTTTGCACTTATATGGCCTAGATGAGGTTGATGGTACTCTTGGCTTATCAGGATTTGCATATTGCATTGCATCCTCAACATCTGTTATTGTCTTATTATGTTTTGCATCGCATAGCTTTAGTACAAGTGATAGCACTCATGGACATACCAGTATATTTTCGCTTACTCTGATATTGTATGATTCATGATCTTTTTAGTATTTTCGCTTATTCCGATGATGTATGATTTATGCGCTTTATGGTATACTTGGCACTTATCTTGTGCACACATTCTCACCACCCTCTAAGCTTTTGTAAGCTAATGCACGATAGATGCGTGCAGGTGGCGTTAGGTTATAGCAGCGTTGAGCTTGGAGCATGTAGCTATCCTTTGGAGCTTTAATTTTGATATATGTATTTCCCTTTCAGCATTGTATTCGAATTATTATATTATTAGATATGTGATGATGATGTTGCCTTTATGACTTGGGTATACTTATGGTTATGCTCTATTATATAAAAAAAAATTATACTGAAAATCCTCCTTGTAGGATCCCAGGATCGAAATCTGGCGTATGGGTGCTAGGAGCCAAGAGTGGGGTACTATGGAGGCTGTCGACACCGGATTCGGCGATTGTGAATTTTGTGAGCCCGGTTTCTGAGTTTAGGGCATGGCAGAAGTTGGTATCAGTGCATAACTTGGGAATACCTAAGGATAACATCACATATCTGCTGATAACTACCTTATACTGTATGATTGTTGCGAAATTAGAATGATTAGATTCCCGAGTTCGAATAACTTTAAAACCTTTGGACAAAACTCCCTACCGTTAAGATTATGAGGTTACATAGCATTCCCATTTCGATCATTTCTGATCCGAGATCTAAGGTTCTATAAGGGTCACCATTCCGTTGAGGAGACGTCTTGAGAGAGCAAGGCTGAGATTAAAGAATGCTATCTTCATTTGTTTATAGGTTGATTATGCCTTGTATATGTTTATACCGATGCTTCCTCTTCCCTTGCCTTGCCCTACGTGATAGTAAATTTCGAGGATGAAATTTTTTATTAGGTGGGGAGAGCTGTAAGACCCGTATCCTAGTTCGTACTGTTTTTTCGACTTCCGGGATCCTTCCTGTCAAATTCTAGCAACCTGCGACGTATAATCAACATTTGTGCACGATCCTAAGTCGTATCCTGTAGATTCGAGATGGATTAATTCGAGACTTGTACCTTTGCAACCGCCCCGTCGCCGCGGTTCAAAAGCCACGACTCGCGCCTCGATCCGTTACCCTGGCCGAGAGATGTGGGCCGGCGTTTATTTCGAAGAAACGCCACGCAGTTGCAATTCCAAGAGAATCTCTACCTCATGTCACATCAATCAATCACTCAAATCAATCAATCAATCAATCAATGCTTTCTTTCTCCCCAAGTCAAGCAACCACCAAGTCAACTCTTTCTCACCCTCTCTCTTACACACCCATACATGTCAAGTACACGTCACACATCACTCACCGTTTCACCCATCACACCCATCCCTCACTTCTCTTACAACCACCCTCTCTCTCTCTCTTTCCCTTCACATTTTCCTAAGCAAGCAAGGAGGTGCACGTCCAAGCTTTCCTAAAAGAGAAAAGAGTGTTGTGTGGCCTACTTTCCTATCTCAAATCCTTCATCCTAACCCTTAATTCCTCATCATCCACCATCAAAGTGGAGTACAAGGAAATCAACGTTCCAACGGACCGAGAAAATCAAATGGTGGGTGCTTCCATAGACTAGATTTCATTGTTTTTATGATCGGCCAAGTGAGGCCTACCGATTGATGGTATGAATCTCACTTTGGACCCTAGATGTGGCCGATGGCTCACTTTAATTTCCATAATCATTCCATGGTGGGGCCATTCTCCATGGACCCCATCATGATGTTTATTTTCTTGTATAAATAAGGTCATCTAGACCTTTCATTTTGGTGGAGAAGTGATCTCCACCGTTGATCTCTGATTTGGTGGGCCCATATGTATTGGGACCCACTTGATGTATGTTTTAAATTATGCAAGGGAGGGCCCATAGTGCCGGGGTCCCTCCATCACCACATGTCCCTCTCTCCTTCTCTGTCTCTCTTTCTCTCTCTCTCTTTCCCTCTATTTCTTTTATTCATGTTGTGTGATGATGTAGTGGTGTGGCCCACTTGGATGGATCCTACCTTAATGTATGTTTTATCCATACCATTCATCCATTTGGTGGCCCACCAGAGCAAGGCCCACCTTATGCATGTGTTATGCTAAGACCGTCCAGCGTCTAAGGATGCTAGATGTGTAACTTCTCGAAAAATTTCATACAAAGACCCGAGTACCACCTCAGGCAGAAATCACTCAGGATCAAATCCTTTAGGAATTAGACAAAATTAACTAAGTGATAAACTAGATTAGCTGTGAAATACACTTGAATCACTTTAAATACAATCCGCAAGACCCAAAACTTGTAGAATCATTGACGCTAGGTTACCCTGAAATCTAGGATCATTCTCATTACCTAGTTGCTCTCGGGAGCACATTGAAACTCCATATCGGATCTGGACCACTCGTCGAAAGTCCGATTACTACGAAATTATATAATTAAGACCGCCTTACTGGACTTGACCACCACCTCAGAAATCAAGTCCAGATAGTGTCCCGAAACTATTTGCTTGAGCCCAGAGTGAAGTGTGTGAGAAACATGAATATATTTAGAAAAGAAATCTGAATTTAGGTAATCTGAGTCGTGTTGCTTGCGGGCCAAATACAAGGATTCAGACCGTCAGAATCTGACCCAAATACACTCTCAGATCAAGGGAAATTTCATACACAGGTCAGTGTACTTGTGGCCTTGATCGGTGATCCTGGACCGTTGAACTGAAATTGGTCCGCCACGGGCGATCTGTAAATCCGATCGGATTGAAAACTTAACTCGACTTAGATCCATGGTCGGAGAGCTTAAGTCCGACCTTAGGCTCAAGGGGGTGGCTCCGAATATGCTCCGTTGAGCTGAAACAAACTCCCTTTGGCTATAACCTAAGTATACCTTGGCCCTTGGGCTATTTCCATCAGTTTTAGGCCTATATAAGGACCTTAAATCCTCTCTCATTCACTCCATACGAATTTGGGAAAAACCCTAGGAGAGAGAATAGAGTAAAGAGAGAGAAAGTGAGAGAGAGGTTGGAGTCACTCCTGGGATTCGATCCCTGCTACTCCACGTGCCTTACCACCATTTCCGTATCGCTCTACCGGCGATACCGATCTCATTGTTAGATAACAAAACGTAAACCTAATCCGTTCTAGGGTTTTTAATAGTTGAAATGATGAAATAGCTAACCTAGTTCATGCTATAGGTTGCCATTCTGCCGGTGACAAAGACTACGTGTTTAAAACGAATCCATTACGTGTTTACAGGCATAAGGTGTGGACTATAGACGTATAGATTATGGTTTTCAAGGCTTTCAATGTCGGTTAATGATATATTACTGACGTGGACGCTATTTCACATGCATAAAGTGATGTCCATTTTGTTTTTCAGTTATATGTTAACTAGGTTGAATATACTGTATTCCTTGTATTTGTAGAAAATACCATATACGTATGAAATTCGGATTTGTGCTTGCCATGATTAATTATTGTCTATGTATGCTAGATGCATGTGTATCAACCTCTAGTTGAACGGATTAGCCTAATACATGTTATATTAACATACGTCGTATATGTTACAATGCGTAGCCTAAGTGTTTGAGCAAAAGACTAAATGTGTATACACCTTGCATTAGTGTACGCCATGACTAACATTGTGGCTATACGATTGTTGTGTAGGCGGCAATCCTTTGACGAAAGGACTTGTCCTAATATGTATGCTAACCAATACATACCATGTATGATATAATGTGTATGCTAAGTGTTTGTAAACATGTCTGTATGAAAAAATACTTGTAAACTATTCTTTAAATAGGTGTTGAGATAGGATTCTCAGCCACTCTAATGATGTGTACGATTTGCTCCATATGCCTTGTTTCATATTCATTGCTTTTACCTAGAAATGCATAAGTGTGGATTCATGTTTATGTTATACTTCATAACATGCTCAACTAATTGTATGATTTGAATCATTGCTCCATTATTGCTTGAGTATCTCATATGCTAGATCATTGTAATTGAATGCGTTTGGGGCTTGGCTGACTTTGTCCCGCCACATGAGACGCACCTGATGAATCCGAGTCGGATATCGATTAGCAATAGTGGTTAGGCCACATGGAGTGCTTATGCACTTCATGTTGATCAGCTCGATGTGCACTCGTGCTAGTCGAGCTCGTCAAATAACCTGATTGGCCTGATGTATGTTAATCATGTTTGGACACTACTGCCTGAACCTAGGGTACCAAACTCACCAATGAAATCTCTGTTAACCTTGGTACCTTGATCCGCTAAGACTCATGAGCCGGACATGGTGGTATGGGACATCGTGGTCAAGCTGTCGACCTACGTTGGGGCGATGAGCCTCCCTGTAGTGACCAGTGAGCAACCCCGACTCATGAACCGAATACGGTGGTATGAGACACTGTATTCAAGCTGTTAGCCTACACAGATAAGGTGACGAGCCTTTTGTAGTGACCTTGAGCGTACTCTGAGTCTACGTATAGGCGACGAGTCTTCCGTAACAACTAGAGCATAACTAGGCCTACACTGATAAGGCGACAAGCCCTTTGCAGTGACCTAGAATCATATCATCATATAAGTTTACTAGGACCGACGACCCTAGAATGGATCCTTATTTGGGAAGTGATATAAGGGAGGTACCTTAGATTCTCAATCCTGTTGTATGAAAGGGACTAATAATAACTCGGTAATCACGCTCATAACATCGCACTGCATGTGCCCCGGGTTGAAGAGCACAGAGGGAAGAAAGCATGCCATGACTGTAAGATGGTGTCACACGAGAGAGTGTAGGCGAGGGCATGTATCATAAATACATTTCATCCTTGCATTAATAAGAGTATCTAGGAATGTTTGATATGTTTGCTTTATCATTACTGCTTGACTGAATTGAAAACATGTTAATCTTTGCTCTATGATTCCACTGAGTTGATCACTCACTCCCACGTTCTGGGATGGTGTTTTGAACACTCACCAGACTCTGTCTTAGTTGCAGATGATGAAATGACTCAGGAGGTGGAGCCTGATTACTATGACGATTAGGACGAGTTCTCGTATATGCAGTTCTCTGGCGGTTTCACTTAGGCCATCCGGATTGACGAGGCTGTAGGGCTTATCATTGTAGTTGAACTATTTTTTGACATTTTGATTTTTGAACTATTACATGTATATGGTGACTCAGTGATGTATTCATACTCTGGAGACCGATCATGAACTTTTGGCTCACACACGTCTATATACACATCTTTTAGTCTTTCACTTGCATTATATTAATTGATCTAGAGTATGAATTACTATTTTGGTATAATCCCACTCATGATTAACGCACTAACACGGACAACATTCAATCATAAGCATATATGTTGCATAAGTGATGTTTTGGAACTCGGGAGTTGAGTTGCTACTCGACCCCCGATTTTCAGGGCGTTACAAGACGTGAAAAGAAAATACAAATATTAGCTTGGTTGTCACGTGCCAAACTCGGAAAATGGGCTAACAAAATTTTCGATCGCCGAATCCGGTGCCGACAACCTCCGTAGTACCCCATTCTCGGCTTTGAACGCCCATATGCTTGATTCCGATCTTGGGATCCTACAAGGAGTATTTTTAGTATGAATTTTTTTTTTTGTAATGGAGCATAACCATAAGCATAACCAAGTCACAAAATAACATCATCATCACATATCCACTAATATAAATATTTGAGTACAATACTAAAAGAGAAATACATATATCAGAAACCAAAACTCTAAAAGACCGCTGTACGCTCCAAGCTCAACGCTACTGCAACCTAACGCCACCTGCATGCATCTATCGTACATAAGCTTATAGAAAGCTTAGAGAGTAGTGAAAGTGTATGCACAAGATAAGTGTCAAGTATACCATAAAGCCCATAAATCATACATTATCGGAATAAGCGAAAATACTGACAAGTCATGAATCATACGATATTAGAGTAAGCGAAAATATACTGGTAAGTCCATGAGTGCTATCAGCCGTACCAAAGCTATGCGATGCAAAACATAATAAGACAATAATAAATGTTGAGAATGCAATGCAATATACAAATCCTGACGAACCACAAATACCATCAACCTCATCTAGGCCATATAAGTGCAAAAACATTATAACCTAAAATGCTAAGTACTACGGATGCATTGTGTTATGCGGTGCGAATGAAATGACTATGCTGGAATGTGAAGTTGGGATGATAGTATGAAGTATCACAGGCTATGGGGTCCATCACAAGGGACTTCTATCCAAACCAGTCCCATACCTAAATTTGGATAGTCAGACACAATGTGGTAAACTCTTAATGTCAGGTTAGTCGCGCGCCCAACCGAAATCTTGCAATGCAATGGTACAGGTAACAAATAGTTACTCACAACCAACTTGAGTGAATAGTGAATGAATGAATGAATGGATATGCAATTCCTGCTCAAGAAGTCCACATATCAGTACGGTTGCTCTCTGGGAAAATCACCGGGGTCTATTACACTCGACACCGACTACCTCCTCCCTAGCTGCACAGCCCAGCGAGCGGAATAGACCTCACTATCCACCTGACCAGTAGTCTGCCAATACCTATCCGGCTTATCGATAGTGGACCCATTTACGAGCTGGTCATACTCAGCCTAGCTTATGGCCCCCTCACTCGGGCGGATAAGGTCACAACCCCTCCCAACTGACCAGGACATAGTGGGAGACACGACCTACTAGCATTCGGCCCTCGGGCGCTCATGTTCCACTCGGTTTAGACGTTGGGGCTACTCCTGGCCTCTGAGGTTCTGGGATTTTCACCCAAAGACATTCAAAGTGCCCATAGTGCTAGAACCAAATATTTTCGGTGTCTCATCTAGTCATCCACGATGTGCCTGTGGAGGCTATGACCCTGATGTCACTAGGTCGTACAATGATCAAGTCACACATATGCGAGATGCATGAGTCATACCGTACAATCATACAGCAATCTGGCGCGTACCATGCACTCATGTGGGGCGCTCCATCTCATAAGCAGTCCCATAAATGTCTCAACCCAACGACTTATACTATGATCAAACATTCCTCATATCAAACATACATATGATGTGTATGGTTATGAATCATGGAGTTATACTAAGCATGTTAAAATGATAAACGGTCCTTACAATGAAGATGGGCCTAGATGGCCTACACACAATAAGTACAGGCCTATTAATGGGCCCTAGGGAGAGTTATAATGTGGACATTTAACCAACATTATTCTTACAATGTGGACGTCAAACCAACATTGCTCCCAAGGCATGACCCGCCATAAATATCATTACACAAACCATGGTAGAATCACACATTGAAATGGGCCTTATGTACCTCCAATTGGGCCTTGACCCATGGGCCTTCAATGCATCAAATGGGCTTCATAAATATCAAGGTGGGCCTCAACAACAGGCCCCAAATACATCAAGGTGGGTCTCCTCAAATGGGCCTTATATATATATACCAAGGTGGGCCTCAACATTGGGCCACAAATACATCAAGGTGGGCCTCCTCAAATGGGCCTTAACCCATGGGCTCCAAATACATCACAATGGGCATCAACTATGGGCTCTAATACATCATAATGGGCCTTCACCCATGCGCTCCAAATACATCACAATGGACTTTGCCAAATGGGTTGGAATTACATCACAATAAGCCTCAACCCACGGGCCCTAAATACATGACAGGTGGGCCCTGCACCTGGGCCTCAAAATACGCAACAGGTGGGCCCCGCTCATGGGTCAAATATACATCCTGATGAGTCACATGTATATCCAAGTGGGCCCCTCGATTGGGCCACAAAAATACATTGAAGTGGGCCTGACGGATGAGCCACAGAGAACAATAAGGTGGGCCTCACAGATGACCACTAAACACATCAAAGGTGGGCCTCATGGATGGGCCATAAACACATCAAAGTGGGCTTCAACGATGGGCCTCATGCACATCAAGGTGGACCTTACAGATGGTCATATCACAGAGTGGCCCATCGTGATGTGTTTGAGATCCAACCAATTCATAAGTTAACATAGAGCTAGATGAAGTGAAAACAAAATATAAGCTTAATTGGAAGCTACTGTGGCTCCTAAGAAGTTTGAATGGTGGAGCTCACTGTCCACATTATTTCCAATGGTGGGTCCACTTGAACCTTAGATCTGACTCATTCTTAGTCTTAAGCCATAAAATGATCTTTGAAAATGGTTGGAAGGTTTGGATATAGCCCATGCATCATGGTGGGTCCCATAGGGATGGACAGCATAGATGAAGTACATGCCTCATGGTGGAGTCCACACTAATGGAAGGTGTGGATTACAAAACATACATAAGTGGTCCCATGTGGAGCCCACCATAACATGTATCTACCATCCAATCTATTTAATAAGGTCACACAGACCAAAAATAAATAACAAATAAATATTATATTTATCTAAAACTTGTGGAACCAGGGAGGTTCCAATGACAGACATTCAATCCTCCACTACTTTTTGCTGTGTGGTCCACTTGATAGGCAGATCTGCCTCATTTGCCTCAAGCCTTAAGGCTAGCTCGCCACTAGATGGACGGTTTGGATGTAACCATACATCAAGTGTGGGGCATAGTGATCAGCCAGTCAGCCAAATGGGCGGCGACATTGATAAAACAATTACATTTGGGTGGGTTCCACCATCCATGCAGTGGACGGTGAGAATAAAACACATACATCACTGTGGGTCCCACATGGGGCCCACCATAATGTTTACCCACCGTCTAACCTAGTGACAAGGTCACACAAACCTGGACGAAGAGTAAAAACAAATTTCATATTGATTCAAACCTTCTGCTACCTAAAAAGGGTTTTAATGGCAGACGTTTGACCCCACTGTTTCTTGTGAAGTGGGCCACCTGAGTCGTAGATCAGGCTGATTTTTGGAGTGGGTCCACTTTAGGGAGTGGCCCACCCAATGAACGGTGTGGATATTAAATATACATCATGGTGGGGCCCACAGCAGGGGTTGTGGGTCCTTGTCTTCTGTCCGCCCATAATGATGCAGGCGCTGCCTGCGCCTGCAGCAACGGCGCCTGCCGCCTATGTTCCTTTTAAAAAAAAAAAAACTAATCTATGAGGTTTTTCACGTGTGGGGCCGGTATCGGAAGCATCCGCCCCACCTAATGAGTCCTATACTCCATAAGCAATCCATCAAGCTCAATATTAAGCATGTTTCGGAGTGTAGAAAAATTTAGGCACATTTAAACGATGAAAATCACTGTTTTCTAATGTGTGGCCTACCTGAATGTTGGATCAACTTCATTTTTTGGCTCAACGCCTAAAATGAGTGGGTAAATAGGATAGACGACATGGATTGAATACATACATCAAGGTGGGGCCTATACAAGTGGCCCATCCAAATAGCCTTGAACTAAGGCTAATATTTTTGTGTTTTTCATGAACGTCCAGCGTCCAGGGACGCTAGACAGTTTGTGCTCTTCAAGTGGGCTGCCCAGGTGGGCCACCAAATGATGATTAGTGTGGATATAACACTTATAAAGTGGGCCCCACCTATAGGTGACTTGGATAAAATACATGCCTTATGGTGGGGTCCATCCGGGTGGGCCACAGGCCATTTCATCACATTAACAAAGAGAGAGAGAGAGAGAAAGAGAGAAAGAGAGAGATCGAGAGACACGTGATGATGGAGGGACCCCGACACTATGGGCCCTCCTTTGCAATCAATCATACATCAAGTGCGTCCCAAAACACGTGGGCCCATTAAATCAAAATTCAACAGTAGAGATTCCTTCTCCACTAAAATGGATGGTCTAGATGACTTCTATCCATTTAAATAAAATAAACTTCATGATGGGGTCCATGGAGAATGGCCCCACCATGGAATGATCATGAGAATCAAGGTAGGCCATCGGCCATACCTAGGGTCCAAATTGAGATCCATATCATCAATCGGTAGGCCTCACTTGGCCCTTCATCTAAAAAATAAAATCTAAGCTTATAAAAGCACCCACCGTTCGATCTTCTTAGTCCGTTGGAAAGTCGATCTGCTTGTGCTTCACTCATATGGAGGGAGATGAGGTTTGAATGGCTAGGATGAAGGTTAAAGGGATGGGAAAGTGGGCCACCAAAAATCACTTTTCTCTCACATGGAAGAGCTTGCACATGTGCACCTCTATTGCTTAGGATTTGTTGCTTGGGAAATAAGGGAGAGAGAGAGAGGGTTGTAAGGAGATATGAGAGATGAGTGATGGAGTGATGGATGGGAGAGAGGGATGGGTGTGTAAGGACTTTGTTGACTTTAGGGGTAGATGATGTAAGAAGGGTATGGGGTGTGTAAAAAACTTTTGACTTATAGGTTGCTTGGGGATGGGTGTGAGGTGATGGTGTACTTGACCCTTGATGGGATTGATTGATTGATGGATGTAACATGTTGTAGAGATTCTCTTAGGATTTGCAACACGCGGCATTTTCTTTGAAATAACCGCCGGCCCACATCTCTCGGCCAGGGTATCGGATCGGTGCATAAGATGTGGCATTGGAACTGCGGCAATGGTGTGGTGGTAATGATACAAATCTCGGATTCAGCCAACTCAATTCTATAGGATATGACCTAGGGTCGATTGCAAATGTTGATTATACGTCGCAGGTTGCCGGAATTTGACGAGAAGGATTACGGAAGTCGACGGAATAGTAGAGATTAAGATACGGGTCTTACATTGGTTCTACAAGCCTTTGGGTTGACCCACTTGTGTAGGCCCCACCTTGATGTATGGACTTAATCCACACCGTCCATTCCTTTCCCCACTTCATTTTAGGCGTTGAGCTGAAAAATGAGGTTGATCCGAGTATCTGGTGGGCCATAACATTGAAAACAGTGCGTCCATCATTTAAATCTACCCTGAATGTCTCGATACACCAAAATATATTCAATATTGGGCTTGCTGGATTTGCGATGGACTGTAGAAACCAGTGGATGGGGTGGATTCTTCCGATGGGGGCCCCACAGGTGAAAAACTGCAAGAAAATGCAATTAAAAAAAAATAAAACAAAATGCAAGAAGATTGACACTTCTTCTTGTAGAGCGCATGAGTGTCCCTTCTTAGTGGGCGATGGGCGATGAGACCACGGCTCAGCCGTGGGCCCCACCATGATGTGTGTAAGTCATCCAAACCATTCATTAGGTGGGCCCTTGCTTGAAGTGGGCCCCCTCCAAAAATTGGGCTGATCTGAAATTTAGATGGCCCACATCACAGGAAACAGTGGGGTTGAACCGTCTGCCATTGAAACCCTTTTTAGGTCCACAGAAGTTTTGGATTAAGATGAAATTTATTTTTTCCCCTTTCATCCAAGGACGTGTGACCTCATCAACGATTGGATGCCAAATAAACATTATGGTGGGCCCCACGTGGGACCCATAGTGATGTATGTGTTTCATTTGCACCATCCACTGACGGTGGACGGTGGCATCCACATGATTTATGTGTTCTATCCACACCATCTAGGGGACGGTGTGTGTGTGTGCGTGTGAGTGTGCATGTGTGTGTGTGCGTGTGTGTATGTGTGTGTGTGTGTGTATATATATAATATTATATTATATATAATATACAGGATAGTGGGCCTTGAGAATTTAATGGTGGGAATCATTCTTGCCACTGTTATTTGGGGTGCGGTCCAGTTGATCTTTTGATATGATTCATTTGTATATTATACACACACACACACACACACATTTTGACTTATTTATGGCCATCCATCAAGGCCACCTTAGTATATATATGGTCCAAGTGATTAGGCTCATCTTGTCATATTTATGGCCCGTTGTTGAGGCCCACCTTGATGTGAATGTAAGGCCCATATTATGAGGCCCATTGTAATGTATTTGGAGCCCATGGGTTAAGGCCCATTGTGATGTATTAGGGCCCATGGGTTGAGGCCTATTATGATGTATTTGGAGCCCATGGGTTAAGGCCCATTGTGATGTATTAGGGCCCATGGGTTGAGGCCTATTGTGATATATTTGGGGCCCATGGGTTGAGGCCTATTGTGATGTATTAAAGGCTCGTTATTGAGGCCCACCTTAGTATATGTATGAGGCCCATCTCAATATATTTATGGCCGTCCATTGAGGCCCACCTTGGTATATATGTGAGGCCCATGTGATTAGGCCCATCTTAATATAATTATGGACCGTTGTTGAGGCCCACTGTGATAAATATAAGGCACATGTTATGAGGCCATTTGATGTATTGGAGGCCCATGGGTCGAGGCCCAATGGGAGGTACATAAGGCCCCATTTCAATGTGTGATTTCACCATGGTTTGTGTAATGATATTTATGGCGGGCCATGCCTTGGGAGCAATGTTGGTTTGACATCCACATTGTAAGAATAATGTTGGTTAAATGTCCGCATTATAACTCTCCCTAGGGCCCATTGATAGGCCCGTACTTGTTATGTGTAAGCCATCTAGGCCCATCTTCATTATAAGGACAGTTCATCACTCTATAACATGATTAGTATAGCTCCATGATTCATGCCCATACGCATCATATGTATGCTTGATATGAGGAATGTTTGATCATTGCATCTGTCATTGGGCAGATTGTTATGAGACTCCCTGATAGGCGGAGGTTATCTCACATGAGCACACGGTATGCATAGGATTGATGCATGACTGTATTGTATGACTCATGCATCTTTCATTGTGAGTTATGATCACTATACGCCCTAGCAACATCAGGGATGGAGCCTCCATAGGCACATCAAGGATGGCTAAATGAGACACCGAAAATATTTGGTTCTAGCACTGTGGTCACTTAAGAAGTCCTTGGGTGAAAATCTCAGAACCTCTGAGGCAAGGAGGAGCCCCAATGTTTAGACCGAGTGGAACATGAGCACCCGAGTGCCGAATACCACTAGACCACATCTTCCAATGTGTCGTGGTCGGTCGGGAGGGAGTGTGGCCTTCTCCGTCCGAGTGAGGGGGCTATAAGCTAGGTTGAGTATGACCAGCTCGTAAATGGGTCCACTATCGACGAGCCGGGTAGGTATTGGCAGACTACTGGTCAGGTGGATAGTGAGGTTTATTCCACTAGCTGGGCTGTGTAGCTAGGGAGGAGATAGTCGGTGTCGAGTGTAATAGACCCCGGTGATTTTTCGAGAGAGCAACCGTATTTATATGTGGACTTATTGGATAGAAATTACATATCCATTCCATTTACTATCCACTTGGACTGGTGGTGCGTAATAATTTGTTACATGTACCATCGCATGGTCAGGATTTCGGTTGGGTGCGTGACTAGCCTGAGATCAGGAGTTTACCACATTGTGTCTGACTATCCAAATTTTGGTATGGGACTGGTTTGGAAAGAAGTCCCTAGTGATGGACCCTATAGCTTGTGATACTTCGTACTATCATCCCAACTTCACATTCCAGCGTGGTCATTTCATTCACACCGTATATCACACTGCATCCACAGTACTTAACATTTTGGGTTACTATGTTTTTGCACTTATATGGCCTAGATGAGGTTGATTGTATTCGTGGCTCATCAGGATTTGCATATTGCATTGCATCCTCAGCATCTGTTATTGTCTTATTATGTTTTGCATCGCATAGCTTTGGTACGGCTGATAGCACTCATGGACTTACCAGTATATTTTCGCTTACTCTGATATCGTATGATTCATGATCTTTTTAATATTTTCACTTATTTCGATGATCTATGATTTATGGGCTTTATGGTATACTTGGCACTTATCTTGTGCACACACTTTCACCACCTTCTAAGCTTTTGTAAGCTTATGCATGATAAATGCGTGCAGGTGGCGTTAGGTTGCAGCAGTGTTGAACTTGGTGCGTGCAGCTGTCCTCTGGTGCTTTGATTTCGATATATGTATTTCCCTTTCAGCATTGTATTCAACTGATTATATTAGTGGATATATGATGATGATGTTGCCTTTATGATTTGGGTATACTTATGGTTATGCTCCATTATTAAAAAAAGTCATACTGAAAATCCTCCTTGTAGGATCCCAGGATCTAAATCTGGTGTATGGGCGCTAGGAGTCGAGAATGGGGTACTACAGAGGTTGTCGGCACCAGATTCGGTGATCGGAAATCTTGTGAGCCCGGTTTCTGAGTTTGGGGCGTGATAGAAGTTAGTATCAGAGCATAACTTGGGAATACATGAGGATAACATCACATATCTGCTGATAACTACCTTATATTGTATGATTGTTGTGAACTTAGAACGATTAGATTCCCGAGTTCGAATAACTCAGAAGCATTTTGACATAACTCCCTACCGTTGAGATTATGAGGCTGCATAGTATTCTCGTTTCGATCATTTCTGATCCGAGATCTGAGGTTCTATAAGGGTCACCATTCCGTTGAGGAGACATCTTGGGAGTGTAAGGCTGAGATTAGAGAATGCTATGTTCAGTTGTTTATAGGTTGATTATGCCTTGTATATGTTTATACCAATGTTTCCTCTTCCCTTGCCTTATCTTACATGATAGTAATTTCGAGGACGAAATTTTTTGTTAGGTGGGGAGAGCTGTAAGACCCGTATCTTAGTTCATACTATTCCATCGACTTCCGCGATCCTTCCCGTCGAATTCTGGCAACTTGCGACGTATAATCAACATTTGTGCACGACCTTAAGTCGTATCCTGTAGATTCGATACGGTTTAATCCGAGACTTGTACCATTGCGACCGCACCGTCGCCGCGGTTCTAACGCCGTAACTCACGCACTGATCCGATGCCCTGGCCGAGAGATGTGGGCTGACGTTTATTTCGAAGAAACGCCACGTGGTTGTAACCCCAAGAGAACCTCTATATCATGTCCCATCAATCAATGCTTTCTTTCTCCCCAAGTCAAGCAACCACCAAGTCAACTCTTTCTCACCCTCTCTCTTACACCCCCATACATGTCAAGTACACATCACACATCACTCACCTTTTCAACCATCACACCCATCTCTCACTTCTCTTATAACCACCCTCTCCCTCTCTCTTTCCCTTCACATTTTCCCAAGCAAGCAAGGAGGTGCACATCCAAGCTTTCCTAAGAGAGAAAAGAGTGTTGTGTGGCCCACTTTCCTATCTCAAATTCTTCTTCCAAACACTTAATTCCTCATTATCCACCATCAAAGTGGAGCACAAGGAAACCGACGTTCTGACGGACCGAGAAAATCAAAGGTGGGTGCTTCTGAAAAGGCCAAGCTATATGTCCTAGAGGGGGGGTGAATAGGACTATGCCAAATTTATAAATAAATCAGCTGAACAAAATTAAATCAATACCCTTACAATTATGAATCAATTCACAATGCTAAATATAAATCACCTTGATAAATAATTATTGAGAGATTGATACAAATTCAGTTCTAAGGACAACCTTACACCATAATAAACAAGGGCTTATGGTAGGACAACCTTATTTCTAGAACCTCTTTTGAATCAAGAACTCAATGTTAATATAAGTAAATGAAATAGCAAGGAATTGAAAATAAATACAGAAGTAAAGATCTAAATTATTACAACAATTCCCACACTTGCTTGAAAATGTAAATAGTTACAACATTCACATCCACTTGTACATTCCACACAATCGAATGATAAAAGATATGAAAATTAAGCAAGCATTCAATCCACAAGACAAAGAGTTATAGTGGTTCGCTTTGTGTGCAGTGTACACCAACTGCTTTACAACAAATGTACCACACAAAATGCTACTCCACTCTAATATCCTCACACAGGGATATTAGCGTTCACTATCAAATAGGTTTTCTCAGTTCACCAAAACCTTTACAATTGTGTCTTTTTCACTTGGGCTTACACAATTCAAAAACCCATTTTTCTCGAAGTTTTTGGTTTTCCTCAGACAACCAATACAATGAGATTTTCCTGCGCTCAATCTCAAACAAAACCAAGACAATGAGATTTTTCGCTCAACCTCAAACAAAACCAAAAATAAATGAATTTTACTGTAAATGTAAAATACCCTGAATTTTTCCTTTGAAGCAAATTCTAAGTAGAACCAATCGGAGTAGATGAATGAAGATCAAAGTTCAATTTCCAATACTCACATTCAAGGTTCTAAATTCTAATAGATTTTAGATTTTAATTTGTTGGGCGTAGCTATATTTGATTTTGATTCCAAGAAGAAGGAATAAGATAATTCCTCTTTTCAAATAAGATTGGAATAGAGAAACAAAATCAAATTAAATAAGCTAGCAAAAAGGAATATTAAATAAGCACAATTTAGCTTAAAATAAACACAGACTTATCTCAGAGTGATTACTTGAAAATTTTGAAATGGAATGGAGTTGAGGATGTAAAACTCTGAATTTCGTGTTCAATTTATGGAAGAAAAAAATCGTTCCTACTTGGTCTTAGAAACCTAGACTCGGTCGTAGCTCTGACAGATTTTTGAAAAATTGAGCGCGATCAATGAAAGCCGTTCCACGACCGGGTCGTGAGTACCCTACGACCGGTCGTGGGTCACCTACGACCGGTCGTAGATACCTACGACCGGGTCGTAGGACCATAAAATAGGTTCTTTGGAATTTCGGCCGTAGCTCCACGACCGATCGTGGACAGTCGAAGCCAACCTACGACCGGTCGAAGGACCTCCAGACCAGTCGTGGCGTTCCAAAAAATCGAAAAATCTTCAACAACTTAGACTGATCGTGAAATTTCTTGGACTAGTCGAACCAATGCTTGGGATCTGGTCAAACAAGAGCTAGGACTGGTCTTGGAACAGACCAAGCTTATGTTAAATAAACATTTGATTTATGTATCCAAAATGACCTACTTAAAGGGTCAACCTAAGGTCATTCAAACCTGAAACATGTCGTATGGATATTGAACTTCAACCATTCAACAAATGTAGATTGTTTGAACCAATATCAGGCTTGAAATCTTGAACAATATCAGGCTTGAAGTCTTGAACAATAACATCTTGAGCTTTGACATCTTGAGCTTCATCTTGTAGCTTATAGAACTTTAACATCTTGTGCTTCAACTTGTAGCTTTTAGAACTTTAACATCTTGAAGTATAAAATCATCATACCAGCACAAGACACAGATAGATGTTTTGACACATCAAAATTTGACAACCAAAGGAGTATGAGACCATAACCCTTACAATCTCCCCCTTTGTCAAATTTGTGACAAAACACCACACCAAGTAATAATACTTCCAATAGACATAAGAGAAGTACAAAGCAAGCACAGATGCACAGATGATAAGCAATGTATAGACATGATAAGCAATAATCATTTTCCCAAAACTCTTGAGAAGTTTAACTCCCCCTAAGTAATAGAACCCCTGAGTAATAGAAGCACATAGATAAGTTTAACATCAAAATGACATAGTTTCACCAAACTTCTCCCCCTTTTTGTCACAAAATGACAAAGGAAGAAGAACAGTAATGAAATTAGTAGTTGTAGCAAGAGAAAATTGTCCATAACCAACAAAAAAGTTTTGAGATGCAAGCTAATATCAGTAAATATTACAGACCAAAAAAAAATTCAAGTCAGAACCAAGAAGATGGTGCAGGATTAGATGGATCAATTTTGTGTAATCCCTTAGCAATTCCTCATATATTTACGCATATAAGAAAAATGTGTGTCTTGAGTCACACGAATTTGAGCCACCTGCTCTTGAAGAGAATTCAATCTTTCATCAAAATCAGAAGGCTGAAAATCAGGATCATCAGCCGAGTCCGACTCAAGTTCTTCAAATAAGTCATCCATATTCACGTCCTCAGGAAGATCACTAGCTTCAGCATTACCTGCTTCACCACCACTACTACCAGCATCCACTTGGCCTCTTGTCAAATCTAAAGTCATCTTATTAAGATTGGAATTATTAAAAGGGAGATGATGGATGGGTTTTTCTCTAGTAAGCATAGCTATGAGCATATGATTTGCTAACATAGTCAGTAAATAACCAAAGGGTATATCACTATGTCCAGGATGGTGACGTGACAGAATAATGGAATGACAGATTAAAGAAGGGAGGCATATTTTAGCACCAGAGACAACAGAATGCAAAACACGAACCATAAAAGTAGTGAGTTCGGTTTTGTTACCAGAACGTGGATAAAGATTTGAAATGAATATCTTATGAAGTACTCTGTGTCTGGGTAACAAATACCTTGAGGGAAGTACATGACCTTTATGAGTCCATGAACATCCATATTACATAAATCTCTAGTAAGCATTCGTCGTTTAGATTCTGAGAGACTATCATGTAAAATATTAATTGGAATGCTTTCATCATTGATAGGTATTTCCATAATATCTGCAATCAAATGTCGATCTACAACAAACAAACCTTCTTGAGTATCAACTTTAAAAGTTAAATTCTCAAGAGAAAAATCACAGATACATGCAAACATGGATTGGGCAATGGACTGGTATGCAGCTCCACCCCAATGTAGGATGTTATCCCATCCCACAGATTCCAACAAAGAAGGAATACCAAAAGAAGCAATGTGATTGACATTAACATGACGTTCAACAATTACATTACGCATACATAAATCTCGAGCATCAGTAGGATCATTTTCTGGAGAACGAAGATGACGTTGAACAATAGAAGTTGATCTAGAAGAAGATGGACCTCGAGTAGTTTTCTTTTACCTCAGGATCCATTTTCAAAGAAAGATTTCAAGGGAACAACAAGATGCAAGATAGAAGAAATGAGATTTAGATAGAACAGATTTTTCAAGAAAAAACCCCAAATCCTGCAATAAATGATCAAATAGATTCCACAAACATGAGTTTTGAATCACTAAGAACAAGAATCTACAAAACAAATGTAAAAGAATCACTAACCTTGAAGAACAATGAAGATGGGTTGGGGCAGCCGTAGCTAGAGGCGTTGGAGAGAAATGAAGAAATGAAGAAGAAGACAAAAATCCCCAATTTTAAGTGAAATCCCGTGCTTTACGACAGGTCGTGTACGTGTTCGACCGGTCGTGACACGACCGGTCGTGTATTCTCACGACAGGTCGAGTATGACAAAAATTTGCAATGTTTTTTCTTATTATTATTATTTTTTTAAATAATTTCAAATTTAAGCAAATAAAACATCAAACTTATGTACATTATGATACACAAAATCATGCAAACTCAATTTAAGTTGCACATACCAAGATCAAACTTTAATTTATTAAACCTGCTTTTGTCGAGCAGTTTAGTGAAAATGTCTGCAAGTTGAATCTCGGTTGGAATGTAATCCAAATTTATTAATTTTTCTTCCACTAATTCACAAATGTAATGAAATCTAATGTCAATATGCTTAGTACGTGAATGCTGAACTGGATTTTTAGAGATATTTATTGCACTGGAATTATCACAAAATAAAATCATAGAATCTTGAGTAATTCCATAATCGCTTAACATTCGTTTCATCCAAACAAGTTGAGTACATGCATTTCCAAAGAAGAATGTATTCAAGGCCTCAAGCATTGATAGCGATATAGAACTTTGCTTCTTGCTAAACCAAGAAACAAGACAATTTCAATGTAGAAACAACCACCACCGGTTGATTTCTATCATCTATGTTTCAAATTTTACCAAGATTCGGCATCTGCTTGCAGGCTAATTGAACATTAGTCTCATGTGGATACCAGAGACCCATTTTAGTAGAACTTGCGACATAACGCATAATCCGCTTAACAAAGCGGTTAAGTGAGATTCTTTAGGATTTGATTGATAACGAGCACAAATACCAACACTCAAAGCAATATCCGGTCTACTAGCTGAGTTAGATAAAGTAAACTACCAATCAAACTACGATACAATTTAGGATCCACATCATTACTGTGTAGAGTCTTTTGAGAGTCTTACGCTTGTACTCATAGAGTATCAAAATTTTTACCTTTCTCAAATCCAAATTTCTTAATTAAACTCGAGCATATTTGGTTTGAGAAATAAAAATTCCATCAAAGTTGTTGTTTTACTTGCAATCCTAGGAAATAGTTTAATTCTCCAACCATGCTCATTTCGAATTTAGACTTCATCAAATCTCGCAAACTCAACAAATCATGTTAGTACAGTTGATCCATAAATAATATCGTCAACATATATTTGAACCATTAGAATATCATCGTTATATTTCTTAACAAAGAGTGTCTTATCAACACACCCCATCCGAAAATTATGACTCAAGAAAAACTTAGTCGGTTTTTTGCACTCATGCTCTGGGAGCTTGTTTGCACCATAGAGAGCTTTCTTAAGACGATACACATGATCAGTAAATTTAGGATCTTCAAACCCTGTAGGTTGTTCAACATATACCTCTTCATGTAAATCACCATTCAGAAAGGCACTCTTTACATCCATTTGATAAATTTTAATTTTCCTAAAACATGCAATGGAGATAAAAAGTCTGATTGACTCAAGACGAGCTACAGGGGCAAATGTTTCATTATAGTCAATTCCTTCAATTTGTGTATATCCCTGTACAACTAGTCTTGCTTTATTTCGAATAATATTTCCAAGCTCATCAGATTTGTTTTTGAAAATCCATTTTGTTCCAATAATATGTTTATCTTTAGGTCTAGGAACAAGTTGCCAGACATCATTTCTGACAAACTGATTAAGTTCTTCTTGCATCGCAAGAATCCAATTTTCATCTGAAAGTGCTTTTTACGTTACTGGCTCAACTCGGGATGTAAAGCATACGTAGTTACATATGTCCTCTAATTGTCTACGAGTGCGCACACCAGTGAGAGGGTTTCAAGTATTTGAGAGGTTGGATGATCTTTACATGTCCTTAATTCAGATTAGTTTCACTTGATGAAGTTTCTTGTTTTTCAAGTATAAGAACTTCATCATTATCTAAACTAGGACGGTGTCTTCAAAAGATCGTCAATCACAACATTTATTGACTCTTCAATCACACCAAATTCTGTTGTTCGTAACACGATAAGCACGACATGCGTTTAAGGAATAACCTAAAAAGATCCCTTCATCACTTTTAGTGTCGAATTTTCCCAAATTTTCACGGTCCACGCAAAATATAGCACTTGCTGCCAAAAATTCGAAAATATTTGACAGAAGGCTTTTTCTCAAACCACATTTCATAAGCCGTTTTATTATTAGATTTACAAATATAAACACGGTTAATAATGTAGCAGTCGTATTCATCGCTTCAAAGAGATTCCTAGGTAGCTTCATGCTATTTAACATAACACTTCCCATTTCTTGAAGCACTCTATTCTTCCTCTCGACAATTCCATTTTGTTGAGGAGTTTTAGGTGCAGAGAATTCATGCGATATTCCGATCGCTACAAAATTTCTCAAAACCGCTATTTTCGAATCCTCGGATCCATGATCACTACTGATTTTGTTGACTTGAGAACATTTTTCGGTTTGAATCCGCTTTTATAATCTTTTTTTCACTTCATCAAGGGTTTCTGATTTATCTTTCAAGAATGAAACCCAAGTGTATCTTGTATAATCATCTACAATAACTAAGATGTACTTTTTGCCACCTCGACTTTCCGTTCTTGTTGGTCCTATAAGATCCATATGGAGAAGCTCGAGTGGTCTTGTGGTGATATTGGAGTTCACCTTTTTGTGAGAGCTCCTAGTTTGTTTACCATCTACCGGCATTCACCACAGATCTTATCTACTTTTTGCATTTTCAAGTAGACCTTTTATTAGTTCACTTTTGCTCAATCAGTATAAATTTCGGTAGTGTACATGTCCAAGGCGTTTATGCCATAAATCTGTCTCATTGGTATGGACCATGTAGCACGTTTGATTAGATGAGCTACCATTGCTTACAATATAGTTAGTTTTGAAGTTCTCACACAGTTAATATTACATAACCCTTTTCATTTGTAATTTCACAACCTTGATTAGAAAATTTAACATTATGGTTGTTATCGCATATTTGAGATATGCTCAACAAGTTGTGTTTTAAACCCTCAACATATAACACATTTTTAAATAAGGGAAGGTTATAGAGTTGGACCGTACGTTTGCCAATTATCTTGCAACTTGCTACCATCACTAAATGTGACTGACCCATCAGTCATATCTTTAAGATCGGTGAATAAAGCTTTGTCGTCTGTCATATGTCCGGAGCATCCACTGCCAAGGTACCATTTTGAATGGCTTGTAGCTTTGAAAGCAAGTGCAGAGCAACCAAACAAGTAACCTTGGGAACCCATTTCAAGATCTTGTTTTGGGTTTAGGAGAATAATTGGTCTTCTTTTGTTTATAGTTATTAGAGTGACCTCTTGAGTTAGATTTTAATAGCTCCTTAAGTAAATCAACAATTTTTTTCAAACTAGCGGGTTTCGAATCGATTTTTGAAATTTATATAGTGCTTTTGTGTTTTTGAAAGGTTTTTGTATTTTTAGAAACAACTTGATTAGTACCTTTTCCTTTTGAGTTAGAAGTCTCTCCTTTCACAAAAATGGAAGGAGCATTCTTCGTTTAGGAGATGTGTTTTTATCAAAGCCCAACCCGGATCGATCACCACATTTTCTTGATCCTGATAATAATTTTTCTAATTTTGGATCACCTTGGGCATATCTCCATGTGTCCTTCAAACTCGTAAGAGAGGATACTTCATTTTTAAGTTTCTCATTTTGATTTCAAATTTTCAATTAGGGAGGTTTTGTATTCTAAATCACACTTTGATTTTTCAAAACAATCTGAAATTTGAGATTTTTCTAAAACAAGGGTTTCAAAACATTCTTTAAGTTTAAAGAACTTTTCTTTTTGAAGTTTAAGTTTTGACAAAGAATTTTACAACTTTCTTTATATAAGGCATTGTAAGCATCTTGTAGATCTTCATCATTTTCATGATCACTATCCAAATTTTCTTCACTTGTTGAATCATCGTGATCTGAAAAGGTAAACTTGGCTAGAGTCATAAGGGCCTTAAGTTCACTGCCCGACTCGGTTTCTGAATTTTCTCGATTGGAAGAGGCTTATAATCGACGATTCATCCCAAGTAGCCAACATACCCTTCCTTTTGGATCTGTCCTTTTAGGACATTTGTTTGCTAAATGCCCATATTCTTGACATGCTTGTAACATTGACTATCTTTCAATGATTTCCAAGTTTTAGACTTAGGTTTAGAACGTTTCTTTTCATTTGCCTTTTGAAAGTCGACTCTTTTCTTACTTTTGAAAATCTTATAAAACTTTTTCACCAAAAGGGCCATATCATCTTCAGACTTTTCTGAATCTGAATTTTCTTGAGTAATACTTTTAGATGACTTCAAAGCAATAGACTTACCTTTAGGAGCTTTAAAACTTAATTCATAGGTTTGCAAAGAACCAACTAATTCTTCTACCTTCATATTGTCCGTATCACGAAGTTCCTGGATTGCGGTTACCTTTGAATTGAACCGTTCTCAGAAGAGAGCGTAGTATTTTTGCACACACTTTACTTTCTGAGATCTTCTCGCCAAGACCCCACATTGAGTTTACAATGTCATTCAATCTAGTGTAAAAGTCCATAAACATTTCATTTTCCTCCATATGAATTTCTTCAAATTTAGTTGTGAGGAGTTGGACTTAGATTTCTTGACAATTGATGTACCTTCGTGTGTCATTTCTAAAATATCCCAGGCTTGCTTTTAAAGTATCACAGATATGATTCTTTTGAACTCATCCTGATAGTGCGCAAGTGATTGCATTTAGTGCTTTAGCATTAGCACTACTCTCATTTTTCAAGTGTGGTCCATTGGAAATATGGTGTAATTTTCATAGATTTTGAACCATCAACACCAGTTACTTCCATGGTAGGAGGATTCCATTCGACCATCGTGGCTAGCCACACACTTTCATCCATAGATCCGAGGAAGATTCTCATCCCGGCTTTCCAATAGGCATAGTTGGAGCCATCAACAAAAGGTGGAGGCCTAGTAATCGAAAGGCTATCAAAATTCGACATCTTTATATAGCTTAGATCGTTAGCTCAGAAATAAATCCAAATAAAAAGCAACAAAAATGAGCTATTAGGCTTTGATACCACTTGAAAAGGCCAAGCTATATGTCCTAGAGGGGGTGAATAGGACTATGCCAAATTTATAAATAAATCAAATTGAACAAAATTAAATCAATACCCTTACAATTATGAATCAATTCACAATGCTAAATATAAATCACCTTGATAAATAATTATTGAGAGATTGATACAAATTCGATTCTAAGGACAACCTTACACCATAATAAACAAGGGCTTATGGTAGGACAACCTTATTTCTAGAACCTCTTTTGAATCAAGAACTCAATGTTAATATAAGTAAATGAAATAGCAAGGAATTGAAAATAAATACGTATAAAGATCTAAATTATTACAACAATTCCCACACTTGCTTGAAAATGTAAATAGTTACAACATTCACATCCACTTGTACATTCCACACAATCGAATGATAAAAGATATGAAAATTAAGCAAGCATTCAATCCACAAGACAAAGAGTTATAGTGGTTCACCGTGTGTACACCAACCTGCTTTACAATAGCCACACAGAATGCTACTCCACTCCTAATATCCTCACACAGGGATATTAGCGTTCACTATCAAATAGGTTTTCTCAGTTCACCAAAAACCTTTACAATTGTGTCTTTTTCACTTGGGCTTACACAATTCAAAAACCCCTTTTTCGAGTTTTATGGTTTTCCTCGACAACCAATACAATGAGATTTTTCTGGCTCAATCTCAAACAAAACCAGTACAATGAGATTTTTCTGGCTCAACCTCAAACAAAACCAAAAATAAATGAATTTTACAGAAATGTAAAATACCTGAATTTTTCCTTTAGCAGCCTGGTAGAACCAATCGGAGTAGATGAATGAATATCAAAGTTCAATTTCCAATACTCACATTCAAGGTTCTAAATTCTAATAGATTTTAGATTTTAACTTGTTGGGCGTAGCTATATTTGATTTTGATTCCAAGAAGAAGGAATAAGATAATTCCTCTTTTCAAATAAGATTGGAATAGAGAAACAAAATCAAATTAAATAAGCTAGCAAAAAGGAATATTAAATAAGCACAATTTAGCTTAAAATAAACACAGACTTATCTCAGAGTGATTACTTGAAAATTCTTGAAATGGAATGGAGTTGAGGATGTAAAAACTCTGAATTTCGTGTTCAATTTATAGAAGAAAAAATCGTTCCTACGACTGGTCTTAGAAACCTAGGACTGGTCGTAGCTCTAACAGATTTTTGAAAAATTGAGCGCGATCAATGAAAGCCGTTCCACGACTGGTCGTGAGTACCCTACGACTGGTCGTGGGTCACCTACGACTGGTCGTAGATCCCTACGACTGGTCGTAGGACCATAAAATAGGTTGCTGGAATTTCAGTCGTAGCTCCACGACTGATCGTGGACGAAGTCGAAGCCAACCTACGACCGGTCGAAGGACCTCCGGGACTGGTCGTGGGCGTTCCAAAAATCGAAAAATCTTCAACAACTTAGGACTGATCGTGGAATTTCTTGGACTAGTCGAACCAATGCTAGGACTAGTCGAACAAGAGCTAGGACTGGTCTTGGAACAGACCAAGCTTATGTTAAATAAACATTTGATTTATGTATCCAAAATGACCTACTTAAAGGGTCAACCTAAGGTCATTCAAACCTGAAACATGTCGTATGGATATTGAACTTCAACCATTCAACAAATGTAGATTGTTTGAACCAATATCAGGCTTGAAATCTTGAACAATATCAGGCTTGAAGTCTTGAACAATAACATCTTGAGCTTTGACATCTTGAGCTTCATCTTGCAGCTTATAGAACTTTAACATCTTGTGCTTCAACTTGTAGCTTTTAGAACTTTAACATCTTGAAGTATAAAATCATCATACCAGCACAAGACACAGATAGATGTTTTGACACATCAAAATTTGACAACCAAACAATTCAAACGATTGGCCCTATGACATGTGGTAAAATAAATCAAGGATTTGATCACTTCTAAATTACATAAACAATAGCAAATCAATGGTTAAACAAAACAAAAGAGCATGTACTCCAAACATACAATTTGAATGGTTATCCACTCCTAGGATATCATTTACAATTGTTATAAAAGACTATCCTTAATCTAGTTTAGAGATGGAAAGCTCAAAAGGAAGAAGATCATCACCAGCAAAGTCGTAATTCGTCCCTTGATGCGAATTCCCTCAAGAAGTTAGTGGCTCCACGTCACTCAAACAGTCCCCTAGTTTGCTTACATTAGACAATAAGTTCTACAGTTTTAAGCATAAAGATTGATGGGAGGTTTGAAAGGCCCATAGTTAAGGTTGTTTGGGCATGCCCTAAGGTGACTAGGCCTACAAACTTCTGTCATAGTAGGTGGCCCAATCTTTTGGGCCCAAGCGTGTTACTAAATAAGGGCTAATTGGCCTATTTTGGGACTCGGTTGTTGGGCCTAACTCGAGCCCAAGATGGGACGAGTGACTCTTTGTGATAAGGCCCACTGTTTGGTGCGGCCCACTGTAATTTACAGTGCGGCCCACTGTCATATGTGGTGTGACCCACTGTAATATACAGTGTGGCCCACTATCATATGTGGTACGACCCTCTATAACATACAGTGCGGCCCACTGTCATATGTGGTGCACCCCACTAAGATCCCATCTCATGTGCGGCCCACCTGTTTACACAGGGTGCGGCCCACATAATTGTGTGTGGTGTTCACTGCACGGCCCAACATTGTGGCTGAGGCCCATCTGGAATCTGGAACTGGGGCTGGTCTTAGCCTAGTTCTGAGGCTATTTTCTACCCAAAACACGACTTGTTTTGGCCCAGCATGATGATCGATCAAAGTACCTCATTCAGCCATTAATTCCGGCCCACGCCGCGACTCATAACATGGCCATTTTTCGAACCAGTTGTGAGATGGTTGAACTGCAGTTACTTGGCCTAAAATGCGACTGTTCTCGGCTTGACTGAAGGTTAATGCTTCTCTAAATCATGGCCCAGTTGAAGGCCTTATCCTTCTTCAAATCATGGCCCGGTTGGAGGGGTTATTGGTGCATTACACGGCCCATGATGAAGAGTCATTCTCAGCTTGGGTTGAAGACCCATTCAGAGACCAGTTGTAGCCCCACTTACGGTCAAGATTAGGCCTAATTTCAGCTCGACTTTCGGCCTGATTTTAACTGGAATCGAGGCCCAGTCCTAGCTTGTTTTTAGTTCATATTTTAGCCTTATTTGAGGGCTGATCTTGGTCCCTGACATGACCCATTTACGGCCCACCAGGGGTCCAATTTTTGCCATGGTTCCGGTCCAAAACGCAGGCATTTCTTAGCTCAGTTTCGGTCTGGAACTAACCTGCTTCCTAGCCTCTCTTTTGGTTTGAAACATAACCATTGATTAGCTTGGTTTCAGCCCGAAATACGGCATTGTCTGGCCTGATCAGAAGCTATTTCTCCCATAGATTATGGCCAGACGTTCAGCCTAAAACACAGCCATGGTGTAAGTTGGCTTCAGTTCATGACTTAGCTAGGATGAAGGCTATCTTCGGCCCAAGCCACAACCATGGTGAAGGCTGGACCGAACCTCGGTTTACCGACTATGACTCTAATAGCTAGGTGCAGCTGAACTGTTACCTGATGGTCCTAGTTCTAGGGGCAGAGTGGACACAGTTCTCCTCTTCTATCTTGACCGAGTTAACCCACAGACGGGCTGAGTTGAGCTGACCCATTCGCACAACTCACCTCTCTCTCTCTCTTCCATTTTCTCTCTCCTTTCTCCTTGGTGCGTATCCCGAGAGCTATAGGGATCTTTTTATAATAGTGGGAGGGAGAGTCCCAATGGTTGAAAAATGACCACCCTTGCAATGGTCGTGATCAAACCATGGTCATGCGTGGGGCTAATCCGACCCCAGGGATGGGTTGTTAGTGTCCTAGCCTACCAGAAAAGTAAATTTTTAGGTCCTGTGGGACCCATCTCGTGATCGCGAGTTGGACGACTTAACGGGGAAGATGGTGTAGCCGTTAATAGCAGATCACTACTACATGTATTTCAACGTCATCTGATCTATTTGAGTGGACTAGATGGGACCTCTGATTAGCGTGGGGCCCCCTTTTTGGACCCCAAACCACAGTTTTGGAATATCTCTTGAGATATTCAGGTTCTCACCACTCTCTCATGAGAATGAGTATTTTTCTCCAAAATATCATTCTGTTTTATGGAGGAAGGTCAGGATTCCTCCACGTGGCCAGGGAATGGCTGAGATTGTGCCAGCACCTACTTTCCCACAAAGGAAAATCTCTTTTTGCTTTCTTTGGTGCAGGCCCTTACTCGGCCGTTTCTGGAAATGGGAGAGAGTGGCTCTCCCTGGGCGATGGGTGGCCGGGATGGTAGGATCAGGCCGATCATGGGCCACCCATGCAACCATGGATTGGGCCCACATCACAGATCCTATCCACGTGTAGGTCTTTGGATGGTTTTATTCTAAATTCTTCTTTCCTTTGCATGAGCTTAAAAGCCTATACGATTTTACTTAGACATGGCCCACAAGTCTAATGAATGGTTTGGATCATTCGAAAAATGCTCAAGGTAGGCTACTTTGTAAGCCAAAGATCATTAGTTTAAATTCTTGAAAAAGGCGGGAGAAATCCTGTTTTTGTGAAGGGATGTAGTCAAAGCTGGTTTGACCAGCTTGACGCATTCAGTGCACGACATGCATGGTTGCTCTAGGTGCACTCGCACCGTGTGTGAGGTCCATAGTGATGTTTGTGATAAATCCACTCCGTCCATTCGCTTAGGGGATCCCATCCAGGGGGCCCGGCCCAATTTTGGGCGGAGGTGAAGTCCAGGTTGGCCATATCACTCGCCCCATGCTCCATTCTACCTACTATGCATCGATCCAAGGGATGGATCGGTTGGGGGATTGGCCTCAACAGCCAATTGGGGGTTTTAGAAGTAATGATTGCTTGGCTGGTTATACACTAGCTCTCGAGGATCGATCACCAGTGTATCATCTTGTATACTTCCTGACCAGATGATTTGTAAGATGCTTTGAATTATGGCGGTTTAGTTTAACTTACCCTTATATTTGTTGTAGGCCTCCACATGGCCCTAAGGTCTCTAATGGACGGCTTCAGTGGTGATCAAAAGCCCATCCTGCATTCGTTGAATTTTGTTCATGTGTTAGTCGAGTTTCGAATTCCCATTGTTACTGGTTTAAATGGTAACACCCGCATACCAGAAGTGCGAGGTGTAACATATTATCATTTATCAGACAAGAAGAAAATAATGAGAGATTATATTATTGGTGATAATATGTACCAACAACCACCAGATTTTCCCACCTATGACCCGTATGACTACAATCAGTGGAAACATAAATGTTGGGAAGATGAACTAGTAATACATTATAGCAAAAATTCTCTTGGGTCCTCTACCTTTGAAAGCCAACCAGAAACGATCCAAGAGGAGTCACTTCAGGGTTGTACAGACGATTTTGTTAGCATCAACTCCCTACTTATGATCAGTGGAAACATTAAGATTGGGAAGTTGAATCAATAATGCATCATAGTGACAATTCTCTTGGGTCCTATACTCTGAGATCCAACAAGAAACAATCCAAGAGAATTCACTTCAGAATTTCACACAAACTCTAGAGCTCATCCAACAAAAGATTACAAGAACTTATAAAAGATATACAACAGTTAGCTTCACGTGATGTGATTATGGAGAATAGTGAAATTAAGAATGAGGAGTTAGATTCTGTTAATGATCATATGGTTCAATTTCCCAAGAGTCGATCTCGATGACGGTCCAAAGTAAAGATCAATAGACATGAGTATCTTTCAAATATAATAATACTGACATGCTTCACTCACATGATACACTTGGCTTCAATGAGGAGGAAGAGGCTAGTTTATTCGAGCCTCAACCCAACCTAGAAACAGAATGTGAGGGAAGTGATCCCATCCCACTTGTGAACTACACTGAATTAAAAGATGGTGAGTATTGGGATGACAGTCATGAGTTTACAGCCCAAATTCTCTTAGAATCGATCTCAAGTATGGTTTAGGAAAGTGATCACAAGGTACAGGAAGTTGTCGACCATAATGATCTACTCCACCTATCTGACACACCTGATTTAAATGTGGAGGATGTGCTTCTTTCAATTGACCCTTGCAACTCTTTTGAGGCATCTGCAGACCACTCCCTTGAGTTAGATTATAATATGATTAGGGAGATGGACGAGTTGTTCGATATGAATCTGGAATTTGAAACCACCCAGTTAAGGTCATTATCTGAGCTGTCAACCCTTAACGATATAGTGCCTCTACTGAGTAATAGCAATGAACAAAATCTTCACATTAATGCACCTACTGATCCACAATCTGTCTATACAGGGCAGGGTGAGATGTATCTGGTGACAATTGACTCTCACCAAGGTGAAGAGCAAGAGATCATGTTTCCCTCTATTCTAAAAGAAGAAGGAATCATTGGGCATATCATCACAAACCTCAATGTGAAAATGAGCCCCTCAACTAACTATCTCAACTCTCTGAAAGATCGCTTGGCATATTTTACAAATTCAAATGATCTTATGATAAAAGAAATAATGGATGCCTTGCAAAACAATACCCCAGTGGTTGTTACTGACCAAGAGAACCCTTATTCTGAAGCCCCTCATTTCACAGATCTTAAATGTTTACCATTAAGGGAGGAGGAGCTGAAAGTTGAACCGAAGTCTAAAACTTAGAAATATGTTGAGACTACATCACCTACTGAGAATTTCTCTGAATTATATCTACTTGTAGTTTCTGATTCACCATGTTGTGCTAACTCTTTAACTTTCTCTATCTCAGGTGAATCATATGTGCTTTGGACACCTCAGGAGATTAAAAGGAAACTTTATACTAAGGTCCACAAATTTCTCTGAAAATTCATGCTCCAGGACATCCAAGACTATTGTAAAAAAGGCTTTTGGATGATCTCGTTGAGAAACTTACTGAGAAATTTATAAAGATATTGGCCGGAGGAGGAACCTTGCGGCATGACTGAGTAGCTTTTCCCTGTTTTTCTAGTTAGGTTTACTGCTTTTAAAGAATTTAGGATTAGGATAGTTTTCTTTTTACTGTTTTAAGATAGTTTGCTTTCCACTGTTTAGGATAGTTTGCTTATTGTCTGTTGAATCTTTTGTGCTTACCCATCTTCACACTGAGATTGTTGGAAAAGCCTCAAAAATTCCTTCTTTATGTATTATCTTTCCATCACTTCCCTTTTCTTTTCATTGCCTCTTTTGCATTATATGCTTATTTCTTTTACATTGAGGACAACGTAATTTTAGGTTGGGGGTGTGGATTAAACAAGTTAATCAATGTTTTCTTAGTCTTTGAGCAAAAATTGCAGAAAATTGAAATTTTTTTGAAAAATTAGAATTACAAGATGCTTAATGTTGATACCTTATGTCTCTTGGAGTTTAGTCACAAATCTCAAAATTAAATTAAGTCATTAATCCTCGATTAGAAGTTTTAAACATTGATTGAGTCATGATCTCACATGTCACATCTAGCTTACACAGTAAAGTCTCAGTTTGATATTGAATTGTTAACTTGATGATTATTACGCATGGAAGGAACCAACCTAGGGAATTTGTCTATCATGTTCAATGGGAAGAATTGAAAAGAAAGAAAAAGAAAATACCCAGCTAAAATGTAAGACCCCTATCCTAGTCCGTACTATTCCGTAGGCTTCCACAGTCCTCACGGTCGAATTTCGGCAACCCTCTACCTGTATCTGACATTTGTGCGCGATCCTAAGCCGAGTCCTGCATACCGAAGTTGGATCGACCCGAAACTTGTACCCTTGGGACTAGGCCAGGAGATGTGGGCCTGCGTTCATACCAAAGAAACACCGCGCGTGCGAATTTCTAGAGAATCTCTATGACCTATCCCATCAATTAATTAATCAAGTACACACCATATCACAAGTACAAGCAACCCATCTCTCTCCCATTCCCAAAGTCATCTCTCTCTCTCTCTCTCTCTCTCTCTCTCTCTTCACTCATCCCTTTCTTACAACTCCATCACTCAACCCATCACCCATCACCCATCACCCATCATCCCATCCCTTTTCAACCATCACTTCTCTCTCCCTCTGATTTCTTTCTTCACTCCCAAGCAGCAAAAATTCCAAACGTCCAAGCTCTCTCCCAAATCCAAGTGTGGTCCACTTTTCCTACCCTCTCATCTCCCATCTCAACCATTCATTCTTCATCAACCTCCATCAAAATCAAAGGCACGGAGCATACGAGTTCAAGGAGCTAAGGAAGAAGGCCGATAGGTGAGTGATCCACCGTTGATTTCAAATTTTAGGGCCCACTTATTATGGGACCCACATTGATGTATGCATTGTAGAGAGGGGCCCATAGTGGCGGGGACCCTTTATCTCACCGTTTCTCTCTCTCTCTCACTCCCTCTCTTTCCTTGTTTTTAGTGATGATGTGGCCATGTGGCCCACCCGAATAGACCCCACCATGAAGTATGTAACTTATCCATGCCATCCACCTTCGTGGGACCCACCTAATGGATGTGTTTGATCTACACTGTCTAGCCCGTTACCGAGCCTGGGCAGAAGGAAAACACAAATACCTGATCGATCCAAAATAGGTGGGCCACGTCCATGTGGGACCCACCATGATGCATGTGTTGTATCCACACCGTCCAGCGTCCAAGGATGCTGGATGTGGCCAGGGAAGTGTGAACTGTTAATGGGGTGTACCAGCAAAATATATATATATATATATATATATATATATATATATATATATATATACATATATATATATAATATTTTAATATATATAGCATATGTATTGTGGTTGCCACACGTGTGGACCCATCATGTTTTATGCGTTAGATCCCCACCGTCCAGAAGGTCCAGAGAGTCTGGACGGTGGGCATTTATTTATATTTATATTATTTTATAATATATCTTATTACGTTATATTATATTATATTATATTATATATCATTAGAGAGTGGGATGTGGGGTGGCTCACGTGCTTGGGACCCACCTTATCTACGGCTGTTAGCAGTTGGCTAACCAGCATGTTTACAGCACGTGTGGAGCTGCTGTATTGACTATCAGATGTGGCCAACATGGCTTGATCCACACCGTCCTCACCTTAGGACGGTGGACTCCTGATTTGATGCTGCTGCATGTGCAACAGCAGGCATGGCCACACGTGTGTGTGGAGTTCATCCACACCATCCGTATCTAGGGGCCAACGTGATGTATGGTTTCATCTACATCGTCCCTGGTTGGGACGGTGGATCCCCACCATGATGTACATGTTATATCCAACCGTCCATCCATTTAGCTAGCTCGTCTCAGGTTTGAGACTAACCTTATGAACAGATTGGATGGAAAATAAATACTATGGTAGGGCCCACTAAAATTCAACAGTGGAAATCATTATCACCACTGCCATTTGTGGTATGATCTAGATATCCTTGGGATATGATTCATTTTGTGATAATGTTCTAAAATGATCTCTAGCTATAAATGAATAGTGTGGTTGGTTTGGGCCCATTCGACTTAGCCCATTTGAATCGAGCCATTGATTCGGCCAATTTGAATCGGCCTATTGATTCGGCCCATTTGATTCGACCCATTTGAATTGGCCCATTAATTTGACCCATTTGAATCAGCCCATTTAATTTGGCCCATTTGAATCAGCCCATTTGAATCGTCTCATTTATTCGGCCCATTTGATTCGATCCATTTGATACGACCCGATGTTATATTGGCCCAATGTGATGCATATATGCCTCATAAGCGAGGCCCAAGATGATGTGTATTAGACCCTTGTATGAGACCGTGGACCCATTATACGATTGGCCCTATGAGCGTCATTTTTTAGGAGCAATGTTGGTTAAAGGTCTACACTGATGGGTAATGATGGTTGGACGTCCACATTGTGACCTTCCCTTAGGCCTTGTTAGGCCCATTCTCATCATTCTCTAGTGGGTTAACCCAAACACTTGGGCTCCATTGATTTTATTTAATCCATCATCGGTTGTCCATCTATGGACCCCACCTTGCATCGAGGTCAATTATCGATGCCGATTATCGGCGCCGATTGCCGATACAGGCTATCGTTGCCGATTATGAGTTTGTGATAGCATAACATCATGATACATGCTCATACACATCATCCATATGTTTGTTATGAGATGTAATTGGCCATTTTGTATGCCATAGTGCAGGTTGTTTATGGGACTCCCTGATAGACGGAGTTATCCCACATGAGCTCACAGTATGAGCAGGATTGATGCATGATTGGGCTGTGTGATACATGCACCTTACATTTGTGTGATTGTAATTATTGTTTGCTCTAGTGACATTAGGGCCGTAGCCTCCATAGGCACATTGTGAATGGCCGATAGCACTCATGCCTTGCATCGTAAGGTCTCGATATAGCCGATAGCACTCATGCCTTGCATCGCATAGCCTTGGTACGGCTGATGACATTCATGGACTTACCGGCGTTTCCACATTAATCTGATATCGTAAACTTGTATTTCTACCATATGCACACACTTTCACCACCATCTAAGCTTTCTATAAGCTTATGCACGACCGTTGCGTGCAAGTGACATTAGGACGCATCAACATCACTGAGCTTAGAGCTTGCAGCTGACTTCTAAAGCATTTTGATTATCGATATTGTATTTCCCTTTTGCGTACTGTCCTTATTGTATCTTAAAAGTTTTTTATCATAGTGAATTTTGTGATGGTTTGTGGGTTCTGCTTATGGTTATGCTCATTATGAATCAAAATCATGTTAGAAATCCTCCTTGTAAAATCTCAGGATAGGAACCTAGTGTATGTGTGCCGGGAGCCGAGAATGGGGTACTACGGAGGCTGTCGGTGCCGGTTTCGGCGATCGGGAATTTTGTGAGCCCGGTTTCCGAGTTTGGGGCGTGACATAAAAAAACAGTTGTCGTCGAAAAGGACTACCTATTAAAATTTTATAAAAAGGTTGACATAGCGTGAAAGCTATCAATGGAAAAATCAAAAGCTTGAGGAATAAAAGAGAGAATTAAAAGACGAACTGTAAGGCAAGTTTTGGTTTAGATTTTGGTTGTCCTGAATGCTCTTTTAATTATCGATGATATTAAGAAAGTGATGAATTAAACCTTTGATTGTGAAATGTCTACACTTCATTATACACCCATGAAACTCATTGTTTGGAATTGTTCTAATTGGAGGATTAATACTTTGAACTTGATTATGAAACTTACCGAGTGCTAGAGTTTAGGAGAAGGTAATGTACAAAATTAATGTATTTTAGAATTCTATATTCTGTATTGTTTTTTTTTAAAACCACTTGAGCTTATAGAAATTATCATGTGGTTTTCGAAATATTTTTTGCATACTTTGCGCGGGACTAGCAAAATGTTAGTTGGGGATTGTGTTGAGGGTCAAATATTGCATATTATCCCCCATTTATATCTTGGTCTTATGAACATGATAATGCTTAATGTTATATTTTACTCATATTTGTGTTGCAAGGTGAATTTAAGAGCTTGGATTGAAAATAGTGCTAAAAGCATAGATTTGATGCTCAAGATTCACCAAGTCAAGGGATGGATCTTAAGAGACCAAGATTGAAGAATTCACATGCTAAAGATCCAAGTAAACTAAGTGAGGAATGAAGAAAATCACAGATTTGAAGTGAAGAAAAAGAATCTTGAAATCATCCTAAAAATGTATATTCCGAACCTCTGGGTCATTTTGTGAAATTACCCAAAGCGAAGTCTTTTAGGAAACCACGTAGAGTGAAGTCTATTTTAGCAAACTATGTAAACTTGAGGTGGTTTTTAGAGTTTTCCAATTAGGTGCGAAAGTTGGAGTTCCACAACTATAAATAAGACTCCCTAAGATGTTCCTAGGAATCTGCTAGGGTTTAAGGAATGGAGCAAAAGGTTGGAGAAGCCATCGCCAAAAGTTTTTCTTCTTCTTCCTTAGTTGTTTTTATGCTTTCTTCTAGAGTTTTAGATCCAATCGTATCTATGGTTGGCTAAACCTCTTAGATAGGGCTAAGAGGTTAAGCTTGTAGTATAATGAGATGTTTCTATTGCTTTAATTCATGTTTATGTTGAACTCCATGGATTCTAATTTAATATTTAAGGAATACTTTCAGCTTTTAATGGTTTATTGTAACTCAAATTATAGTAGATCTGCAATAACTTTAAGTATCTTCTTTTTCTAATTTGAGATTATGAAATTAGTAAGTCCTATTGTTCACCATCATCCGTTGGGCACGGTAGGGTGATGAAATCCTTCCTAATCTTCACAATTCTTCTACTTTGAGATTATGAGATTGGTAAATCCTATTATTTTCTAATATCTCCTGGGCATGGTTTGGTGATGGAATCCCTGGCAATTATCATAGTTCTCTTTCATTGAGAATTAGGTTAATGAAAGTTTAGATTTGATTTTATTGATATATTTTCCAATTGAATAGGATAAGACTCTAATTCTAATTGTGTTACTTGAATCAAGCAAGAGGGCTCCCTAATCACTACAATTGGATCCTTTGAAAAGGCCGAGCTATATGTCCTAGAGGGGGGGTGAATAGGATTATGCTAAATTTAAAATAAATACCAGCATAATTAAACAATAAGATAGCCAAGTAAAAGAAAGATAGCAATCCACAATACGGAATGTAAAGCAACCTCAAATTCTAATTGTTCTAAGGATAGCCTTACTATAACAAATAGAGAATTAAAAGCTCAAACTGCAGAGAAATAGAAAAGGAAATAGCAAAAATTGAAATTTATACTATTATAACATTCCTCACAATGCTTGAAATGTAAATATTACAACATTCACATCCACACATACATCCCACAATCTCGAATGATAAAAGATAGCGAAAATAAATTACACATCCACAAAACACAAAGAATTATAGTGGTTCGCCTATGTGTACACCAACTGTTAAAACAACAGCCACACAGCTTGCTACTCCACTCTTAATATCCTCACACAGTGGATATTAACATTCACTATGAAAATAGGTTTTTCTCAGGTTCACCTAAAACCCTCACAATTGTGTCTTTCAAGTGGGCTTATACAATCCAAAAATGCTACACTCTGAGTTTTCTAGCTCTCCTCAGATAACCAAAACAATGAGATTTTTCTAGCTTAATCTCAAAAGAAACCAATACAATAAAAGATTTACACAACTGTAAATTACCTGGATTTCTCCTTTTGTTGCAGCACGGAAGAACCAAGTCGGAGTAGAAGTTTGAATATATAAGTTCAATGTCCACACTCACTTTAAAATGGTTCTAGGTTCTAATTGATCTTAAATTAAACCAGTTGGGCTAGCTCTATTTGATTTTGATTCTAAGAAGTGGAATATTACAATTCCTCTTTCAAGTTAGATTGGAATGCAGAAACAAAATCAAATACGAAAAGCTAACAAAAGAGAATATTAAATAAGCAAAATGTAGCTTAAAAAGAACATAAACTTATCTCTTAGAGTGATGCCTTGGTTTTACTTGAATTGATTATAAAAGTTTGAAATTTGTACTCTATTTATAGTTGTAGAAATCGTATCTTCGACTGGTCTTGTGGACACTACTACTAGCCAAAGGTCGAACAAATTTTTAAAATTTAAGCACGATCGGATAAAACCGTTTCACAACTGGTCATAGGCTGTCCACGATCGGTCGTGAGCCCCCCACGACTGGTCATGACCTTCCCATGACTGGTCGTGAGGAACCAGAATTCGTTGTTGTAGTTTGAGTCGTAGCAGCTGGACTAGTCGTGAACGAGTCGTGCACTGTTCACACGACCGGTCGAGCAGACTCTAGAACTGGTCGTGGACGAACAAAAAATTCTGAAAAATTGCAACAAACTTAGGACTTGTCCTGCAATTTCTTGGATTGGTCGAGCCAGTGCTAGGACTAGTCGAACAGGGTTTAGGATTAGTCTAAGAACAGTCCAAATACATGTAAAGAGATTTAATTTGAATTATATATACAAAATGACCTACCCTAAGGTCAATCTAAGGTCAATCATACCTTCACCATGAAGTATGAACATTGAACCTTCTCTTTTTTAGATGATTTTGAAATTCATGAAGCTTGAGACCTCGACACCCGAAGAAGCCTGAAATCTTCATAAGCTTAAATTCATAGTTCTTGAATTATACTTCACCTTGAGTCTTGAACAAGATCTCGTCTTTCGATGTAGCTTTAAAACTCTGATGCTTTAGAGAAGAGAACAATGTACTTGATCTTGCATTTCTTGAAGTAGATCATTGTTCTTGACTTGAAGCATTGTGATGCAGTGCCTTGAACATATGTATATCAATGTGCTACACAAGATACAGATTGTGGTTTTGGCACAATAAAATTTGACAATCAAAGGAGCAGGCAACCATAACACTTACAATCTCCCCCTTTGTCAAATTTGTGACAAAACACACTCACCAATAATATAACCATTATACACACAAATCATGCACCAGTTATAAAAGGAAACTAGTAACAGCATAGTTAAAGAATCATGCACCAATTATCATCAACTAGCACACATCATCATGAAGTAGGCAAAACACCTCCTTACTTACTCCCCCTTAGTAGCACACACACACACACATGTGTGTGTGTGTGTGTGTATATATATATATATATATATATATATATATATATATATATATATATATATATAAATGCTATCTACAATCCATATCCCTTCCATATCTATAAGAAATCAATCCAAAACTTGAAATCTTCTCTCCCTTTTTGTCACAATATGACAAAGGAAGCAAATAAGAAATGGAAAAGAAAGACTGACAAGAGAGTAAATAAAGGAGTTAACTAGTCAAGATATGAAAGAAAGATAAGCAAATTCAAAGGCCACATATCATTAATGTCACGCCCCAAACTCGAAATCGGATTCACAGGAATCCTGATCACCGAATCTAGTACCAACACCCTCCGTAGTACCCCATTTTCGGCTCCTAGCATCCATACGACAGATTCCGATCTTGGGATCCTACAAGGAGGATTTTCCAACGTACATTTATCTCATAAGAAACATAACCACAAGATTACCCAATTCACAAAGGCAACAGCATCATCACATATCCACTAATATAATCATTTGAGTATAATGCTGAAAGGGAAATACATGTATCAAAAATCAAAGCTCCAGAAGATCGCTGCACGCTCCAAGTTCAACACTGCTTCAACCTAACATCACCTGCATGCGTCTATCGTGTATAAGCTTATAGAAAGCTTAGAGGGTGGTGTAAGTATGTGCACAAGGTAAGTACTAAGTATTCAATGCAATGTCATAATCATACAATGTCGAAATAAGCGTAAGGTCATGAATTATATGTTATCAAAGTAAGCAAAAATACTGGCAAGTCCATGAGTCAAGCAATATCAGAATACGCGATACAGATCAACTACACAAATGAGGAGTCATAAAGAGTCAAATATCAGATGTCGTATATAGACCATATAAATGCAGAAACACAGGTAATCCAAAATACCATATGCCGCAAATGTAGTGCAATATGCGGTGCGAATGGAATGACCATGCTGGAGTGTGAAGTCGGGATGATAGTACGTAGTATCGTAAGCTATGGGGTCAATCACAAGGGACTTCTATCTAAACTAGTCCCATACCTAAATTTAGATAGTCAGACTCAATGTGGTAAACTCCTGATCTCAGGTTAGTCGTGCGCCCCAACCGAAATCTTGGCCATTGCAAAGGTACACATAACAAATAGTTGTGTACCACCAGCCCGAGTGGATAGTGAGTGAATGAATGAATGAGTATGCAACTCCTACTCAATAAGTCTACATATCAGTACTGTTCATCTCTGGGATCATCACCGGGGTCTAATACACTCCAAATGGCACTGCCCCTCTCCCAGCAGCACAGTCCAAGTGAGCATAAGAAACCTCACTATCCATCTGCCCAATAGTCTGCTAATACCTATCAGGCACATCGATAGCGAACTCATTCGCGACCTGGTCAAACTCAGCCTAGTATTGTCCCCTACCCTCGGACAAGTAAGGCCACACCCCCTCACAACTGACTACAACACAGTGGGAGACGCGCCCTCCTGGTATTCAGTGCTCAGGTGCTCATATATCCACTCGGTCTCGACGTTGGGGCATCCTCTGGTACCAAGAGGGTTTAAGGATTTTCATCCAGGGCCATCTATGGCAACCCGATGCTAGAACAAATTTTTGGTGCCCCATCTGGCCATCCACGATATTCCTATGGAGGCTATGACCGTGATGTCACTAGGGCGTACAGTAATCATAATACAAGATGCATGAGTCATACAATCCAGTCATGCATCAATCCTACGCATATCATGTGCTCATGTGAGATAACCTCCGCCTATCAGGGAGTCTCATAACAACATGCTCAATGACATATGCAATGATCAACCACATCTCATAACAAACTGCAAATGATGCATATGGGCATGTATCATGATGCTATGCTGTCACATACTCATAATCGGTATCAATAACCGGCATCGACAATCGACCTCGACAATGTGGACATTTAACCAACATTGCTCCTAAGGAATGGCCCTCACAGATCCTAACATATAGTGGGCCCATAACCTCACCCAAGGGCCACATATACAACACCATGAGCCTCACTCCAGAGCTTAATATACATCATGATGGGCCTTTTCACATGAGCCTAACATACATCACAATGGGCTCCATTGTCTGGCCCTCAAATGCATCATAATGGGCCTCATCACATAAACCTCATATTCATCACATTAAGCCTTAAACACGGGATGAATACCCATCACAATGGGCCTCATATACGGGCCGCATATACATTACATGAGTCTCGACAATCGGTCTCGGCAATCGAAATCGGCCTCGACAGTCGAAATCGACACTCAGACTCGGCCTCGATACTTGGCCTCGACAATCGTGATCGATCGATAATCACAATCGGCAAATCAGTCACGTCAATCAGAATTGGCAATCGATCATGATAAACGGCCTCGATCGCTAATCGACAATCGGTCAAGTCAATCGGAATCGACAATCGGTCATGATAAACGGTCTCATTCACTAATCGGTAATCGGCCACGACAATTGGAATCGATCAATAATCGAAATCGGCAAATCGGTCACGTCGATCGACACCGATAATCAGCATCGATAATCGACACCGATAATCAGGGTCGATAATCGGCACCGATAATCGGCATTAATAATTAGTAGATAAATAAAGCGAGGTCCATAGATAATCAGCCGATCAACCATAGTATAAAGATCAGCACTCAGCCGTGATTATATCAAATCCGATAACACAAAGTCATCCGTCTACGGCGAATGGGGCCCACTTATTTGGGTTAACCCATGAAGAGAATGGGCCTAACAAGGCCAAAGGGAAGGTCGCAATGAGGACGTCTAACCATCATTGCCCCTCAACGTGGACATCTAACCAACATTGCTTCCAAGGAGTGACCCACATAGGGTCAAACATATAGTGAGCCTATGGCCACGCATATGGGCCTAACATATATCACAACGGCCTTAATCAAGAGCCACACATACATCACATCAGACCTCACTCATGGGCCTCAAATATATCACATTGGGCCTCATCAAATGGGCTACACATATATCAAATGAGCTGCAAAACACGAGCCTCAGATACATCACAATGGGCCTCGCCCATGGGCTTTAAATACATTACAATGGGCCAGACGGCATGGGCCTAATACATATCACAATGGGTCTTGCTCATGGGCCACGAATATATCACAATGGGCCTCCCCCATGGGCCTTATATGTCAAGTAGGCCACATCACATGGGCTGTATTACATGGGCCGCACCAACGAACTTCATGTGTATTAAATAGGCCGCACCGATGGGCCTTATATCTATGCCGCATATACATCACTATGGGCCTCAAATACATCACGATGGGCCACAACTCATGGGCTTCATGTACATCAAAGTTGGCCGCATGACATGGACAACTCGGATCAAACATGTACCTCATGTGGGGGCCACATGAATGGACGGTGTGAATATATAACATATATATCACGGTGGGTCCTACGTCCTGATGGACGGTGGGAGCTTGGGTTACATCTAAAATCATTTCATTAGTGGCAGGTGCAACATGTGTATCACTGTACACTATCATAGGGGTACATGACTCATTAATGTGATCAGCACTGTCCAAACATTGTCCATGTACATCATCACTGTCCAAACATTGTCCAGCATCGTCCAACACATCTGGATGGTGTGGATGAAATAAATACGTCATGGTGTGACCCACATGGCAAAACAGGTGGACGACTTAGTCTAAAACACATCAAGGTGGGTCCATGATGGACGGATGGTTTGGATCTAACACATAAATCATGATGGGCCCATAGAACTACTGATCGTTAGTACACAGCTATATAGCTAGTGTGCGGTACATCGACCAATCCGTTCAGCAGGTGGGTCCCACATGGGGCCCACCCCATACATATATATATATATATATATATATATATATATAAAATAGAATATTTTACTTATTATTTATTTATTATTATAATAATTATGATTGAAAGAGGTCCACCGTCCAGGTTTGGACGCTGAACGGTGTGTATACAACACATACCCCTTGTGGGTCCGACATTCTGGACCGTCTGACCATCCAGACCATGGACGGTATGGATACAACAGATACAACATGGGGGGCCACGCATGTCCCAATGGACAGTGATGATAAAACACATGCGTCAGGTGGAGCCACGTCTAGAGATGGATGGCATGAATATAATTCCGACTTCAGGTGGGGTCCATGTTCATGCAATGGACGGTCGAGAATAGAACAATACGTTAGGGTGGGTCCCACACGCCCACACGTGTCACACGTGTGGGGTAGATATAATACATGCCTCGTGACGTGCTGACTCCCATACAGCAGCTGTATGGTTGTGTGCGGTACACTACCCAATCCGTCTACAGCAAGTGGGTCCCACGTAGGGCCCACCATAATGTTTACATTTCATCCCATCTGTTGATAATGTCACAAAGACCTAGATTAATAGGAAAAACAAATCTCATGTAGATCCAAAATTCCTGTGGCCCAAAAGAAAAGGATTTCAATGGTAGACGTTCAATTCATTACTACTTTTAGTGGTGTGGGTCACCTGAGCCCCATGTAGAGTAATTTTTGGGGAATCCTAGTTCCCAAAGGGGACCCATCAAATGCACGGTGTAGATGTGCGACATACATAGTGGTGGAGCCTATGGTGGGGCCCACCGTTTCACCCTTAAACAAGCAGCGAGGACGCTGCTTGCTGCAGCGTCCAGAGGACGCTGACAGCAACAGCGTCCCATGTATTTTTTTATATTCAACGGATTTTCATAGTGGGGCACATATCAGGACAATCCACTCCATTTACTGGATTCTAGGGCTCATGTTACACCCAACAAGTCCAATGTTGGATATTTTCGACAAACAGAAACATCACAGCAGGTCTTAATAAATTGTAACTGTTAAAATAATGTTTTAGTCAGTGTGGTCTACCAGAGTTTTGGATCAGCTTCATTCTTCGGTTCAGCACCTAAACTGAACTGGAAAATAGGGTAGACGGTGTGGATCAGATGCGTATGCCAAGGTAAGGTCCACATCCAGTGGACTTGGATGACATGGATGAATTGCTTATGCCCGGGGGTTCCACCGTCCATGTCCGGATGGTGGACAGTGTGGCTATTCACATACCTTAAAAGTGGCTCCACCGTCCAGCAAGGGCAGAACACATACATCAGGTGGGGTCTGCGTGTCACGTGGCCCACTTGATATGAATCGTGCTGATATTTGTATTTCCCTTCATCCGTGTCTGTCCAAAACCGACGGCTAGGGTGGGCCGTCCACTGGACATCAGCAAAGTGGGCCTAACATTTGGATGACATGGATATAATGCACACTATGGTGGGGTGTATCAGGGTGGGCCACACACATCAAGAGAGAGAGAACGAGCGGTGATGGAGGGACCCTACCACTATGGGTCCCTCATTGGTACAAAGCATACATTAAGATGGGTCCCACTACAAGTGGGCCCTCAAATCATCAAAATCAATAAATAAAAACACCCACCTTAGGTCTCTTCTTGGATCAATGGCAAGATAAGCTCTTCGGCTTCGACTTTGATGGAGGTAGATGAAGATTGGATGGTGGAGATTGGGGTAGGGAAGTGGGCCACACTTAGCTTTCTTCTTGAAAAGCTTGGACGTCCACCCTTTGGAATTGCTTGAAAATGGAGTGTCAAATGAGAGAGAAAGAGAAGTGATGTGTATGACATGAGAGGTATGGTGTTTGTTGACTTGTTGGTAAGAAAGGAATGAGATGAGTATGGGTGTTGTTGACTTTGGGTGAGAGAGGGATGGGTAGGGTATGGGTTGTACTTGATTTAATTGTTTGATGGATTGATGTGATGAGTTGTTGAGATTCCTTCGGTATTCGTAATGCGCGGCGTTTTCCTCGAACTGAACGTGGGCCCACATCTGTTGGCCCGGGTATCGCCTCGATGCATAATACGCGGCATCGGAACCGCGGCGATGGTGCGGTCGCTAGGGTACAAATCTCGGATTGAGCCGACTTTGAAATACGGGACACGACTCAAGGTTGCACGCAATTGCTAATAACAGATTGTGGGTTGTCGGAATTCGACCGAGAGGATCGCGAAAGCCTATGAAACGGTACGGGCTAGGATACAGGTCTTACAATTAACCAGCTTAAACAAAAAGTCAATTGCACAAATTGAAGTAAAATTAAAGTTTACACACCAACAAAATTAGTATAAAAGTTATTACAGACCAAAGGATAAAACACCTAATCAGATCCTGAAGAAGGAGCAAGTATGGTAGGATTAATTTGATGAAGGCCCCTATTTAAGCGCCTAAGATACTTATGCATATATTTAAATTATAAATCATGGGCAACATTCATGTTCTCTACCTTCTCCTCAAGTGCACGTAAACGTGCATCAAAATTTGATGGCTCATAGTTAGGATCATTTGCCAAGTCTGATTCAATTTCATAAAAAATGTCAGCCATATTTATATCATCAGGAGGAAGATCGTCACCTTCTTCTTCATTCCCTGCTTCAGTTCCACCACCACCAATATCTACTTGGTCCTCAGCCAACCGCAACTTCATTTTGTGTATATTAGAGTTGTTAAAGATAAAGTGATGAATAGGAGCCTCTCAAACAGGCATAGCAACTAGCATGTGAGTAGCTAACACAGTCATAAGATAGGCAAATGGAATATCACTGTGTCTAGGATGGAGACGGAATTGAATGATGGAATTACATATTAAAGAAGGCAGACAGACATTTGCACCAGTGATGATGGAACACAAAATACAAACCATAAATGAAGTCAGTTCTGTTTTGTTACCAGAACGTGGATACAGATTAGAAATAAAGATTCGATGCAAAACCCTGTATCTGGGTAATAAGTATTTGGAGGTGAGAACATTCCCATTCTGACTCCATTACGCATTCATATTACATAAAGCACGAGTAAGGATGAGTTTTTTTTTTTTTTTTTTTTTTAAATTCTGAGGGTTTCTCAACTAGAGAACTAGGTGGAATACTGCCATCATTGATTGATATGTCCATTAGACCGAAAATTAGGTGTCGATTAACTTGAAAAGGGCCTTCTCTAGTTTAAATAGAAAAAGTTAAATTCTCATAAGAGAAGTGAGAAATACACACAAACATGGCCTGCGCAATAGACCGATATGTCAGCCCACCCCAACGTAGAATGTTATCCCATCCTACAGCTTGGAGGAGTGAAGGAGACCGAAAGGAGCAATGTGTTCAAGATCAACAGGTCTTTCCACAATAACATCGCGCAAACGTAAATCCCACACAAATGAGGGATCATCTTCGGGTGACCGAAGGTGGCGCCGTGCTATTGGAGTAGAACGAGATGAGGAAGGACCTCAAGTATTTTTCTTTTTACCTCCAGCATCCATTTGTAAGAAGAAAAACAAAGAAACAAGAAGATGCAAAGAGAATAGTGTGGGGTTTTCTAGATCAGATTATGAAGGAAAAACCCCAAAAATTTTCAAGGAATCATGAAATAAATCACTTCAAATAGGAAAAAGAAGTGATATGCATGTGAATCTATAAGAAAAACGAAAATGAAGCACTGACCTTGAAGAATCAAGTAGTTGGGTACAACTAGTCGTGCTTCGGCTCGTTGGAGAAGAAATAGGAAATGAGGAAGAAAGTGATTTTCCCCAAATAAAAAAGGTCCATCATGCTACACGATTGGTCATGGGCCATCCTCGATCGGTCGTACCATGACTGGTCAAGTACGTCCTCGACTGGTCGTGTATCAATAAAAATATGCAATATTTACAAAAAAAAAATGAAATTTAAACCAATAAATTATCAAATATATATATATATATATATATATATATATATTATGATACATACAAGCATGAATAATCAATTTAGAATGCACATACCAAGATCAAATTTTAATTTATTAAACCTACTTTTGTTGAGCGGTTTAGTAAAAATGTCAGCAAGTTGAGTCTCGGTAGGAATGTATTTTAATGAAATTATTTTTTCTTCCACTAATTCATGTATGTAATGATACCTAATGTCAATGTGCTTGGTACGTGAATGTTGGATTGGATTTTTAAAAATATTTATTGCACTGGAATTATCACAATATATGTAACATCCTAGATTTTTTCCAACCTGGAATTAGACGTCCTTAAGCAATGGGTTTATCCTAACGTCTCATTAACTTGTCAGAACTGAATCCTACAGTCTAAAATCGCTTCTTAACCCATTTCCTTCACAAATCTCACCTTTCACTACCTTGTTCTTTAAATATCTCTAAGTACTTTACATTAGACACTATCTTAAAGTTTAGGTGATGAAGAACAATACTTAAACTAAACATTACTGAAAATAGTAAATACATAAATAAAACGGGCTTTTAACCATTAACCTTATGGAATCATCGACGAATAGGTTATTTAGAAACATCAGCCTCTCCTGCCCTAGGATCTTCTTCTGTTGACAAAGGCCCAAGTACCACCTCAGACAGAAATCTTATAGGACAATCCTTTAGAAATTAGGCGAGAATTAGCTAGTGTTAAAGTAGAGTACCTATGAAATTAGCATCAATCGCTTTAAATACGATCTGCAAGACTCAAAACTTGTAGAATCATTGACGCTAGGTTACCCTAAAATTTAGGATTAATCTCATTACCCGGTTGCTCTCGGGAGCATCACGAAACTCCGTATCAGATCTGGACCGCACGTCGAAAGTTTGATTAACGTGAAGTTAAATGGTTAGGACTGCCTTGCTGGGCTTGACAATCACCTCGAAAGTCGAATCCAGATAATGTCCCACGGCTATTCGCTTGAGCCCGGAGTGAAGAGTATGAGAAAATGTAGATTTCTTAAGAAATCAAGTCTCATTTAAGTAATCTGAGACTTTTTACTTGCGAGCCCGATATAAGCAATCAGATCGTCAGAATCTGACGCAAATACACCCTCGGATCAGGGAAAATTTCATACACATGTCCATGTACTTGTAACCTTGATCGAGTTTCGGTGACCGTTGAACTAAAACTGGTTCGCCACGCGTGATCTGAGAATCCGACTGGAACAAAAACTTAACTCCACCTAGATCCAAGGTTGGTGAGCTTAAGTCTGACCACACACAGAAAAGGGGCCACCAGAAGTACTCCGTTGGATCGAAACAGACCCGCTTTGGACATAACGTAAGTATACCTTGTTCCTGAGTCTATTTTGGAGAGTTTCTAGCCTATATAAGGACCTTAAACCCTTTCTCATTCAGCCCATACGAATTTCAGAGAAACCCTAGGAGAGAGAAGAGAGAAAAGAGAGAGAAAGTGTGAGAGAAGTGGGAGCATCTTCCTGCTATTCTACCCTGCTGCAATACAAGCTTAACTATCCCGTTCTAATCACTTTCCCGGCGATTCCAGCTTCGTTTCTAGGTAAGAAACCCTAACCCTAATCTGTTTTGGGGTTTTGATAGTTGTAAGTTATGAAATAACTAACCTAAAGCATGTTATAGGTTGCCACATCACCGTAGACAGAAGCTTAGCAAATCTATCGAGTTCATTACGCTTCTACGGCGTAAGGTGCGGACTTTAGACTATAAGTTATAGTTTTCAACGCTTTCAATGTTAGATAATGATAAATTCATGATCTGTATGTTATTGCACATGTACAAAGTGTTGTCCGTTTTGTTTTTTCAGATATACGTTAACTATGTTGAATATACTGTATTCCTCATATTTGTAGAAAATACCGTATACGTACAAATTTTGAAAGTATGTTAGCCATGATTGATTACTGTATGAACATGCTATATATATATATGTATAATACTCACTCGGTGAAAGGATTCGCCCTAATACATGTATTTGCTAGAATACGTTATGTATGTTAAAATAATGTATTCTAAGTGTTTGTGAGAATGACCGAATGAGTATAGAATTCACATTCGTGCTCACCATGAATAATTGTCATGGATATATGATTATTGTATAGGCGATACCCCTTTGACGAAAGGATTTGCCCTAAATCATGCTACGGCCAATATACGCTATATATGTTGAATTGTGTAGCCCAAGTGTTTGTGAAAGTGTTCAAATGAATATGGAACTTGGATTCATGCTTGTCATGATTATCCATCGTGGGTGCACGCGTGTTATAAATGGGGCAGCTCCCTAGTGAAAGGATTTGGCCTAATACCTATGTGATCAACATACGTCATGTATGTTGATGTATGTAGTCTAAAGTGTTTGTTGAAATGTCTGAATGAGTAGTAGTTAGTAAATTGTAATGTATAAGGGTGTTGAGATAGGATTCTCAACTACCTTAATGATGTATATAATTTCTTTCACGTAAGTGTTTAGTTTAATCACTTATTGGTTTATGAAATGTATGTGTTTGGATTTCCTGTTTGCATTGTGTTTTATAACATGCTTTATGACATGCTTGTTAACATGCTTGAATTACTTTGTTTATTCTGCTTTACTTTATATGCTTCTGAATAAGAATTGATTGTGGTTGGGGCTATGATTATAGTCCAGGCAATCGGCAACAAACTTGAGTTCTTGGTTGAGTTTCATTCGCCACATAGGATGTGTTTGACGAACCCGAGTCCTACTTCGGTTGGCAACAGTGGTTAGGCCACGCGAAGTGCGTATGCACTTCATATCATTCAGTTGGTTATGAGCTCGTGCTAGTCAGGCTCGTCAAGTAACCCGATCTGTCTTATGTATGTTCACCATGTTTGGATGCCTTTGTTTGAACCTAAGGTACTAACCTTACCAGTAGAATCCCGTTAACCGTGGTACCTCGATCCGCTAAGACTCATGAGTCGGGCATGGTGGTATGGGACACCGTGGTCGAGCTGTCAGCCTACGCTGGGGCCACGAACCTCCCCGTAGTGACCGTTGAGCAACCAGACTCGTGAGCCGATTATGGTGGTATGGGACACTATATTCGAGCTGTCGGCCTATACTGCTTTGATGGGTGATGGGGGAGTGGTGCAACGATTCCATGTAATAGCCCTGGCAGCCTTGACCGTACCTGGTGTATTGACCTCAAGCATACTCTGAATCTACGGAGAGGCGACGAGCCTTCCCATAGTAAACAGAGTATAAACTAGGCCTGTATTGATAAGGTGATTGGGGAGTGGTGCAACGATTCCGTGTAACAGCCCTGACAACCCTTGCAGTGACCTAGAACTATACATCGTATGAGATTATCTAGGATTGACGACCCTAGAATGGATCTTTGTTTGAGAATGATACAAGGAAGGTACCCTAGTTTCCCAATACTGCTGTTTGAAAGGTATTAATAATAACTCGGTAATCATGCTCATCATCGCATTGCATGTGCCTGGAAGATGTAGAGCACTGAGGGTGAAAGCATGCCGCGGACATAAGATGGTGTCAGACGAGGGAGTATGTTGGCGAGGGCATGCATCATGACAGCATTTTATACTTGTATTAACAAGAGTACTTAAGATTGTTGATTGTACTGCTTTATCATTATTGCTTGACTGTTTTGATAACATGTTAACCTATGCTTTACTGTTCCACTGAGTTGATCACTCACTCCCACGTTACGGGACGGTGTTCTGGACACCCACCAGACTTTGTCTGATTGCAGATGGCGACGCTACTCCTGAGGCAGAGCCAGACTTTTGTGACGACGATGATGCTTTCTCGTATATGCTATTTTCTGGTGGCTTCATGTGAGTCATGTCTTGATCGACTGGGTTACAGGGATGTCGACTAGATGACCTTACATAATTTGGTATATTTTGAAATTATACCTGTAATTCATTAACCTGGTAACATTATCACACTCTGGAGACTTACCATAGTTTAGATATTGTATATATCTATCACAGTCTTCCGCTTGTATAAGTTAATCGTCTCTGGAGTATGATATGTTGTTTTGGCTTAATCTCACTCATGTTCAATGCACTAATACAAACAACATTCAATAATCATTCATTATGTTGCATAAGTGATGCGTTGGAACTCGGGAGTTGAGATTATGCTCGACCCCCGATTTTCAGGGCGTTACAATATAAGACCATAGAATCCTATGCAATTCCGTAATCGCTTAACATTCTATTCATCCATACAAGCTGAGTACATGCATTTCCAGCTACGATGTATTCAGCCTCAGCAGCTGCGAGCAATACGAAACTTTGCTTCTTGCTAAACCAAAAAACTAAATAATTTCCAATATAGAAACAACCACCACTGGTTGATTTCCTATAATCGATATTACCAGCCTAATCAGCATCTGTGCACCCAGCCAACTGAACACTAGTATCATGGGGATACCAGAGACCCAAATTTGCAGTACTTGCGACATATCAAATAATCCGCTTAACAATACTAGCTTAATCAGCATCCGTGTACCTAGCCAATTGAACACTATTTTCATGGGGATACTAGAGACCTAAATTTGCAGTACTTACCCTGGGAGCTTGTTTCAAACCGTAGAGAGCCTTTTTAAGATGATGACATAATCAGAGTTCTTAGGGTCTTCAAAACCCATTGGTTGTTCAACATACATTTCTTCATGTAGATCACCATTTAAGAAGGCATTCTTTACATCCAGTTGATATATTTTGATCTTTCTAAAATAAGCAATTGATATAAATATTCTGATTGATTCAAGACGAGCTACTGGGGCAAAAGTTTCATCATAATCGATTCCTTCAATTTGAGTGTACCCTTATACAACCAGTCTAGCCTTATTTTGAATTATATTACCAAGTTCATCAGACTTATTTTTGAAAATCCACTTAGTTCCGATGATATGTTTATCTTTAGGTCTAGGAACAAGATACCAAATATCATTTCTTACAAATTGGTTAAGTTCTTCTTGCATTGCAACTATCCAGTTTTCATCAGTAAGGGCTTCTTTTATGTTAGCCGGTTCTATCTGGGATGTAAAAGACACGTAATTACATATATCTTCTAGTTGTCTACGAGTGTGTACACCAGTGAGAGGGTTTCGAAGAATTTGAGTGGTTAGATGATCTTTAACAGTCCTTAGTTCAGAGTTAGTTTGATTTGATGAAGTATCTGGTTTGTCAATTAAAAGAACTTCATCATTATCTGAACTTGAGGCAGGTGTATTCAAGTGATCGTCAATGACCACATTAATGGACTCTTGAATAATACTAGTCCTTTTATTCAGTACACGATATGCTCGACTGTTTAAAGAATACCCTAAAAATATTCCTTTATCACTTTTAGTGTCAAACTTGCCTAGATTTTCATAGTCACGTAAAATATATCACTTGCTACCAAAAACTCAGAAGTATTTGATAGTAGGCTTCTTATCAAACCACATTTCATAAGCCATTTTATTATTTGACTTACTAGTGTAAACACGGTTAATTATATAGCAAACAATATTTATTGCTTCAACCCAAATATTTTTAGAGAGCTTTATGCTATTCAACATTACATTTGCTATTTTTTGAAGCACTCTATTTTTTCTTTCAACAATTCCATTTTGTTATAGAGTTTTGGCCGCAGAGAATTCATGTGATATTCCTTGATCGCTACAGAATTTCTCAAAACTGTTATTCTCAAATTCTAATCCATGATCACTACGGATCTTACAAACTTGAGAACCTTTTTTCCGTTTAGATTCGTTTGAGAACTCTTTTTTACTTCATCAAGGGTTTCTGATTTATCCCTTAAGAAGGCTACCCAAGTGAATCTGGTATAGTCATCCACGATTACTAGTATATATTTTTTGCCACCTCGACTCTCCGTCCTGGTTAGTCTCATAAGATCCATATGGAGAAGCTCGAGCGGTTTTGATGTGGCATTGGAGTTCACCTTTTTATGAGTACTCGTAGTTAGCTTACCAATCTGGCATTTGCCACATATTTTTTCTTCTTTCTATAATTTAGGTAGACCTGTTATCAGTTCTCTTTTACTCAATTTATATACATGCTAGTAGTGTACATGTCCAAGGCGTTTATGCCATAACTCAGACTCATTGGTATTGACCATGTAACACGTTTGACTAGATGAGCCAGAATCACTAACAATATAACAGTTTTCAGAAGTTCTACGACCAGTTAATATTACAAAAATCTTTTTGTTTAAAATTTCACAACCTTAATTGGTAAATTTTACGCTATGATTGTTATCGCATATTTGAGAAATACTTAACAGGTTGTGTTTTAACCCTTCAATGTATAAAACATTCTTAAATAAAGGGAGGTTAAAGAGTTGAACTGTACCTTAGCCAATAATCCTGTAGTTGCTACCATCACCAAATGTGACTAAACCATCAGTCATGTCTTTAAGATCGGTGAATAGACCTTTATCACTAGTCATATGCCTTGAGCATCCACTGTCTAAGTACCACTTTGAATGACTTATAGCTTTGAAAGTCGTGTAGGCAACCAAGCAAGTAACCTTAGGAACCCATTTCATAACTGTTTGTAGTTACTGTAGGAATGACCCACTGAGTTAGATTTTAAGAGCTCCTTAAGCAAGTCAACTATTTTTTCAACTAAAGGGTTCCAATTCTAATTTTGATAGTTGATATGATTACTTTTAGATTTGAAAGATTGAAAAGTTTTGGTATTTTTAGAGAACTTTTAATTAGAACTTTTCTCTTTTGATTTTGAGGACTCTCCTTTTACAAACTTAGGAGAAGTATTTTTCTATTTAGGAGGAATATCGTAGCCCAAACCGAATAGGTCGCCACATTTTCTTGATCCAGATAAAAGTTTTTCTAACTTTGGATCACCTTGGGCATACCTCCATGTATCCTTTAAACTCAAAAGTGAAGAGACTTCTAGTTTAAGTTTTTCATTTTTAGATTTCAGATTTTCAATAAGGAAGGTTTTGAATTCTTAATTGCATTTGAATTTTTCAAAAGAATTTGAAATTTGAGATTTTTCTAAAATAAGAGAATCAAAATTTTCTTTAAGCTTTGAAAACTTTTCTTTCTGAAGTTTAAGTTTAACAGCAATTTTACAACTTTCCTTGTAAAGGGCATTATATGCATCTTGAAGAACTTCTTCATTTTCATGATCATTATTTAGATTTTCTTCACTAGTTAAATCATCATTATCTGAAAAAGTGAACTTGGCTAGAGTCGTAAGGGTTTTGACTTTATTGCCCGACTCGGTTTCAGAATCTTCTGATTTAGAAGAGGCTTCAGAGTCAGAGGATTCATCCCAAGTAGCCAACATACTCTTCTTTTTGGGTTTGTCCTTCTTAGGACACTTGTTTGCTAAATGCCCATACTCATGATAGTTGTAACATTGACTATCTTTTAATGATTTCCAAGTTTTCAATTTAGATCTTTTCTTATCATTTGATTTTTAAAAATCAACCCTCTTTTTACTTTTGAAAATTTTGTAAAACTTTTTTGCTAAAAGGGTCATATCATCTTCAGAGTTTTCTAAATCAAAATTGCTATTATTTTCTTGAAAAACATTTAAAAAAGATTTAAGAGCAATGAATTTACTTTTAGGAGTTTTAAATTTTAACTCATAGGTTTGTAAAGAACCAACTAATTCTTCTACCCTCATATTATCCATATCACGAAGTTCCTGGATCGCAGTTATCTTAGAATTGAACCATTCAGGAAGTGAGCGTAGTATTTTTACACATACTTTACTTTCAGGGATTTTATCACCAAGACCCCACATAGAGTTCACAATGTGATTTAATCTAGTGTAGAAGTCCATAAACATTTCATTTTCTTCCATATGTATTTCATCAAATTTGGTTGTGAGGATTTGAACTTTAGATTTCTTCACAATTGATGTTCCCTCGTGTGTCATTTCTAAAATATCCCAAGTTTGCTTTGCAAAATCACAGGATATAATTCTTTTAAACTCATTCGGTGGTAGTGCACAAGTGATTGCATTTAGTGCTTTTGCATTTGCACTACTCTCACTTTTCTGAAGTGTAGTCCAGGAAAAATAAGGTGTTACTTTCATTGATTTTGATCTATCGATACTAGTTACTTCAGTGGTAGGAGGGGTCCATTCAGTCACTGTGGCTAGCCACACACTTTCATCTTTAGATTTTAAGAAATCCTCATTCTGGCTTTCCAATAGGCATAATTAGAGCCATCGAATGGTTGAGGTCTAGTGACTGAAAGGCTATCAAAATTTGACATCTTATAAATAACTTAGATCGATTAGCTTAGGAAATAAATCCAAATAGAATAATTAAAAACAAGCTATTAGGCTTTGATACCACTTGAAAAGGCCAGGCTATATGTCCTAGGGGGGGGGGGGGGGTGAATAGGACTATGCCAAATTTAAAAATAATACTAGCGGAATTAAACAATAAGATAGCCAAGTAAAGGAAAGATATCAATCCACAATACAGAATGTAAAGCAACCTCAAATTCTAATTGTTCTAAGGACAACCTTTCACTATAAAAACCAAGGGTTTATGGCAAGGACAACCTTACTAGAACAAATAGAGAATTAAAAACTCAAATTGTAGAGAAATAAAAAAAGAAATAGCAAGAATTGAAATTTATACTATTACAACATTCCCCACAATTCTTGAAATGTAAATATTACAACATTCACATCCACACATACATCCCACAATCTTCAATGATAAAAGATAGGAAAAATACATCACACATCCACAAAACACAAAGAATTATAGTGGTTCGCCTGTGTGTACACCAAGAGTTAAACAACAGCCACACAGCTTGCTACTCCACTCCTAATATCCTCACACAGTGGATATTAGTGTTCACTATGAAAATAGGTTTTTCTTAGGTTCACCTAAAACCCTCACAATTGTGTCTTTCAAGTGGCTTACATTATCCAAAAACTCCACACTGAGTTTTTGGCTCTCCTCAGATAACCAAAACAATGAGATTTTTCTGGCTTAATCTCAAGAGAAACCAATACAATAAATTTTTTACATAAATGTAAAATACCTGGATTTCTCCTTTTATTGCAGCCCTGAAGAACCAAGTCGGAGTAGAAGTTCGAATATACAAGTTCAATGTCCACACTCACTTTGAAATGGTTCTAGGTTCTAATTGATTTTAAATTAAACCAGTTGGGCTAGCTTTATTTGATTTTGATTCCAAGAAGTGGAATATCACAATTCCTCTTTCAAGTTAGATTGGAATGCAGAAACAAAATCAAATATGAAAAGCTAGCAAAAGAGAATATTAAATAAGCACAATGTAGCTTAAAAAGAACACAAACTTATCTCTCAGTGTGATGCCTTGATTTTACTTGAATTGAATATAAAACTCTGAAATTCATGCTCTATTTATAGTTGCGGAAATCGCATCTTCGACTGGTCCAGTGGACACTATGATTGGTTCAAGGTTGAACAGATTTTTGAATTTTGAGCACACTCGGATAAAACTGTTCTACAACTGGTCATAGGCTATCCAAGACCGGTCGTGAGCCCTCCATGACTGGTCGTGATCTTCCCACGACTGGTCGTGAAGAACCAGAATTCATTACTGTAGTTTGAGTCGCAACTGCTGGACTGGTCGTGAACGAGTCATGCACTGTTCACACGACCGGTTGAGCAGACTCCAGGACTAGTCGTGGACGAACAAAAAATTCTGAAAAATTGCAACAAACTTAGGACTGGTCCTGGAATTTCTTAGACTGGTCGAGCCAGTGTTAAGACTAGTCGAACAGGGTTCAAGACTAGTCTTAAAACAGTCCAAATACATGTAAAGAGATACAATTTGAATTATGTATACAAAATGACCTACTCTAAGGTCAATCTAAGGTCAATCATACCTTCACTATGAAGTATGAACATTGAACCTTCTCTTCTTCAGATGATTTTGAAATTCATGAAGCTTAAGACCTCAACACCTGATGAAGCTTGAAATCTTCAGAAGCTTGAATTCATAGTTCTTGAATTGTACTTCACCTTGAGTCTTGAACAAGATCTCGTCTTTCGATGTAGCTTTAAAACTCTGATGCTTTAGAAAAGAGAACAATGTACTTGATCTTGCATTTCTTGAAGTAGATCATTGTTTTTAACTTGAAGCATTGTGATGCAGTGCCTTAAACATATGTATATCAACGTGCTACACAAGACACAGATTGTGGTTTTGGCACAACAAAATTTGACAATTAAAGGAGCAAGCAACCATAGCACTTACATCCTTGACACCTTAGTTCCCACCTTTAAATTCTTAATTTTAATTACTCTATTCACAATTACTCTCTTAAATATTTCAGAATTAGTTTCACATGTTCTTCTAGTTCTACTTCTTGTTAATTTCAGAAACGTACAAGTTTCAGTCCCTGTGGATTTGACCTATGTCTTACTGAGATTATTACTACATCACAACCCTACAATTGGGGTTGTGAACAGTCACACTGAAGTTGCCTTCAATCAAACCAAAGTTGCATCTGAAAAATCTGTGCAAAATCTGTCAAACTTAGGTCTCACGGTCTTAGGTGGGACCGAAGTTAGCTTCGGTCGAACCGAGTCAAGCCGAAGGTCAAGCCGAATTAATTATGAAATTCAAAATTCTCGTTGGATTGTTTTTTGCACTTTCGATGGGACCGAACCGACCTTAGGTGGGACTGACCAATGTTTTTTTTTCTCTTGTTGGACTTGTGATTTTGCCAATATTTTTTCCATCATTTGCACTTGTTTTTCTTAGATCTTTGGCATGTGAATTCTTTATTAATCACCTCCAAATCTTTAATTCTTTATTATCTTTTTTTGAGCTCCAAATCCATCCCTTTATGTGCATATTCATCTTTAAGTCCAAAAGCACCTCGCATGATGAAAACATACATTATTATATCGGATTAACACTTAAATACCAGGAAAGCTAATGTAATTGAAGGGATAAATATACAATATTTAGGTATCAACATCCATGCATATTGAAAAAAAGGACAATCGCTAACCAGGCCGGCCCAAGTCAGGAATGGAGCAGGAATACGGAAAGTGTAAGATCGGCCTTGTGTTAATTTAATACGACACATCATAGGCCAACTAGTCTATAACCTTTTCAAAGTAATAAAATAGTGGCCAAGCTGTCAAGCTAAGCCTGCTGCCCATTGAGAGAGTCATTTTTACCTTTCATATTAAAATGACAATCATGCCAGGAAAAATCCCATCCTCGTATTGATTCGCATGACGGTTGAACACGAACTCCATGCTGTCAAACGTCACACGTCGGAATGACTATCGAAACCTAAATGACAAACATCCCATCACATCTCTTAATACGAAGGGACATGGGGGGCATTGTTTACACCCATTTTCGGTGCCCTGATGTGGACCAATGAAAGATTGCCACGTGTTGACACTATATGGATAGTATTAAAAGAAATCGTATTCACACATGCGAGTATTTGTATTTGATCTTCCTTCAATGTTATACATTTTGTTATTAATGCAGAGGCACAAACCCTTTGCATGCCTTTAGGAGAAAAAAATCAATGGACACCACATGACCACGTTTATCATGTTAATTAATGAGGCAGCGCACTCAGCATGTTTATAAGAAACCCGCCGAGAAAACAAATCTTATCACATGTTTGGTTATGATATACTTGGAGAATTCATCTCTCACAGTTCTTCCAAAATGTGAGATCTTCCCAGAGACACTTAGAGCGTTCGTAGCGTTCGAGAAGGTTCCGAATATCGGGATATCAGACTGATATCCAAGCCAATATGAATATGGTTCACATCCAAATTGGGAGAAAATGGACAGCGGCTAGATCATGTCCTAAGTCATACATTGATCGGGATTTTTTTAAAAAAATGTGAGAGCTTAAGGACCCGATCCCTTGGCCATGTATCGATTGGGATCATGAGTTTGAGAGATGAGGAATGTGATATATCATGTCCATTTATCCCTTATCGTACTCCAAACCATCAAGGAACAAAGCCCCAATATCAAATTCAGGAGACAATTTGATTGGGCCCTGCAGATGCATGAACATGATCAACTTCAGGTCCAGGATCGACCCCGATTTCCTTGATAGGTTCCTGATCTTGGCCTAGTTGACTTCATTAGGGGATGCTTGACGTTCGTAGGACAAATTCCAAATTCAATTAGTGGGCCACGAAGATCTTCGTGAACAAACTACCTATGTGAAGAAGATCCTAGAAGCAGCAGTTCCATATTTGTTTAGGAGACTTTCTTACCCAAAAAGCATGATGTAAAAGTGGAGAATTCAGAATCAGCAAGGAAACCCAATGAGGATTTTGTCGCGTTGACAAGTTATAAAAGGAGCACACGAAGAAGACCTCGAGACCTTATGTCAAACACATCAATATACTTTTCAATTTATCTTAGCATATCCTAGCCTAGTTCTACCATAGATCATTACTGCCTAGTGGCTTTTGCTATAATACCTTAGGAGTAGAATTAAATATTCGCAACCTTAAGTTGTATGAGTATGATCAACTGAGTTTTGATTTAGATGATTATTCACATCCAGTCACATCCTGTTAACCATCCGCCGAGATCGTTTATTCTAATAGACTAATCATTTATTAATCTCCTGTTTATTTTATTTATTTGGTTGTTTGATACTTTGTAGATTATAATGGACCATAAATTTATATATTAATAAAATTTGTATATTGTTTAGCTTTGTTTTATTTATTTGTAAATTCATATTTTTTTGAAAAATATTAAGCTAAAGTACTCGTCAAAGAACAAATTCTTAAATTTATAAACACAAATTTATTGCAACAAGTTAAAAAGAATCAATTCAAAAGGGCTAACTCTATCCTTTCATGAATCATCTAAACGGCAGGCACAACCATTTCTATGATCAGCCTGCTTCAACGCAGGGACACCAGCATTTCAATTTAAAATTGAGTTAAGTAAACTTCAGCACATCGGCTTATCAGGAAATGGATTTGCAACTCTGGTGCCACCAGCCCGGTGGCATGGTCGGTGCTCTATGGGCCCACCAAGATGTATGTGTTTCATCCATTTTTCACGTATCATTTTAGGGCTTGGTCCCAAAAATGTGAGAGGGATATAAATCTCAGGTGGACCACACTATAGGAAAACAATATTGATTGGATATCCCCTATTAAAATCCTCCTAAGGCCCACTGTACTGTTTATTTGACATCCAATCTGTTGATTAGGTCATTATAGATGAAGGGAAAGAACAAAGATCAACTTGATCCAAAACTTTTATGGCACCCAAAAGGTTCTTAATGGTCGATGCTTATTCAATACTATTTCATGTAATGTTGCCCAGTTGAGATTGGGGTATACCTCATTTTTTATCGAAAAAAAAAGAAGATAGATGGTATGGATGAAACACATACATCATGTTGGGCCCACAGAGATCCAACCACCAGCCATTGAGTGGTGGCAGGGGGAGTAGCCAATCCGTTTCCGGCCTATCATATATAGGCGCGAAATCCGAAAACCGCCTTTACTCGTACGTCTGCTTTGTTTGACTGAATTGACAGCAGGTAGGGTATACCAATTTAAATAATATCATAAATTATCGTATGCTTTATGAGTTAATAAGTGAGGAATGGGTGAGACAGCCTCGCCATAATTTCTCTAGGATATGACAAGCGAAGCAACGTGCCTGGGAAAAATTCAGCAAAGAGACGAGAGGATTTCCTTGAGAGAGATACCTCTTACGTCCCATTAGCAACAGGAGCTTTGCCAAGACTTATCGGGAATCTACACCGGCCATCGACGTGACCCCTACTTTGGATGGTCATTGGTAGAAAATTTACGTAAGCGGATTGGTTGATGTACCATACACTAGCTATATAGCTGGCATCGGTACGTGTCGTGCTGACGCTCCTCCGGCTCCGAGCTTAATAAACGGTTCAAAGAGATTAAAGTTACATGGTCCTACAATGATGTTTTTATTATATTCACACCGATTCATCCATTTTTTGATATCACTCTAGAGTACTGTAAAAATAAATAAAAATATACAAAACTCAACGAGACCTCACCATGTACTGACGGCAGCGGAGGTAATGCTTTTCGCAGTTAACAATTTTATAGGGCACACCATAATGTTTAGTTTCCAATTGATCTATTAATAAGGTCACGAAGACATGTGTGAAGAAGAAAAATAAATTTCATATTAATCCAAAACTTTTGTAAATCTTGTAAGGTTTTCAATGGTACAGGTACAATCCCCCCTTACTTTTTCTTAAAAAAAAAAAAAAGAAAAAGAATAAAAAAAAAAAACAAAAAGAAAAATTGTAGTTCACTTTGTCCGTTATATCTGTCCCGGTATAATATGAACTTGAAAAATAAATGATAGTTTGATTATAAAGCATACCTCATAGTGGGATCATAAAACTGGCTGACATCAATAGATTAGCTATATAGCTGGTGTGAGTTAGGGATTGGGTGATGTACCTCACACTAACTATATACCTGCTATATTGACATCAGCAAGTTTCACAGGTCTGAACATATAAGGTATATGTTATATACAAATAGCCTATTTATTTGGTGAGCTCATCTTAAGACTCAAAATATATAAAAAAAAATAAAAATACGACAAGTCTAATTTTCAAGTGAACCCAAACTGGTTTTTGGAGTGTGGGATTGAACGTCTACCCTTAAGCCCTTTTAGGGTTACAGAAGTTTCGGATGAATATGAAATTTGTTTTTCACCTTCGTATAGGTCTTCGTGACCTCACGAATAGACACTACAAGAAATATGGTTTTTATCTACGAATTTTTTTTTTCGTAGGTAAAGATAACTTTTACCGAAGAAAACTATTTTCGTAGGTAAAAGGCTACTTTTACCAACGAAATTTAATTTCGTAGGTAAAAGTCATCTTTACCTACGAAAATTTTCGTAGGTAAAGGGTCTTTTGACTTAAACTTTACTTTTACCTACGAAATCTAATTTCGTAGGTAAAACCGATATTTACCTATGAAAATCTTCGTAGCTGAATGGAGTTTTGAATTTTTCAAATAAACAAAAAATTCATAAGTTTACTTTTACCTATGAAATTTAATTTCGTAGGTAAAACCCTTATTTACCTATGAAAATATTCGTAGTGAAAGGGTCTTTTGAATTTTTCAACCAACCCAAAAATCCTTTTACCTACGCAATTTAATTCGTAGGTAAAACCCGTCTTTACTTATGACAATATTCGTAGCAAAAGGATCTTCCAAAAGCCACCTTTACCTACGAAATTATTCGTAGCTAAAGGGTCATTTGAATTTTTACTTTTACTTGCAAAATAAAATTTTGTAGCTAAAAGCCATTTTTACCTACGAAAATATTCGTAGCTAATGGGTCATTTGAATTTTTCTACCTACGAACTGAATTTACTTTTACCTACGAAATAAAACTTCGTAGCTAAAAGCCCTAACTTTACTTTTACCTACGAAATCTAATTTCGTAGCTAAAAGGGTCATTTGAATATATCGAAAACATGTTTTGAATTTACTTTTACCTACAAAAACAACTTTCGTAGCTAAAAGCCATCTTTACCTACGAATATATTCGTAGTTAAAGGGTGTTTTAATTTAAAAAAAACAAAAAATGGAAAACTTTACTTTTACCTAAATCCATCTTTACCTACGACAATATTCGTAGCTAAAGGGTAATTTGAATTTCAAAAATAAAAAACTTTACCATTACCTACAAAATAAAATTTCGTAGGTAAAACCCATCTCTGGCAACGAAAATATTCATAGCTAAAGGGTCTTTTAAATTTTGAATTTACTTTTTACCTACGAAATCAAATTTCGTAGGTAAAACCAATATTTGCCTACCAAAATATGCGTAGCCAAAGGGTCTTTTCAATTTTGAATTTACTTTTTACCTGCGAAAATATTCGTAGCTAAAGGGTCTGTTTAAATTATCACCACCATCTTTTGCACCTTCCACAAAAAAAAAATTCAAAAACTTTACATTTTAGGTAAAAAACTACCTTTGGCTACGTAATTATTCGTAGCTAAAGGGTCTGTTAAAATTCTTCTCGAAACTTTACATTTACCTAAAGGGTCTGTTAAAATTCATTCAAAACCTTACATTTACCTACTTCATTCAAAACTTTACATTTACCTACGAAATTGAAATTCGTAGGTAAAACTCACTTTGGCTACGAAAATGTTCGTAGTTAAAGGGTCTGTTAAAATTCCGAAAACTTTGTCTTTTTATAAATTTTCGCGGGGGGTTGAAAATGATGGCGGTAAGACTTTTATCGACGAAAATTTTCACCGGGAAAAGTTTTTCCTAAATACTTTTATCCGACGGCTAAAAACCGCTAGTAATAATGATAATTGTTTTAATTTTAAAATTTTTTGTCTATAACCTAAATGTGTGTGTGTGTGTGTGTGTGTGTGTGTGTGTGTGTGTGTGTATAAATTAAAAGATAGTATTTAAATAATTTGTAATATCACATGAAAAAGAATATTGAAAAGTTACAAAATTTTAAATATGTTTAATTAGTAATATTTTGAGAACAAAACAATGCTTTTGAAGAGAAAAATTGGCATTTTGAAATTTTTAAGAAAAAATTAAAATATGAATTTTTTTTTGAGATTTTGCAAATAAAAACTCAACATTTGTTTTTTAAATATTTTTGAAATATTTTATAATAAAAATACTATTTATTTAAAAGAGTAAAAAAAACATACCTTTGAAACAAAAATGTTAAATTTATTTGTGAAAAATAAAATTACTAAATTATTAGGCACACCCACTAATTGAATCTTTAATCGTTTTTGGACAATCTAATCAGTTTAAATTAAAGAGTAAATAACTTCAGATGTTTAAATCAAATTTCATTGAAATTGTTGATCAATCTTGTATGCCCAATATCTTTCTCATATGTAGTTTGATTGAGACGAGTAACTTGTTAAATTGAGAGTATTGATCAGTAAAATAGAGTGAATGCATCAGACATGTAAAATGGGCCAAATATTTTGGTTAAAATTGTGACCCAACTAATTACTGACCTCGTGAGAACGTAAGAATTGATGTTAGTAAGTTTTATGGGCCCCATCATGATATCTGTCGAACATCAACACCGTGGAATTGATGTGTCCCCTTTAGGTTATGAGATATCTCAAAAATCATCGGTAAACGAAACTCAAGTGGGCCATACCATTTAAAACTGTGTGAAGACATCCTAAAAAATATAAAAGCACTTAGTGGGGCCCACATGGGTTTTGGATGCAGTTGAAACTTGGTCTGACCCCTCATCCAAGTGGGACACACATAATGAGTGGGTTGGATATGTGAATCACATTTAGGCAGGCCCAATATATGATTACAAATGTTGTAAGGAAACCTTTCTCCACTACATTTGAGTTACTCGTTACCTTTACTGATGATAACTCTGTGGAGTCCACCATTATTTATTTATTTTATCCACTCCATTCATTCATGTTAACAGATAATTTGAGGTCTAAAGAACAAAAAGGAAGCATATCCAAAGCTCAAGTGGACCACACCACAGGAAATAGTGTGATTGAACCTATACCATTTAAAATTTCTTGAAAGCCATGAAGTTTTGGATCAAGCTGATGTTTGTGTTTTCTATTCATTCATATATTTTTGGATCAAGCTGATTGAACCTCATTGTTTGACTCATGACGTCAAATGATATCTCAAAATGGATGGACGATGTGGATATAACAAATACATCATAGTGGGGCCCACAAAACTTGGTGGATGTTGGTCGATGCTCTATGGGTCCTACCATGATGTATGTGTTTCATCCATGCAATCTATCCATTTTAACAAATCATATTAGGGCTTGATACCAAAAATTAGAAGGATATAGATCTCAAGTGGACCACACCACATGAAAACAATAGTGATTGTATATCCACCATTAAAACCCTCCAGAGGCCCACTGTACTTTTTATTTGACATCCAATCTGTTGATTAGGTCATACAGGCCCATATGAAGGAAAAAAAAATATCAGATTGATCCAAAACTTTATATGGCCCCCAAAAGGTTTTTAATGGTCGACGCTCATTCAACATTGATTCCTATAATGTGGTCCAATTGAGATTGGGATATACCTCATTTTTTATCTCATACCATAAAATAAAAGGAAAAAATAGATGGACGGCAGGGATGAAACACATACATCATGGTGGGGCCCATAGAGCACCGACCACGTGACCCCACTCGCGAGAGAGACTTAAGTCTCTCGCTCTCTGTCCTCTCTCACTCTCACTCTCGCGCCCTCTCTCTCTCTCTCTCTCTCTCTCTCTCTCTCTCTCTCTCTCTCGGTCCTCTCTCCACCGCGCCCCCTCTCTCTGTCTCTCTGTCTCTCTCAGTGCTCTCTCTCTCTCTCTCTCCATCGCGCCATCTCTCCACCGCCGTCTCTCCACCGCGCCCTCTCTCCACCGCCCTCTCTAAAATTCGGTTGACAAGTATCTCTTTCTCTCTCTCAATCTCAATACCAATTGAAACGATTTGGGGATTTAGGGATTTGGGGATTTAGGGATTTGAGGATTGAAACGATCTGTCCTCTCCTCCCTACTTAGAGCAAATGTACCATGTACCCATCGTGATGTATATTTGAAATCCAATACATTATCACTTGATACAGACCATATTAGGAGGAAAACCAGAAAATGAGGAGCATTCAAATGGGTCGTCTGTATCTAGCTCTCCAGCTGTCATGGATCAATTGTGGGAGGAATAGAAGAATAACCTCCATAACTGACTGTCATGGCGCAAAAGAGAGCTATCTGAACACTGTAACTGTAGAATACAACGACAATTGCTGCTGGATGGCAAGTTAGTAAAAAAAAAAAAAAAACATATGTTACTACAACATTTCACTAGATATAACAGATGTTTAGAGATACTTCAAAAGTTTACATGTTAAGCAAAACACACATCTAATAGCAAGAGGTTTGCTAGCCCAACATGCAGCTTCACAACGGCACATCTGAGTGTGCATAAGGTGTGATCACTGTGCATATGACCTGGTGTAAAAATCAAGCCTGCCTACTCATCGAGTGGGCCATAGATTTACATCAAATGTGGACAGTTAGCTTTTTTTTTAAAAAGAAAAATATAAATTTGTTGTTTCTCTAGAGGGGTAACCATCTGATGAGTTGACCCTAATGTTTTGTGCCCCGGGTCTTCCATGTGGTGTGGCCCACCTCCTATCCTGCTCAGGAGTCCCAAACAGGTGCCTTTAAGCCTGGGTTCCACAAATTCCCCTAAATGTGGTCCACGTGATATTTGGATCTGTTCAATTTTTGGAACCAGAATGGACTGGCAACACTACAACTTCCCCTAGATGTGGTCCACCTGATATTTGGATCTGCTCAATTTTTGAAAACAAGGGCCCACGCGTGTGTAGAATGTAGCTCACGTGTGCCACGCTGGTGGGCCCCACCATGACGTGTGTCAAACATCAACAATATGCATTTGATGGGTCCCCTTTAAATTATAGGATATCTGAAAAATCAGCTGTATATAAAACTCCGGTGGGCCATACCATCTAAAATCATGTGAAGACATGCCTAAAACATATAAAAGCACAGTGTGGGCCCCACCAGAAATTTGGATGCGTCTAAAACTTGGTATGACCCCTCATCCAAGTGGTACATACATAATGGATGTGCAGGATTTGTGGACCACATCTCGGTGGACCAAAAAGTAATTATGAATGTTGCAATGGAGGGTAACCCCTCTCAACTTTTGTATGTGGTGTGGCACACACAAGTCATAGATTGACTTAATTTTTAATCTCTGGGCCCACCATGGAATGGTGCATCTGACTCATGGGGTAGATGTTTGACACGCATTATGGTGGGCCCACACAACTCTTCCATCAAGTGGGCCACAAATCTTGGGCCCACCATTCCCCAAAACCAAATCCCAAAACATCCTCCCGTGCGCGCCAATCTTCCGGAAGGGAAAAGGAACAATGCGCTCCAGCTGACAATAAGCTCCCATGAGGTTGAGCTGTGTGGGCCCCACTATGATGTTTGTCAAACATCTAACCCATTAGTTAGATGCACCATTTCGTCGTGCACCTAGGTCTCAAAAATTAAGTCAATCTGCGACTTGTGTGGGCCACACCAGATACAACAGTCACGTGCGGTCACCCTCCTATTAAAACATTCATAATCATTTATTAGGTCCACCGAGATGTGGTTCACAAATCCAGTCCACCCATTATGTGTGTCAAACTTAGCTGAGGGTTCAGACCAAGTTTCAGCCGCATTCAAATTTCAGATGGGCCCCACCAAGTGATTTTATATGTTTTAGGCATGTATTCACATGATTTTAGATGGTATGGCCCACCTGAGTTCTATATATGGCTGATTTTTGGTATATCCCATAATTTAAAGGGGACGCATCAAATGAACGGGGTTGATTTTCGAAACACATCACGGTGGGGCCCACACAGCATGACCGCATGGGACGTTAAAATTAGCTCGAGCGCACTCACTCCTTTTCCCCTTCCGAAAACCCAAAGCAACCCAAGAACTCTCTTCCTCTCTGTCTCTCTCCAACGCACCCACTCCTCTCTCTCTGCCTCTGCCTCTGCCTCTCTCGCACCCTCTTCTCTCTCTCTCTCTCTCTAATCTCTCCACCCTACCATGCAATCCACATCCAGTCGGCGGTGCCAGGGTCATCACGCAATCCTCGTCATTTCTCGCTCTTGCTCGCGACCTCACGACCAGCAGCTCTCTCTCTCGACAGTGACAGTGGTATTCTCCTCTTCCTCTTCTCTATCTTCTTTTTCTTTTTCGAATAGGGTTGCGAAATTGAAAATCTCAAATTGGGGATTTTTGAAATTCCAAATCCCTAATTGGGGATTTTTGAACTTTCAATCCCTAATTAGTATTTCTGCTATTGTATTTCCTTATTTCTGGGGTCCCATGAATTTTTCAATGGTGGAGCCTTCATTCTTCATTGATTTCTATCACGTGGCCCACTTGATTTATGGATCTTTCTCATTTTTGTGATCATTCAATCCCCACTGTTTCCTTTGGTGTGGCTCACATTTTTCATATGCACTAAAATGAGCTCACAAAACGGATGGAAGGGGTGGATTTCTCACCAACATCATGGTGGGCCCCACAGTTTCCCAGGCTTTAACAGGAAATGCCCCTCCCAGGCCCACATTTGTCATATGTACCATTCATATAGTCTATTTTATAATCTATTCCATTCAGACTGTCAATATTATGGCCTGTACCATACAGTTTGTGAGAAATTCATTTCATTCATTCATTTTGTCAGTTCATATTAGATATATCTTAAAATGAAGCAAATCCAAAACTGAAATGAGTTACATGATATGAAACTGTAGAATTGAATGCATGTAATTGAAACAAATGTTATGCCACAAAGTTTTTAGTTCATCCCAATGTAAATAACCTTATAAATTATTTAGATAGTATATAATCATTAAAGGTATCTAGATCCATACTCCTGCTCCAATGGTAGACTCTTAAGAGTTTCAACACCTGGTCAAGGGTTAGAGTATCCATAGGTGGTGAAATCCCACTAAGGCATTAGTGTGTGGGGGTGTGTGTGCTTGTGTTAAAAAAAAAAATCAAAATAAAAAATAATTATTATAGGTTTCAATAACAGGCATTCCCATGGCCATCCCTTCTTTTTCCTGCCATGTGACTCACTTGAGTTTTCAATTTGCCTTATATATAATCTCAAGGCATCTTTTTAATTTCCTGTCATGTGACTCACTTGAGTTTTGAATTTCTCTTTATATAATCTCAAGAGCAGGCTAAATAGATGAATAGGGTGGATTTCTCACCAATTAATATCCTACTACAACAACTTTGTGGTCAAGAGTCACAAGCAATCTATGTCCATTTATTTCCTGTAGACATGCATGTAACATGTGCAATCTGAATGGTAGAAAAGGTGAGTTGCATCCTAAAGCTAGGATGGCACATTTATAAGGCGGGGTATACAATTAAAATCAATGGATCGTTTGTGTGTGGTCTACCTGATGAGTGGATTGTTCTAATTTTCGAAGTTGGGAGATGTCATTAATTTTTATTTTTGAATTTTTTGTTGGGTATTTTTGAAGTTGGGAGCACTATTTCATATGGTCTTTATGCAAAGAGCACTTGACCATTTATGGGGATTGGAGAAGGGTCTGCTGGGATTCATTTCAAAGGTTTGAGAAAGATTGAATTTTGATTGTAGTTTTAGTGGGATTGGAAATGGGTCGTGGTTCTTTTGTTGTCATGAGAATGGAATTGAGAGAGTTGCTGAGAGAGAGAGAAAGAAATTTGAGTTGGTTTTTGGCTTTTTGTTCTAGTATTAGGAAATGGGTCTTGGGTTTTTATTTTTTTGTTGTTGTTGTTGTTATGAGGATGAATTGAGAGAATTGCAGCTTTTTTTGTTTGTTTTTGGGTCCTTTGTCGGGAGATTTGAAATAGGTGTTGTTGCTTTTGTTGGTTCGAGAAGGAAATTGGAAGAAATGTGATAATTCTCTTTGTTTGTTTGTTGTGATATTTTCGATGAGATGGGAAGTGGGTCTTGTTGTTTATGTTATTATGAGAAAGAAATGAGGGGGAAAAGACCAAAATTTTGATTTTGTTTTCTTTTTCTTGTGCTTGATTTTTTTCTGATTCCTTCCCATGAGATTTGCAAGGGTCTTTCTTTTTATGTTGGTATGAGAAAGAATTTGAGAAGTAGTACTCCTGTTTTTCTTCTTCTTCTTCTTCTTCTTCTTCTTCTTCTTCTTCTTCTTCTTCTTCTTCTTTCTTATTTTTATGTGGTCTCTTATTTTGAGTTTCTTATGACTCAAATTCGATATTTTGTATTTTTTTTTTTATTGGATCTTTTCTTATGCAGATTGGAAATTGGTCTTCTTGTATACATGATAGGATAATGGATTTGCTGAAATTTAACATCATAGTTATAGCTTGTGATTTTATTTGTTCTCCTTGATTCATTTTTAATGAAATTGGAAATGGGTCAGCTTATTGATTTTTGTATTTTTGGAGTGTTGGAATATTCTCGTCATGCTCTTGTTTTAAGTTTTCTTGCCATACTGTCTCTCATGTTTTTGAGGTTTCGTGTCATTTTTCCTTTTCGCATTTGATGGATCTGATGGTCGATATTGTGAACATAGCCATGATAGGATGTGGTGTTTTCTTACTTGAGAGAATTTAAACTTCTTTGGAATTACAAATTTGTTGAGATTGGGCTGGTTCATATATTAAGGTGGTCAAGAGTTAGAAGCTGTTGTCATGGTATTGCAAAATGATTAGAGAAAATGACCTAAAGAGTATGAAATGTAGCTTAGTTTCAAAAGGGTCTAAGACCTTGATTGCTATTCATTGATGATGCTGTCCTTCATGATTTTAAATTTCTTGCTTGCACTTAGTGTGCCATTTTCTTGCAATTTTTGTTTATTATTAGGCATTTTTTTCTCGTAATTTTTAACATGAATGTGTATTGTCAGTTCTGCTTAACTACCTACTAACTGAAATTTAGGGAACAATTCAACGCTTTTATGGAAATATATTGGATTATGGTGTGTCCTAACTTTTAGTAATAAGTGGGTCACTGCTGCTATATTAGGCCTTGTATGTGGCGTTTACACTATTTTTGAATATTTGAGTAAATTTGTCAGTTCTCTAATTGGGAAATTAAAGAGGTGAGAGTGGAGCAAATATCAGCTAATGAATTTGTACCCCGGGATGGGATTCTCCTCACCATTCATGACAAATCTAGTGACAGAGAATCAGATAAGGTCATGGTTCATTTGGGCATGGGAAAAATGAAAAATGGGGACAACAGCCATTCGGGTTCATTTCATCACATGGAGAAAGACGGTGAGTCTTAGTCGGGCGAAGAAGGTAGCTCGGGAATAGTTACTGTTTACAGAGCGTCGTCTTCGCATCCAGTAACTAGCTGTAGGTGACCATGGTGGGCCCCACATGCAGCTAGTTGCACTCTCTCTTCATCTATAGGTGACCATGGTGGGCCCCACATGTAGCTATTTGCACTATCTCTTCATCTACAACTAGCTGTGGGAGACATTCCACACTACATGATCCAGTACCACTATCTCATACCAAAGTAGAAAGAAAAGGGTGTGTACATTAAGAATAAAGGGTGTAAATAATTGTCCTTGTACATCCATACAGGTGGGATCTACTTGTCTTATTTTGTCCATGTTTGCTCACATTTGTGCCATTACAACTTTCAGAAATTGAGCATTCTATCTCCAAGTGCCATCTATTCAGTAATCCAATCACAACCAAGATACAACTTTTGGAGTAGATACAACCACCACCACAGCCACAACAACTACTACCATTCCTACAAATAACTATCATTTTCTAGACAGTTCAGCTGCTTGCTCTACTTCATGGGAGAGGCCCAATCCCTTTCCTCGGGTATTTAAAATATGAAAGGAGACGAGATCCATTTATCTACCATCTACTCAGAAAATAACTTTCAACACCATCCATCCTTGTGGATTTGATTATGCGGGTTCGATAATTTAGCATAGTAGTAGAAGTCATTACGTGGACAATTTTCATTTTACAAATTCTCACATAAGAAAACTGTGTTTGGGTTATAGGTTTTTGTTCGGGTTTGGCAGATCGGGAAGATGCAAAGAAAGGTGTCCATGTGGAGAATCTAACAGAGTTTGAGGTGTCAAGTGCCCGGGATGTCATTTAACAACTTGTTGGTATATGGTATAGTCAATTATCCTAAAGTAGTCATTTATTAGGAAGATTGTTGGTCATTTCGATATCATCTTTGCTGTCCATGCATCTGATAAGTTGGATGTTTCAAGGAGCTCTAATATGGTGTAGACACAAATACATAGTAATCATATCCGTGATTCCACCATTGGCACCATTGGATTTAAGAGATCCAACTCTTAAAAGAACAATTAGAGTTAAATTTCTTCTTCTTCTTCTTCTTCTTCTTCTAACTTCTTCTTCTTCTTCTTCTTCTTCTTCTTCTTCTTTTTTTTTTTTTTTTTTTTTTTGGTATGTTTAAGAGTCAGTCTCTTTAAAATCCAACAGTTTACGGAATCCATGTTTCAAATTTTGTTGAGGTATATGGTATAGTCAATTACCCCAAATTAGTTGTTTATTAGGAAGATTGTTGGTCATTGGTGTATCATCTTTGCTGTACATGCATTTTATGAGATGGGTATTTCGAAGAGTCCACTATGGTGTAGACACAAATACATAGTAAATATGTCCCTGATTCCACCATCAGTACCATTGATTTACTAGATCCAACTCTTTAAAGAACAATTAGAGTATCCATTTTTTCTGCATGGAAGTTTAAGAATTAGTCTCTTCAAAATCCAAAAATTGGTCGTGAAATCACTAATACTGTTTTCCATATTTGTGTTTCATATGGAATCCATGTTTCAAGTTGTTGTTTATTTGATAGTTCTATTGGACAAATTTAGTTCTGTTTCCATCAAAACTAACATTTTTTTTTTTTTTTACCAATGGTCCTCGTTTATGATGAATAATGTTTGTCATTTTAGTTGGCCACTGTAGTAGCGAGTCTAAACCTTTTCTAACCCTGCAGGGAGCAGCAAACAGAAAAGTGGCCGCCACCAATATGAATCGTGCTAGCAGCCGTTTGTTGAGGGTCGGATATTGCATATTAGACCCTGATTAGTACCTAATTTTATATACATGATAGTGCTTAATGTCATATGTTGATGGTATTTTGCTGCAGGATGCAATTATGAGCATGGATTGAAAAAAGGGAGCTTAAAGCATGGATTTAACGCTCTGATGACACCAAAGTCAATGGACGGACTCCAGGGACTGAGATCGACAGAGTTGCACATCGGAGATCGAAGAAAACTAAGAAACTAAAGCTTAAGTGGCCCGAAATTGGTCCATAATGCAGGATCACATGGTTTCTGCCATCAGATTGACTAGAAACTTCATACATGTGATGGGGGCCGTAAATTAACCGTACATATTAAATTTCAGCCATTGAAGATCTCGGGAAGTAGTCCAACAGACAGATCAGCCCATTAATTTCCAATTTGGGGTCCACCTGATAAGCGGATATGCCAGAAAGTTGGCCTCAACCCCTTATATTTGATGGGAAAACGGATGGACGGAGCAGATGTCTCAAAAACATCTCTGTGGGACCCACATGTACAGCACGTGTGTACGGTGTATAAGTGCACCAGGTGTGCACCTAACCACTCAAAAGTCGGTCAGCGGCGCTGACCGACTTCTATTTTTAAAAAAATCGAAAACGGAAATTTACGTTTTGCTGCTGAACCGAAACCATCGGTTTACATTGTGGGTCCCACCATCGTCCAAACGGACAATCGGACCGTCCATTAGCTTCCCATGGCCCACTTACCAATGCCTTCACGACATAATTTGAAGAAATGAAGAGAGTGGGATCTAGTCGTTTAAACATCGGACGGACGGTAGATCAAAAAAATCAAGGCGGACCACATCAAAAGCAACCCAAATTAGTCATTTTCAACTGAAATTTCGAGTATCATCTAATGGACGGAGTGGATTTCTCAACAGACATTGGAAATGGGCCCCACCACTGTCACAACGGAAGAGAGCCGCAGTCTCTGTTGCAGCGTCAGAAAACCCGACCGACTTCGGGTCGGTTGCGCGTTCAGATCGGTGATCAGATGGATGATCTGATCCGTCCATCGTGTAGCCCATCCACAAATCCCCCAAGGGATGTTGTCTCTTTGAAAAGAAAGTAAACCAATTGGGAGTTTTCGGTTGCTGTTTTTCCACTGCGAAAGTGTATCGCTGCATCCGTGATACGTCCGTCTTCTGCTGCGAAACAGAAGGACCGACGCTCTCCTTCGTCCCTGGCAGCTATAAAGAGAGAGTCAGGGATGCATTCCACGGCTGAAAAGAAGAGAGAGACAGAAAGAGAGAGAGAGATTTGTCTTTGTTTTGTTCTTTTCCTTTCATTATTTTTGAGGGATCCAGCCAATTATGGTTGGCTAAACCTCTTAGCTAGGGCTAAGAGGTGAAGCTTGTAGCCAGATGGGAGGATTCTACAGCTTGGATTCATGTTTTTGAACTGATATTGATTCTGGTTTAATTTTAAAGAATACTTCTAGTTTTTAATGGTTTGTTGTGACTGAAATTACAATGAGTCTGCGATAGCTTTGAGTATTTCTTTTCCATTATTTGATTATGAAACTAGGATGCCCTGTTGTTCACCATCGCCCCTTGGACATGGTTGGATGATGGAATCTTTCCTAACTTTCATACATCTTCTGATTGATTGTGGATTGATTTGAGTTCTGTTGTTTACCTTGTCTCATGGGCATGGATTTGTGATGGAATCAATTCTAATTCTCATATCTTTCATCTCCTTGAAAACTAGATCAATGGAAGTTCAGATCGAGCTTTAGTGACATATCTTCCAACTGGATGAAGATGGGACTCGAAGTCCAGTTGAGTTCGTGAATCAAGTGTAGATCTCCCGATCTCTACTACAAGTGGATCCTTGGCACCCTAATTCCCTACATTTGAATTCTACATATTTTAGTTTACTATTCCACCATTATTCATCAAATTCACCTGATTTAGATTTCATCTTTTTCTAGTTCTAGTTCTAGTTAGTTTCAGATTACGTACAGGTTTCAGTCCCTGTGGATTCGACCTCGGTCTCACCGAGTTTATTACTACATCACAACCCTATACTTGGGAAGTGAACAAGTTTTTGGCGCCGTTGCCGGGGATTGACGGCTACGTTCTCTTAAGTTAACTAGTTTTAGGATTAGTTTAAGATTAGGACTTTTCTAATTTTTAGATTTTATTTTTAGAATTTTCTAATTTCAGGTTTTCCTCTAATTTTTAGAAATTTTCTTTCAAGTAACTTTCTATTTTTATATAATTTTTCCCTTTTTAGAAACTAACCCACCTTTCCCGTTTTGTAGGATTTTGAGATAGGCTTCTAATTTAGTAATTCCTTTCTTAATTTCTTCCTTTCTATTTTTCTAGATTAGGATTTGTCTTCCTTTTTAGCAAGTTTCTAATTCTAAGTCTTTTAGAATCTAACTTTGTTTCCTATTTTATTTTTAGAAATTTTCTTATTGTAGTCTTCCTTTTTAGAAACTAACATTACTTTCTATTTTAGGATTATGATTTTTAATTTAGAACTTTCTAACTTTAGGTTTAGAACTTTTCTCTTTTGTTTTTAGAAACTAGGTTAGTTATTTATCTTTTTAGAAACTCTTCCTAATTTTAGAAACTAACTCATTTTTTTTCTTTATTTTTAGAAACTTTCTAATTCTAGGTTTAGGGAATTTTCCTTTCTAGAAACTAATTTTCTATTTCAATTATAAGAACTTTCTAATTTTAAACTTTCTATTTTAAAAGCTAATCTCTTTTGTTTTCTTTTGCAGGATCTTAACATAGGAACTTCTTAATTGGTACCTTCCTTCTAACTTCTCCTCCTCTTACTTTCCATACTGCTGTAGGATCTTTTCTTATATTTTTCTTAGGATTAGATTCAGAGTGAGGGTTCCACCATGTATATGCACGAGTGGGAACGTCAATATGCTGAGATAGCTTTTGAGCATGCGAAACAGTGTGAAGGGATGTACGATGATTACGATCAACATCAACCTATGTCTCAGAATTTTCCTGAACCAATCATTGAGAACCGACCTGAGCATAACATTCCATCGGTTAAGAAGTCCTTACGCGATCATATATGGGAGAACAATTACACCCTACAGACAGTACGTGAGTGTTGGGGTTATCATAACTATGGAAGTGAGAATTATTATCACTCATTTGAGAAAAAGAAAACAATGCGTGATTATATTATGAGTGATAATAAGTATTACCAACCATCAGATTCTCCTACCTATGATCTGTATGACTATAATCAATGGAAACATCAATGTCAGGAAGCTGAACCAGCTATATATCATAGTGATAATTCTCTTGGGTCATCTACCTTTGAAACCCAATCAGAAACAATCCAAGAGGATTCACTTCAGAAGCTCATGAAAGCATAAGAGCAGTTCAATCAACTTGTAATACAATCATATGAATTGCTCACAGCCTCAATTCCAATCATTCAGTCACAACTTAAGGAGAAGGAAGAGGCTAGGTTATCCCAGTCTTATCTCAATCTAGAAGCACAATGTGAAGAAGGTGATCATAACTCGCTTGTGGCAGAAACTGAAATTACGAATGAGGAATTGGATTCCGTTAATGAGCAGATGGTTCAATTTCCTGATGAGTCGATCTCAATGACTGTCCAAAGGAATGATCAAGAGATGTGGGTGTCTTTTAAATATAATGATTGTGACACACTTCACTCACATGACACACATGATTACATTGATGAGGTTGAGGTTAGTTTATTCGAACCTCAACCTAATCTAGGAGTAGAATGTGAGGAATGTGATCCCATCCCAAGTTCACACTGCACGGAACTGGATGATGATGAGTATTGGGATTCAATCTCAAGTGTGGCTCCTGCCAATGATCAAGAGGTTCAGGAAGTGGCCAACCATAATGATGTACTCCACCGGTCTGAAATGACTAATTTGAATGTGGAGAATGAACCACTTTCACCTAATCCTTCTAACCCTTGTGATACATGTTTGGACCACTGCCCTGAATTGAATGATGATATGATTCGGGCGATGGACGATTTGCTTGATATAACTCTGGAATTTGAAACTACCCAGTTAAGGCTACAATCTGAACTACACACTTTAGATGATTCAATGCCTCCACTGAGAAGCTTCAATGACCAAAGTGTTCACATCAATTCTTCACCTATTAATTGTCCATCTGTCTGTGAAGGGCAAGAGCAAGCGAGCATGCGTCCGTCTACTTCAAAAGACGATGGAAACCTTGGGCTCATCATCACAGATTTCGATACAAGAGACAAGTCACTCTCAGCTGACTTTCCCACATCTTTGAACTCACGCTTGGCACACCTTGTGGATCCCAACGACCTCATGCGACAAGAAAAGGTGGATTCCTTACATGACACCACCTCAGTGGTTGTCACGGACCAAGCGCACCCTTACTCTGAAGCCCTTTCTTCCCCAGACCCTGAATGTTTACCACTAAAGGAAGAGGAGCTAAAAATTGAACCGAAGTCTGAAACTTCGGAATCCATTGAGGTTATATCACTTCTGGCGAAGTTTTCTAAACTTTATCTATTTGTAGTCTCTGATTCACCATGGGATACTAACGTTGGAACTTCTTCTGTCACAGGTGAATCGTATATACTTTGGATACCTCCAGCAATTCAATGGAAAAATTCCTATGAGGTACATAAGTCTCTTTGGAAAGTCATGCTCCAGGGCGCCCAAGCCTATTGCAAAAAGGGCTTTTGGATGATCCTGTTGAAGAACTTACTGAGAAACTTATCAAGATATTGGCCGGAAGAGGAACCTTGCAGTATGATCGAGTAGTTTTTCCTTGCTTTCATAGGACTAGGGTAGTTTGTTTTATGTTGTTTTAGGATAGATGGTAAACTTAGCGCTCCTGGGAGGCAACCCAGCTTTTGATTATATGATTAGTCAATTCAATGTTTGTTGGTAACATTGCTGCAAACCCTCACGAGACTACAACTCGTCCTCTAGGGGAAACCTAGGGGTTTAAAGGCTTGTTGCATGCACTAAATGCAATCGAGAGCACCTGCGAAAGTGGTATAGGTAGAAGTTTATTTTTGTTATTTGTGCTTTACCTGTGTTGGTTTCACTCTCTTGCTGACCTGCTATCTCTTGGAAAGTCTCTCTCGATTCGTTATCCAGGTACTCTCTTCCCATCACTTCTCATTTACTTTCGTTGTCCCATGTGCATAGCATGCTTATACCTTTTACATTGAGGACAATGTAGATTTTAGGTTGGGGGTGGGAGATTAGGTTTCCTAATCAGTATTTTCTTGGTCTTGAGCAAAAATTGTGAAATTTTTTTTTAAAAAATTTCTGGACTTTCTTGTACATTCGAAGTGAACTTGACGGTCATGTAGAGCATTAGAATTTCAAGATTCGTGATGTTGGTAATTTCTGACTCTTGTATTCAGTGTCTGTTAGATTTCACAGTTGAGTTCGAATTATCAATTCATGATTAGAAGTTTTAAACATTGATTGAGTCATGATTTCACATGTCACATCTCGCTTTCACATTAAGGGTTCAGTTTGATATTGAAGGGTTGACTTGGTAATCAGTAAGCAAGAAAGGAACCGACCTGGGGAATTTGACCACCATGTTCAATAAGAAGAATGAAAGAAAATGAGAAAACCCAGCTACAAGATATCTACCTGCGGAAAGGGTTGGGCGAATGGACTTCACCATGGGTTTGCTCCCCATAGGTGTAGAGTCGATTCCCCATGGTTGACTTTGAAAACTAAAATAAATAAATAAATAAATAAATAAATTTTAGTAGATTGATCTCCACCATAGGTTTGCTCCCTATAGGTAAGGATTTGATTCCTTTCATTAGCATTAATTTTGATGGAAAAATCAAGGGGTGGAATGTTGATCTATGAGGCAAGTTTTGGTTTAGGTTTGGATTGTCATGAGTTTTCTTATTTATTACCAATGATATCATGAAAGAGAGAAGTAAATCTTAATGTTGATAAGCTGAGATCACACTATACACTCATGGAACTCAATGTGTAGAATTATTCTAGTTAATGGATCAATATTTGAACTTGATTATGAAGTCTACCATGCGCTTACCTCCAGGAGAAATTTATGCCCAACATTCATGAATCTTAGATTTCTCACATCTGAATCATTTTCAAAAATATCACTCGGTTTCATGGAAATTGCCCTGTAATTCTCAACTTATTTTTCGCATATTTTGCTCGGGACTAGCAAAATGCTAGTTGGGGGTTGTGTTGAGGGTCGGATATTGCATATTAGACCCTGATTAGTACCTAATTTTATGTACATGATAGTGCTTAATGTCATATGTTGATGGTATTTTTTGCAGGATGCAATTATGAGCATGGATTGAAAAAGGGAGCTTAAAGCATGGATTTAACGCTCGATGACACCAAAGTCAATGGACGGACTCAGAGGACTGAGATCGACAGAGTTGCTCCGGAGATCGAAGAAAACCAAGAAACTAAAGCTTAAGTGGCCCGAAATTGGTCCATAATGCAGGATCACATGGTTTCCGCCATCAGATTGACTCGAAACTTCATACATGTGATGGGGGCCGTAAATTAACCGTACATATTAAATTTCAGCCATTGAAGATCTCGGGAAGTGGTCCAACGGACAGATCAGCCCATTAATTTCCAATTTGGGGTCCACCTGATAAGCGGATATGCCAGAAAGTTGGCCTCAACCCCTTATATTTGATGGGAAAACGGATGGACGGAGCAGATGTCTCAAAAACATCTCTGTGGGACCCACATGTACAGCACGTGTGTACGGTGTATAAGTGCACCAGGTGTGCACCTAACCACTCAAAAGTCGGTCAGCGGCGCTGACCGACTTCTTTTTTAAAAAAATCGAAAACGGAAATTTTCATTTTACTGTTTACTGAACCGAAACCATCGGTTTCTGTTGTGGGTCCCACCCATCGTCCAAACGGACAATCTGGACCGTCCATTAGCTTCCCATGGCCCAGCTTACCAATGCCTAGTTGACATAATTTGAAGAAATGAAGAGAGTGGGATCCTAGTCGTTTAAACATCGGACGGACGGTAGATCAAAAAAATCAGGCGGACCACATCAAAAGCAACCCAAATTAGTCATTTTCAACTGAAATTTCGAGTATCATCTAATGGACAGAGTGGATTTCTCAACAGACATTGGAAATGGGCCCCACCATGCCGTCACGGAAGAGAGCCGCAGTCTGTTGTGTTGACGTCCGGCAAACCGACTTCGGGTCGGTTGCGCGTCAGAATCGGTGATCAGATGGATGATCGATCCGTCCATCGTGTAGCCCATCCACAAATCCCCCAAGGGATGTTGTCTCTTTGAAAAGAAAGCAAACCAATTGGGAGTTTTCGGTTGCTGTTTTTCCACTACGAAAGTGTATCGCTGCATCCGTGATACGTCCGTCTTTTGCTGCGAAACAGAAGGACCGACGCTCTCCTTCGTCACCTATAAGCCTCTAAAGAGAGAGTCGAGGATGCATTCCACTACTGTTGAAAAAAAGAAGAGAGAGACAGAAAGAGAGAGAGAGAGATTTGTCTTTGTTTTGTTCTTTTCCTTTCATTATTTTTGAGGGATCCAGCCAATCATGGTTGGCTAAACCTCTTAGCTAGGGCTAAGAGGTGAAGCTTGTAGCGAGATGGGAGGATTCTACAGCTTGGATTCATGTTTTTGAACTGATATTGATTCTGGTTTAATTTTAAAGAATACTTCTAGTTTTTAATGGTTTGTTGTGACTGAAATTACAATGAGTCTGCGATAGCTTTGAGTATTTCTTTTCCATTATTTGATTATGAAACTAGGATGCCCTGTTGTTCACCATCGCCCCTTGGACATGGTTGGATGATGGAATCTTTCCTAACTTTCATACATCTTCTGATTGATTGTGGATTGATTTGAGTTCTGTTGTTTACCTTGTCTCATGGGCATGGATTTGTGATGGAATCAATTCTAATTCTCATATCTTTCATCTCCTTGAAAACTAGATCAATGGAAGTTCAGATCGAGATTTAGTGACATATCTTCCAACTGGATGAAGATGGGACTCGAAGTCCAGTTGAGTTCGTGAATCAAGTGTAGATCTTCTTGATCTCTACAAGTGGATCCTTGGCACCCTAGTTCCCTACATTTGAATTCTACATATTTTAGTTTACTATTCCACCATTATTCATCAAATTTACCTGATTTAGATTTCATCTTTTTCTAGTTCTAGTTCTAGTTAGTTTCAGATTACGTACAGGTTTCAGTCCCTGTGGATTCGACCTCGGTCTCACCGAATTTATTACTACATCACAACCCTATACTTGGGAAGTGAACACCGTTCTCATAGTGTTTTTACTTGTGTTATTGAGAGTAAGGTGGGTCTTATTTTCAAAACCTATTAAATTTATGTATGGAATTCCTCACATCTTTAACTATTTTCTGAGAAGATACTTTTTAATAGCTTGTTATTTGAGCTTTGGGAATTATGAGGTGATTGATGATAAACCTGAACATTTTTTTGTTATCGCTTATTAACTTGTTATAGAAGTTTTAGAATGACTTTAATTTTGGAATCCTTTTCAGTGGGAATGCCAAGGTGTAACTCATCACAGGTTTGCACGGCTAAATCTTGTAGATCTTGCTGGTTCAGAGAGGTATGATCTTGAGTTTTAGTTCCTTGTGATTTGTATAAGAATTAAATCTTATCCAACAATGTCTCTAGATTTTTTTCATTATTAATCCACAAAACTCAAGGGTTGATTTCACCTTTTTTTTTTTTTTTTTTTTTAAATGCTAGGTCTCATATCTTGAAAATCTAAGTATCACATGCCTTTAAATGCTAGCGTGACTTGGTTGAGCTCATTGATTTTGTAGATTTCATTAATTCGTTTGTCTGCTGTTATGGAAGAAAACATCCATGTGCCTGTTCATTCACTACAAGGATTTTGACAAAGGACAAAGGATTATAGGATTTTGCTTCTACTCATGGTAAATTTTCAGCCCATAGCTTGCTTGCTTAAATAATTCAAGTCATATTCTACACCTGGCTATATTTAAAAAAATATATATGCATAACAAATTTAAATGTGGTCAAAACCTGGATTAAGGTGTTTAAGCAGTGAGAGTTGATTTATTTGTTCTTATAGAGAAATCTTGTTTCATCAAGATTGGCAAAAATTATCCTTAAAGACTGACCCCAAATAGTTGAATAAAGGCAATGGCGTGTGGGATCACATAATCATCAACTTTGTGGTTTTCATGTTACATAGGATACCTTGAAATGTTCTTCTTTGGAGCTTGCTACTGATAGCATCTGTGACAGATAATTTGTCAAGGCAATTTATAGAACTGTTTACTGTATTTACATTTGTTATTCCATGAATAAATAATAATACATGGTTTTTGTTTGCATGCACATGCAAATTTGAATTATGAATATCCCAATAACTTGATTTACAATGTTTTACCGTTAGTTGGTTCTAACAATAGAGGGCGAATACGGGGTCTAGGTTGCTCAATAAGAGATCCTGAAAATGCAGTAAGTATCTTTGGTTTTATGGTTTTACTTGTAGATTCCTGTATTGATTACTCAAGCATGACAATTTACGCATTCTTTCAGGTGGATGTTGTATGTGTAAGGATTGGAGCTGCATATTTCAGATTCAAGCATCTGGTATGTCTCTTGTTAAGAATGCACATGATTGGAGTGGCCTGTCCATTTGGACAGGCCATATTTATGTATTTTCTCGAAATTAATGGAGCAGACCCGGATGTGCGTCGGAGCTATCTGGAAGAACCGGGGTCCCTGAAGGTGGGAACCGCTGTTATGACCATGATGAAGCTGTCCATTTTCTATGGACGGCATTGGAGGGGTCTGACCATTTGGACAGGCCGTGTTTATGTATTTGCTCGAAATTAATGGAGCAGACCCTGATGTGCGTCGGAGCTATCCGGATGAGCGGGGGTCCCTGAAAGGTGGGAACCGCTGTTATGACCATGATGAAGCTGTCCATTTCCTATGGACGACATTGGAAGGGCCTGGCCATTTGGACAGGTCGTGTTTATATTTGTATTTGCAGGGACCACACCCGAATCCATTCTCAAATCCTATAACCTATAACTAATACCTATAACCTATAACTTATAACCTAAACAAAAACCTATAACCTAAACCTAAATCAAAACCTATAACCTAAACTCGAACCCATTCTCAAATCCTATAACCTATAACCTAAACCAAAACCAAAACCTTAACCTAATCCTATAACGTAAACTCAAATCCCTAAACCTTAACTTATAACTTAACCTAAACCTATACTTATAACCTAAAACTATTCCCAAATCCCAAAACCCGTAACCTAAACCTAACCTTTTCCTAAACCTATAACCTAAACTCAATTCACTAAAGCTAAACCTACACTGATCCTAATCTAAACTCCCTAACCTAAACCTAAACCTAAACTTGAAAACCCAAACTTAAACCCAATCCCAAACTCAACCCGATTTCCTAAACTTAAACCATAACCCATTCTCAAATCCAAAACCTATAACCAAAATTAAAACTAAAACCAAAACCTATAACCTAAACCCGAACCCATTCTCAAATCCCAAAACCTATAACCAAAACCAAAACCAAAACCTATAATCTAAACCCGAACGCATTCTCAAATCCCAAAACCTATAACCTAAACTCGAACTTTAACCTAAACCTATAACCTATAACCTAAACCAAAACCTACAACCTAAACTAGAACCAGAAACCTATAACCTAACTCGAACTCATTCTCAAATCCCAAAACCTAAACCTATAACCTAAACCTAAACCTTAACATAAACCTTATAACCTATAACCTAAATCAAACCTATAACTTAAACAAAAACCAAAACCTATAACCTAAACCCGAACCCATTATCAAATCCCAAACCTATAACTAAAGAACCCATTCTCAAATCCCAAAACCCAAACCTAAACCTAAGGCCTAAACCTAAAACCTAAACCTAAACCTATAACCTAAACTCAAATCCTTAAACCTAAATTTAAACCTAATCCTATAACCTAAGCTCAAATCCTAAACCTTAACCTATAACCTAACCTAAACGTATACTTATAACCCAAAACTATTCTCAAATCCCAAAACCTATAACTTAAACATAACCTTTTCCTAAACCTATAACCTAAATCAAACCTATAACCTAAACCAAAACCAAAACCTATGACCTAAACCCGAACCCATTCTCAAATCTAAAAACCTATAACCTAAACCATAACCTATAACATAAACCAAAACTAAAACCTATAACCTAAACTCGAACCCATTCTCAAATCCCAAAACCTATAACCTAAACCTAAACCGTAACCTTAACCTAATCCTATAACCCAAACTCAAATCCCTAAACCTTAACCTATAACCTAACCTAAACCTATACTTATAACCTAAAACTATTCCCAAATCCCAAAACCTATAACCTAACTCAATTCCTAAACCTAAACCTACACCCAATCCTAATCTCAACTCCTAACCTAAACCTAAACCTAAACATGAAAACCCAAACTTAAACCTAATCCAGAACTCCGAGGCACGATTTCTAAACCTAAACCATAACCCATTCTCAATTCCCTAAAGCTATAACCTATAACCTAAACCTAAACCTAAGCTTAAACCAAACCTATAACCTTTCCTAAACCTTTAACCTAAACCTAAACTTAAAACCTAAATGTATTCTCAAATCCTTAAACCCAAACCTACACCTAATCCTAATCTCAACTCCTTAACCTAAACCTAAACTTGAAAACCCAAACCTAAACACGATCCAGAACCCGAACCCGATTTCCTAAACCTAAACCTTAACCTATTCTCATTCCTATAGCTATAACCTATAACCTACCTATAACCTTAACCAAAACCTAAACCTAAAACCTAAATGTGCTCTCAAATCCCTAAACCTAAACCTACACCTAATCCTAATCTCAACTCCCAACAGCAAACCTAAACCTAAACTTGAAAACCCAAACCAACTTGATCCCGAACCAGAACTCGATTTCTAAACCTAAACCTTAACCTATTCTCAATTCCCTACAACTATAACCTCATAACTTACCTATAACCTAAACACTAAAACCTAAAACCTAAACCTAAACCTAAACCTAAAACCTCAATGTGTTCTCAAATCCTAAATCTAAACCTACACCTAATCCTAATCTCAACTCCTAACCTAAACCTAAACCTAAACTTGAAAACCCAAACCTAAACCCAATCCCGAACTTGAACCCGATTTCTAAACCTAAACCATAACCTATTCTCAATTCCCTCATTTATAACCTATAACCTATCATTAACCTAAACCCAAAACCTAAACCTAAACCTAAACCTAAAACCTAAAACCTAAATGTGTTCTCAAATCCCTAAACCTAAACCTACACTAATAATCCTATTCTCGACTCCCTAAGCTAAACCTAAACCTAAACTTGAAAACCCAAACCAAAACCCAATCCAGGAACCCGAACCGAACCCGATTTCTAAACATAAACCATAGCAGATTCTCGATTCCCTACTGACTATAACCTATAACCTACCTATAACCTAAACTCAAACCTAAATGTGTTCTCAAATCCTAAACCTAAACCAACACCTAATGCTAATCTCAACTCCCTAACCTAAACCTAAACGTAAACTTGAAAACCCAGAACCCAAAACCTTGGTCCAGAACCCGAACCCGATTTCCTAAACCTAAACCATAAGCGATTCTCATTCCCATAGCTATAACTTCTATAACCTACCTATAACCTAAACCTATAACCTAAACCTAAACCTAAACCTAAACCTAAATGTGTTCTCAAATCCTAAACCTAAACCTACACCTAATCCTATTCTAACTCCCTAACCTAAACCTAAACCTAAACTTGAAAACCAAACCAAAACCCAATCCCAACCCGAACCCGATTTCTTAAACCTAAACCTTAACCTATTCTCATTCCCTACTGAGTATAACCTATAACCAACCTATAACCTA